>CP137675.1:19742233-20183290 GCA_037976565.1 Mesocentrotus franciscanus | reverse complement strand
GTTATACACTGTATCTTTTATTTTCATTAACAAAAAATACAGGGAAAAGAGTTGGCCTTTCTTATTATAATTGTTTGTACATGCACGTTATATACCTGATAAACATAGAAGGTAATGCATTATTCATGAACACTCCTTATAAGGTCACATGCATATGCATCAGATCTGATGAAGGCGGACCCAAGATGCAGCACAACACTCTGAAACAAAAGAGGGCGCTTGACAACATAAACAAAACCTGATTTCAAGAGTCTGAACTTCTAACTGTGGCTCTCCATCTCTACAAAATCTTCAACATTTGTAATTGTAATTCTTACCCACATGTGAGATGATATAAGGCTATAATACTCCCATTTCTTACAATTTAAATTTGTGATATCTATAAGGCTATTCAGCTCTTGTTTTCACTAAACAAGGCAAACAAAATTTAGGAGCAATGTACTTTTTCCAAAACTTTCTATCCTGGAAACAGTTTATTGACAGGATTTTGTCTGTGTTGCATATAAAACCCTTTCCAATCTTCTCAACGTGGACATTCATACACCTTAACTGCACAGATGATCTTGATTAAACTAAGAGCAATTATCTATGAAGAAAAAATAGAGGAGGTCTTAGTGCATGTAGGGAAGATAAGGAAAAGGATCAATTTTTTAAAACCTCTCTCACTAAACATATTATCACAAGGGAATATTCCTTTTTACTAGGTAGCACTATGAGAATGTCTTCTGCTAATTATACAAAGGATGTGAAATATCCATTGACACTGATTTCATACCCTTCATACGATTCTGGTTCTTAGTAGATAATGTATTCTATTGCATAACTTGAACTCATTCAAAAACACAGTTGATGAGATTCTGAAATGGAAATATTTGTTTATGCCAGAGAATGTCTATACAGGCAACTTTGTTTGAGGGAAAATCTTTTTAAAATCTCAATTTCAAGTGCGTTACAGCCTTTGGCTCAGGTGAGCTAAAAAAGGAAGAAAGAGAAAGAGAGAGAGAGAGAGAGAGATGAGCGGATGGAGAAAGTTATAAAACACTATTCTTACCATAATGTAAACTATCCAATCTAGATTTACTCAAAAACATTTAATCAAACCAACAAATCAAACTGTAATAGCCTCTTTACTCCATTGCATTACGAGGGATAAGATTTACGTATTGATGGCATTGATGGAAGGCGCAAAACAAAAAATATAATTACCGGTAACTACCTAGACTCTAGAAACATTTCTGATGATAATCATCTTTCTAGCCTTTAATCTATTTAAAGGGGATAACCTCTCATTTAAACATTATATCATTAATTTCTTACATAATATTGAATTTCAACATTGGTGATTTAATCACACACATAAAGAAGTATCAAAAGAACAATATAAGTTTGTCACACTATTTACAGATATTTTTTAATATGCTTCATACCCAGGTATTGTATTTTCCACTCCTGCATATATTATAGTATATCTCAATTTTTTAAAGAGATTTTTTCCCCTAAAACCTTTGCTATATAGATTTGAAGATTTGATTTAGGCAGATGCCAAAATTTTAAAATTAAAGACTAATAAAATAATAAAGCAAGAAAGCTCTTTGAGTGATACCTGTTTTCTGAAATGTCCTCACCATGGGATATATGATGCACTTGTCGTATTATACAGATATTGACAGGTAGGGTGTGTAATATAACATTCTTTGGACCGCAGAAGGAGTTGTATTTTCCCAAGGGGCTATATTTTCATGATGTGCACAGCACTGGGGAAAATAGGATCACGAGTAAAATATAACTCCCTTGCAGTCAAAATATATATATTATGCCCCATCCAGTTAATATATGCTTTATCAAATAGCCTTGATTACACTGTTTTATGAAATTAGGGTATGCCTTTTTTTTTCCTCCTTGAGCTGTCTAACTTCCGCATCAAATGTGCACGTCTATTTAAAGACAACGCAAACAATGGGTACGCGCTAGGGCACGCAGGGTTGCTTGGATACAGTATGGCAAAAAAATTATACACATTTGACCATTTAACTATTTAAGATCCTCGAATCGATATCATGTGACGAACTGTGGACCAATCACAACTTTGTATCTGTAAGAGCTATCTCATATTATTTTCTATAAATCAGATATCCATAAAACAGGCATTTATCTAGCATATATCTCACTGATTAAATGTTTGAGAGAATAACCTTAAAACACCTCATTTGTAAAAGGAGAGGATAGAGAGAGAGAGAGAGAGATAGCACAAATACAAGCACTTTGTTGTGGCTATTTGTCTTATAATAACTGCATAGGAAGACAAATGGCTCATTTAATCACCAGAGATGATAGTACATTTCTTCCTAAACTTAAAGACCTACAACAGATTACTGACAGTTGAAAAAAATAAGCATTTTGCTTTTAGTTTTCATTCTTGCAAATTCAATTTCATATAAATGGCTGTATTTCAAATTTATGTTTTATTGGTAAATATGCAAGTCTTTAATTTCACCTCAAATGCTTTTTAAAATTCCTAAGAAATGGAACTCACAATTCATTGATTGGAAAATCAAAGTTCATGTAGTATAACCTCTCATATGCATATTGCAGTAATTAACACAATTATAAACTTTGCAGATATGATGGACTGATGCAAGTCAGAGTCTTTTCCAATAGTGCTAAAGGGTACAAAAAGATTGCAACCTCTAAATGTTTACTTGCATTTACTCTTATCAGACATTGGTATCAGAAACTGATATAACTACAAAATATCAACAAAAAACAAACCGGCCATGACAAGTATATTGTAAACAGTGCTGTAACCAAACCGCCTAACCGAACAAAAGTTCACAGGGCATGGCAATCCGAACTAAACCAAACTGAATATCATAGTCATGTTCGGCAGTTCAGCAAAATAAATAGAGGTGTTTACGTAATGTATAATTTTGTCATTTGATACTGAAAATAAGTATGTAACATAAGTTGTCATATGAATCAGCAACACCTCTGTTTTATTTTTTGTTTCAAAATTCTTCAAGACACCCAGATGTAATTGCGATTATCGTTAGGTAAGGAAGGGTGTTGTCATCATTTGATTTATCAAAATTTCAGGCTATCAAAAGAATGTTTAGGTGTATCAAGATTTTAGAAAATGTTTAAATCTTTTTTAATGTTTGCCTACATTGTGCTTAATATAAGGGAATTTGGAATACCTTACGTCGCTAATTTTTCACCTCTTTCTGAAAAACTGTGTATTCATACAAGGTTCCCACAGAAATTTGAGAACCAAATTCCATCACTATCCATGACCCCATTTTTGCCATTTTCCTCAAGATAATTACCATTTTGGTATGGGTTGCGTACAAATACATATATATATATATATATATATATATAGTATTTCATGTTTGTGATTGCCTCTGCCTCCCCTCACAAATTCCATGACTTTGGGAGAGTTCTTTTTCTTCTTCATATTCCATGACTTTCAAGGATAATTTATTTTTCCATGACTGTGGGAACCCTGTCATATATTTTGTCAAACATGGCACTTTAAGCACAACCCTACATGTAGTTCTCCAGTTCTCTCTAATACATACCAAACACAAAATGAGCCATGAAACAAATACCAAGTACAACTGTATCCTTGATCATTGCTAAGAAAGCCCAGCATGAAAACTGAAAGGTAGAGGGGCTAAAATCAAATCAGGCACTGTCAATTATCAGGGGAAATACGTATCAAACATCAAAGAAAAATGTCAAATAATAGGGAAGGATACAAATTAAAAATAGAAGGAAAATGGGGAATAAATGGGGGAGAACTATACTGGTAGAAAGCTGAAGTGTTTTAGCTGCACTTGATATATTCAAATTATAAACAGCATGACTATATGCATAATTTCATCCAGGAATTCTGATTAGTAGTAGCATATAAGGTTGCCCATGGCTTTTCCACATGAATTGGCCAGGAGCATGCTGATAATGATCTGGTGCATCTTCTATAAAAGCCACACACTTTACGCTCTATTTACCCAACTTTATATACGTCCCAAATTACTCACCACTTATGTCCTAAATAAAGAAGCCTATTGATACAAACAGGGAAAGATTGTTCCTCTAATGGTATCAGGTCGATAGGAATACATTACTGTTGCTGTCGGGTGTAGGAGTTCCAACTGAAGAAAGTGAAGATAACATTTCAGGTTAGTTCCACCAGGAGTTCAGTTTTGGGGCGTTTGATGGTGCAGTCAACCTTCCCAGAAGATTATTTAGCAGATGCACTTTTAGTGAAGCACAATGTCTCATGTCCTACATTTACAACAGTTGTAGCGCAACAGTTTAATTGAAGCAAGATTGTTGTAGACTGAGGTCAAGCCATCTTGTTGCCCACAGACTGTTGTAGAGATGCTAGTTGTACTGTCCACCTGTCTAGTGCATGGTAGCGTGCTGTGTCTTTTGATTTTTGATCTAATTCCAATAGTTGGTTGACCTGGTCTATCCTCCCGCATATTGTACTAAGGTTTAAAGGTCATGGGATGAAAAGAGAAAGTACATTGTATTAGGGAATATCGAGAATGTATAATATTACAGACTTAAAAGAGAATGAAATCAGGCAATGCCACATGAGTCAAAACAAGACAAAATTCTCCAAGTAAATTATTGCTCTCTAAACTCCATGTTTTGTGCAAGTAATGAAAACATTGTAAGGAACAGGGTACCATCTGTTATTCACTTTGTTGACTTATTTAGAATAACTTCATTTTGTTAAGTGAAAGACAGAGAGTTAAATTCCCCAAATTTAAGTCAGAAAACACACAAAAAAAACACTGACATAAATCAGCATGACATTGCAAAATAGAACAGAAACTAATGATAACTCCTGGAACAGGGATCCATTTCTAATATAATAGACTGGTTTCTCATTAGAAGATCTTGAATTTATCAATTAATCACTTAAAGGGACAGTTGAGTTCTTGTTTAAGACCGCAAATGCCTTCAAGGTGCATGGTTAATGCTCTTCTTATTTATGACATTTCTAGTGCCCTTTTAGGACCTAAAATTGCTATGAAGGTAATTTTAGATCCCAAAATGTGAAATTTAGATTAAATCCAATCATACCAATTCAGCTCCACTTTCAATAAAATTCGGTGACTGTTAATTTAATAATTTAATAATAATAATTCACATATTATAACCAACACGAAAAAGCCAACAAAAAGCCAACATTGGCATTGGCTGGAATAAAACGTATAAGGCGCTATCTCGTTTTTTCAACGGATGGTTCAAAATTATCGAATATTTGTGAGGCCCCACAAATATTAGAAATGGTTATATTTATGGATATTTCAGCCGTCTCTGAACCGATTTTGTTATTGAAATTGTATGCTCTTTCAAATTTGACACTCAGTTTTTCATTATCTCACAAATTATTTTGTGTAGCGCCCTATATACCAAAACTCAACTATTCCTTTAACCTTCAAGCATGCTCTGACCCTTCTACATCAACTCCCCTCGGATTCTGCAATCTGAATTCACTCATTTCACTCATTTTGGGATCTCATTTCACAGGTGTTCCAAAAAAAAAATGTATATTTATATGTATATATATAATATGAACATTCCACAGTAAATCCAATATAATAGTCATGATGACCAACCTTCAATGCATACCCAGAGCTCATACAGTTATAATGAACTTTATTCATAAACTTTATGAACTTTATGTGATACTAACAGCATATCATTATCAAAGCCATATACCAGTACTTACTTATCTAATATACACTGAACTAGTAAGCTTTCAACTTCTGCTACATCTATGTTAAGTTCCTGTACAAATATAAGATACAAAGAAAGAATAAATAGTTGTATTGTTTTAAGATTCTACACATAAACAATTATACATCAATAAAATGTAATGAAGTCATTAGATGTGTAATAAGAGGAAGAACAAGGTCAAACAATGAAAGAAAACAAAATAGATCAATGAATATTTTGTTTTTAAATGCATAAAGGGTTTCATTGCATTTTCAAATGTAACTTTTGGATGAAAATTTAAATGGACTTTCCATAATTCACATGAAACAATGTAATAATTCAAGGTTTCAATTTGATAACAAAATGATTATTATTAATTTCAGGTGTAATCGAACAATCGAATAACAACAAAATGGAGCTTTAAAAATGCAAAGCTCATTTCCACTAAAACAACATGAATACAGTGTATTACTTGATATATCAATGAGAGAGGGGGGGGAGAGAGAGATAGGGGAGGATGGAGAGAAAGAGAGAGAGAGAGAGAGAGAGAGAGATAAAGAAAAAGCTACGAGATAACAATAAGACACATACATTTTTAATACATGGTATACTTACTCTTGAAATGAAAGGAATATGGATTCTTGTGTAGGGTTTGATGAGTTTGATTAAGACTTGTGTTCTGATGTTCCTCAGCAGATCTGTAAGCAATAGATACAACAGATATAAATTACATAAAGAATGTCATAAATATATGAAACAACAATAGGTTTTACGCACAATTGTTGATAGGAAATGAAGGCCACTAAGCGGGACTTTAGTAGAATACAGAGAATATGTGACTTTTCAATAGCCCAAAGTGAGCACAAAACCACCCTTGTGTGAACACATATATGCACGGTGAATGAGCTTGTGATCCGAGTACTGCTATTTTACAGGGAAATCCAACTCTTGTGATAACTTCATTTGTATGAAAGCAGAAAAATAAGATAAACAGAATGGCAAAAGTTTGAAATAAATGGGACTGATAATAAGAAGCTAATGAATGTTTGAAATATAAGATCACTAAGTCTCGCGAATCTCATATTGGCATTTTGGTCAGTGGATTGTGACGTAGTCAGAGACCTGAGCAGGGACAATTTTGGACTCAGGCCTAGGTATAATATTTGGCAAAGGGTCAAGTTAAGGATTTAGTTAGCATAGAAAGTTTTCAGTGGAGCAGTTCTGGAGCAACTGTTATATAACCAGTACAACTAAGAATATCAATGGCTACCTTCTATGTGTTCTCTTATAAATGGATCATCCATGATGTTCCGTCTGTTGTTCTTTAAGATCTTCTCAAACTCATTGATGTCGTTATTCTGGTAGGCACTGACTAGATTTGTCATTGCTAGGATCTCAGGATCATTCTTGTATGGCTTAGCCTGGCAACAAAATCAAGAGCAATTTTCAGTAATCATAATTAAATTCCTGCATGCATAAGATAACATGACACACAAAAGTGAAATGAGTTAAGAGTATTAGGTATTATTCATAATTGACAAAGTAATGAAATCCGTAACATCATACTTCTAATATGGTAGTCAATGGCGTAAAATGTATGCAGACCTCCCAACATTTGAATTTCAAAATTCCTATTATTTTGCGCAGCTCAGCAAAATTTGTGGTACGTCGCGCCATGTCTGGCTTATCAAGAAATATGCATCATGCAGATACCCAACACACATCTTGATGTTGGGCACATTTACATGTGATTAAGGGATTGTTTCAAGAAGTTTCAAATTGGATTTTAAAACAATCCAGGAGAACCTGAATAAAAGAGAAGAAAAACAATGAAAAGAGTTAGACATGCAATTCAGATTCGATAATTGCGATCACACGCCGTGTATATAACACATATATTTGTGCACTGCACTGTAGGCCTACATAATACATTGTAATGCATTGTGAAGATCGCAATTTTCACTTCCGCATTGCTGCCATCTATCGTCGAAGACATGTATAAACATGTATTTCTTCACCAATGTATTATTTTATTTTTTTGCGGAAAATAAAAGAAGAAAGCGGAAAGCGGAAAAGGAAAAGGAAAAATAAAGCGGAAATTTTCTGCCAAAAGCTGTATATCCACATTCCAGCTACTTTCTACAGTAACATCATCATCACTACCAAGAAGAATAATGGGAGCTAATCTCATACTTTAACACAGTGCCAATGCCCTTCTGGTTCAAACTGGGATATTTCAGAGCAAGTGCCATAAGTGCCCTGCGGTGGCATATACCAGCACTATACAAGAAGCTCTCATCAGTCACCACCACCACCACCACCATCATCATCATTATCATCATTATCATCATAATTATCATCATCATCATTACCACCACTATTTGGTACAAATGAAAACAGGCACCACTTACGAGGAAGCCACCCTTACCTGAATATTGAAAAATTACATAGTTCATACCTCTTGTGATTCAAACGGGTTGATATCTGATTTCATGAGCATGTTAGCTAAGACCAAGTACTTGAGACATGTTGTCCTCCTGGGACTGCCTGATTCATCATAGTTCTTGAAAGCCTCAAAGAAATCAGTATGTGCCTTCTCATATTCACACTCCCGTAGATGCATCTTGCCACCGCATTCTGCAGGTGAAAGGGTTAATAGATAAATAGATGGAAAAACCTGATTGTACCACACATACTATGACAACAAATGCTTTATTAAATGCCTATTCTTACCGTATTTGCCGGCGATAAGGCCGCACCCCCAACTTTGACATTTCGTAGAGGAAAAAACAAAACAAAAACAAAAAAAAACCAAAGGAAAAAAAACCAACAGACCAAACAAAATAATCATAATTTTCTCGTAGAACACTATTTTTTTCTACAAACTGATACCAAATTCATCAATATTGTTATAAGTTTACAGGAAGTTTACTTAAACCAGAACGTCAATGACGTAGCGCTCATCCGCATCTAGCAACAACAAATATCGTAAATTTTATGTGGTACCCTTTTGAACTGGTCAAAAAATAAAATTTGATGCCCTGGAAGGGACATAATTTCACAAATCGACCACCATTTCTCTAAATTTATATTGAAGTACATTTATCATTTCTTGATATTTCCTATCATTTATAAAATTGTTATATTTTTGCCAGATTGGGCCACCAGCATAAACAATAACTGTGAGCATTGTTCTACCATGGACCCTACTACCATAGTTCTACTTATCCAAAGTGTGTGTGCAAGGGGGTATGCAGTGTGATTGCCATGCCTAGGCCTATCCTGGCCTTGCGCTAGTAGCGCCGGGAGTAGCGTTTGCTGAAAACAAAATGCGTTATGAAAATTTAATTTTCAACCTCTCTTTTCTCCTCTTTTCAATCCACAAATCAAGTGTTTTCTGTGAGGGATCAAATTTGCAAATAATCATCCTAATATTTTGCACAAAACTTTAAAAATGAAATGAAGGAGAAGAAGCATTTTTGTTATTTTTGGAATAAATTTGAATTAATTACCATAATTAATCAATGGAGCAAAGTCTCAAAATTCTGTGTAGAATTTTAGTAAACCAAATTTAGCTCTACCAGATAAAGCAAACCAAATCAAAATCGGTCAAGAAATGAGGGAGTAGAAGCAATTTTTGTTTTTTCTGGAATAAATTTTGCATAAATTACCATAATTAATTAATGGAGAAAAATTTCAAAATTCTGCGTAGAGGTATAGTGTACCAAAGTTAGCTCTATGATATAAAGCAAATCAAATCAAAATCAATCACAATAAGAAGGAGAAGAAGCATTTTTTGTGATTTTTTTATTATTTTTGGAATAAATTTGCATAAAGTACCATAAATAATCAATGGAGCAAAATCTCAAAATTCTGTGTAGAAGTTTAGTGTTCCAAATTTAGCTCTACCAGATAAGGCAAACCAAATCAAAATCGGTCAAGAAATGAGGGAGAAGAAGCAATTTTTGTTATTTTTGGAATAAATTTGCATAAATTACCATAATTAATTAATGAACAATTTTAAATTCTGAGTAGAAGTTTAGTGTACCAAAGTTAGCTCTACCAGATAAAGCAAACCAAATCAAAATCGGTCGAGAAATGAAGGAGAAGAAGCATTTTTTGTGATTTCGAATAAATTTGCATAAATTAGCATAGATAATGAATTTCACGATTCTGTGTAGAAGTTTTAAATCCCCCTCCTAGCCCTATCATATGAAACAATCAGAATCAGAAGAAGAAGCATTTTGAAAACTGTGGACGGACGGACGGACGGACGACGGACGCCACGCCATGGCATAAGCTCATCGGGCCCTTCGGTCGGATGAGCTAAAAATGATCGTAATTTAGCAAATCTTCATCAATTTTAAGCTAGTACTGTATCGCAGGCAGATTTGGTATCCTACATACATGTATAATACCCTAACACGATGTGTGGTGTAATACGAAATTGCGACTTCGGCTAGATGCGCAGTTGCGTTGCGCAGCAGCTAGCTCCGTAACGGTCCCTTCTTTTAGTAAGTTTTACTTTTTAGCGATGCAATGGCACGAACTTAGATCTAGATCTACCGGTAGATTATGTTAGAAAATAAGTTATGAAGTTTATTTTAGACTTCATGTCAACATTGCAACATAAAATTGACGGTAAGATGTGTGGAGCTATTCTAGAAATGTCCTGTACCATTTATAGTCATTGTAGTCCCATATGTACGAATGGACGTGCTGTTTTGACCGCTGATTTTTACTGTTGCTGCGCAAAGGCCGCACCCAGACTTTTTGATATTTTCTATACCGAAAATACTGCAGCCTTTACACGGTAACTAAATTCCTACCTTCATTCCTGGACCCAAAATTACCTGGCCACAACTCATAAACTAACCTATAACCCAATCACTACCCTAATCCTGACCCTATTTCTTGGACAAAATGAAGCCCACAGGAAATGGCATCGGAGCATGTGTCAGATCTAAATCCCAGAGCAAAAAGCTTAATAAAATAAAAAGACAGACCTGAAATAAAATTTCATTTTGTACACTAACCATTAACTTTCCTTCCACACACAGTAATCCACTTCGAAGATAGCACTTGTACAAATGACCCCCAAATATCCATGCATGGATACACCTACTTGTACTCTTTAGAATAATCACTGCCAAAGTAATGAAGGTGTGTGATGAATACCGGTACCTTTTGTTTGCCATCTTGAAAAGAATACTTCCACCTGTGTATCATGAAATTAACTGCCAGTGCTCAAATGAATAATGGTTATAAAACTTCATGAACATGAATCCAGCATTCGATTCAATGGGTTTTACAGTTTTGTACAAGTGACCTATAATAATATTTCTGCAGTGGCTTATTACTCTGACATTTGACCTACCTCTGATAACACCCATGATGAGTGGATGAGGTATTGCTGACTTGATTTGTAGAGATTGCTCATACAGAGCTTTCAGTTTCTTGTTGTTCTTCTGTGATGTGTACATCTGGATCTCAAGCGCATAGATTTCTAAAAGTTGGGTACCCTTTTTGAGATCATCTGTTCCATCTTGGTTCTACACAGTCATTGAGAGAGAAAATGTTTCTTCTAAGAATTTGAATCATGTAAATTTTGATAGAATTCACACGAGTTGGTTTTGGTAATGCCTGAATGATTAAAAAAACACCTGTTTTGTACATCACTCATGATGCTTGATTCTTCTTCTGCATTTGACAATACTAGCCATGATGTCACATTAACTGGTCTCTTGTCTTGATATGGTGTGTCCGCCCAGCATGGTATTGAACTGGTTTGATACATACTTTAGAAATATATCTCAAAGAGTAATGATAGATCAAGCCAACTGAAGATGTATCTCAAGGTTCAGTTTTGGGCCAGCTCAGCTTTATAATGTATACAGCACTGTTTGAAGACTTGATTGAAAAGTATGATATTGGTGAAATTTTATATGCTAATGACACTCAAATATACATGATATCTTAGAAAAGGAACGTCATATAGTAAACCCTAAGATAGAATTATGTCTGAATGAAATTAAGAAATTGTCAAATCAAAATAGTGTAAAATTTAATACAATGAAAACTGAGGTCATGCAAATAACATCTCGCCTAAGAAATTTGTTTGGTATGTATGGGTACCGTATGTATAAAATTGGTAGAATGATAACATTTCTAGACCAGAAAACAACAAAGAAACTAGTTCATGGTTTCATTTCAAGTCATTTAGATATTAATAAGTTTCCTTTTGGAATCCCAGAGTTGCTACTTTGCAAATGACAGTGTATACAAAACTCTGCTGCTAGACTCATAGTAGCCAAAGGGAAATACATACTATTCTATCTGAACTTCACTGGTAACATATAATATCTCAAATTAAATATAAACTACTTGTACTGGTTTTCAGATGTATACATGGTATTGCACCTGTTTATCTTTGTGAACTCATCAACAAGTGTACACACCCAAACGCAATCTCTGTTCGAATTTTAAAAATCTGCTCTCTCAAATTTCCATGCAGACCAAATCATATGGGGGATAGGGCATTTTTAAAGATAGCACCAGAACTTTGGAATGAACCCCCACACAATTTAAGGAATATCACTCAGTTGGATAAATCTAAATCCCAGCTGAAAACACAATTGTTCTTGAATGTGTCATCTAAGTTTTTGTGACACTAATACAGTGATGTTCTAACATGCATAGAGACCATGTTGGTATTATGCGCTTACTAAGCAATGCATTGTTATCATAATCATGTCGTCATCATCATCATCATCATCACCATCACCATCACCATCACCATCACCATCACCATCACCAGCATCAGCACCAGACCAGCACCAGCACCATCATCATCATCATCATCATCATCATCATCATTACATTTTGGCTGCATTTGTTGTAAGTTGTGATCAGCTGAATGACTTAGGAAGAGAGAGGTACTCACTTTACATGATTGATGTAACTGTTTTAAGATCTTTGCCAACTTGTTGAATTCTTCTCTGTCGTAGTACAGTTTTCCAAGCTAAAAAGAAAGAGTAATAATAAATTTGAAGATATAGCACACCAATATTACATGACTGATTACTTTACTAATGTAGAGGTATTGTGGTTTAGTGGATATGTCACTGGACTGTCAATTGCATGGTTTGCAGTTCAAGTCCTGCTGTGGTACTAAGGTCTTTTGGCAAGATACTAATCTACATTTGCTGCACTCCACCGAGGTGAGGTAAATGGGTACCCGGTAGGAAGAAATTCCTTGAATGCTCGAGCACCTTTTATGGTAGCTCGGCTAAAGCCAGGGTAATGATATGATGGCAGGGCCCTCAGTGAAAACAGTATAAATACTGATGAGGCTACCATGGGTAAACAAGACATATCATTATTATCATTATTATAGCCTGAGGAACATATAAGAGAGAAGATACAACAAAGTTATTGGTTATTGATCGACTTATTTTTTCTGCAGATTCCAATGTAACTAATTAGCCTGTATATCAAACACATTGTGAGACCATGCAAAACTATTTAGTATTGCATAATAAAGGATCTACCCCCACATGATGACAAAGCTTGGCATATATGTCAAACTGAGTTGCCAAAAATACCTTTGCACAGGTAAGAAAAACAATGTTATTTGTAAAGACACCATACAACTGTCATATGTACTGTGTACCTAATTTATATATTGGCGTTACATTTGCTTGTACCTCTCCTTTCTTTATTTTAATTTTTAATTTTGTATCCTTGATTTGTTACTCCCTCTATTTGTCCTTATGCTATATTTTTTTACCAGTCTTTTGTTTGAATCAGTTGGTTGGCCGGAGGGACCTTTACGGTTACAGTGATTAAGTTTGCTCTCCTCTTCCCTGGCCGCCATCTGTTGCACTCAGAATATTGCTACTAAAATTTGTATTTGTATAATTTTTGTCATTCTAATTTGTAACCACCTTGTTTATATTGTTTCATTGTTATATTTCTTGAAAGTGCCGAATAAATAATACAATACAATACAATATAATACAACTACACCTGTAACACTAGTGAAAACTCCTGTCAACATTCTGGGAAGTTTGTTTTTCTTTTTTCGAGGGGGGGGGGGGAAGGGTGCTGTTTACAGATTTTTGTTGGTCTGTTCTCGACTCAAACATGTGTGGGGCATTCAGAACAGATGAGGTAAGTTTTTATTACTAACCTTTGTGTTTGTTTTGAACCATAATCTGTCATTCTTGGCATCCTTGAGAGCCATGAGAGTAGTCTCATAGAATTCTTGAAGCAGTTGCATGTTCTTGGAAGTAGAGATGTAGTCTAAGATGCTATTGATGGACTTCTCTGAGTAGTTTCTCGTTACTGCACTCTGAGGTAACATACAAATTATGGAAGGGTTAGATAGATCTACTACTTGCACTATATGGAAATAAGCTTGGTGTTGTACATAGGAACATAGAGACAATATACCTGGAGACTTTCAACTTGATATCCTTGAATTAAAGAAAAACTTGAGTTTTGGTCATGTAATTACAATGTAAAAGATATATAGCTGAGGTGATGAGCCGTGCTTAATTAATGCAAAGTCATTGTGAATATGCGTACTCCACATAAGATGATGTCATCAAGACGATAGCTAGTTTTAAGGTCTACAACTTCTGATTTTCAAAGCTTCAGATATCAAGTTTTCAGAGAGCTGTTACTCCTAAGACAGATACTATAATAGCATATGATTGATAATATTGTTATCTATGGCTTACAAGCTTCCTGTTGATATATAAGTCATCTATTTCACTTTTTTCTTCCGATAGGGTCTTTAAAGAAGAGCATAATGAAAACATTTCAGACATAATTCAATATCTTAATGAGTATTTACACATATAACATCCAAGAACATTAATAAAATTTTTTTTAAATGCCACGTGAAACTGCAGAGAAAATAAGTAGAATAATTAGACCTTTTTTTCTTTTCTTACCTTGATGTATGTTAATAGTAACTTGTATTTTGTCATCATTTCCCCATAGTTTCCCTGCAACAGCAACAAAGATATAACATAACATACAGGTGTCATACAAAACTACCAAATCACTCTATAACAGATGTTTGTTTAAAACAAAAGTATTATAATTTTACTGATTTTCATTTTTGATATACAGCCCTGTTGATATAAAGCTGAAACAAGAGACTCGCATGGTAATCACTGCCTATGAATGCATTATTCAAGATTCATATTGGCTTGGTAAACAGCTACATGTATTTAGAGAAAAAAAATTACATGTGATATCACATTCTCACCACAAATCATGAGTAGAGTAGAGTAGAGGCTATGAATCAAAATTAATCTAACATTGTTTGGGTAGCCACTACATGGTAAGAGCAAACAATAGACGTTTTTTGGGACAAAATTACAGCATCTCAGAGATGCTCAGCAGCAATATAATCACAAATCTGAGAAATGTGTTGACAGTTACGAATATTGATTTGACAGACTATGATAATCTGTGATTAAAACAACAAAAAAGCTCTCATCTACATGTTTCTTAACATTCAGCACTAAAAGTGTCTCAAATTTATCCTGACACTGGTAAAAAAAAAGTCTCAAATTGATAACAAAAAATTACACATCGGGATTTTGTATGCTCTTACCAGCTGAAAATTAATCTTGATCATCTGTTTAAGTGCCTTGAAACCCCAATCTCCTTTCTCATCTTCAAGGTCCAATACCTAGATGATATAAACATCAAATTTAAATGAAGTTACTCTTAGATTAAATGAAAGAGCAAATGTAATTAGAGGGTAAAAACTTAGTAATATTTGAAAATGGATTATCCACACTCTCAAAAGCTATATGAGTTCATTCATATATTTTATCAACTGTGTTGTTTATAGACAAGTTCATATTCAGGGTTCGTACACTTTTTGCCAAATAAAATTCCATGACTTTCCATGACTTTTGAAGTAAGAATTCCATGACTTTTCATGACTTTCCCAGGGGCAAATGTGGCACATAAAATACACATTTTGCGCGTATGACTCGACTATGAGCAGAAGATAAACACTGTGACCGCGATGATAAACGGTGTACAAAAAGGAGTGCGCAGCGCTGCTTCGCTCATAACTAATTGCGTACATTGAACTTACAGTTACACTGGCAGACACTGCATGCATCTAGCCATTCCTGGATCGGAGCTTTGCTTTCAAAATCCATTCGCTATAATATGTCGGATTATCCAACCAGGCATCATGAAAATAGCAGTTCCCCGGCATTTTGGATTAAACTGACAATAACTCACAACATGAAATTTTAGTCCAAAAGTGTGAATTTGAAGAGAAACTGTTTCAATGGTTTGTTTCACCATTACCAATACTCAAGCTTATCTTTAAACTAACGTCAGTATCATCGATGTCACGTACGTGCAGCAATATACAGTGCATGCATGCAGTGGAAAACAAAATACGTACACACGTGCTCAATAAGGGATGATCTCAAAATAGGAATGTGCAGTACATTGACTGTTTGGGAAAATGTCAACTTGACCTTACTAGTGATTAAATCTTTGTTTGCATCATTAAAAGTCTCTTTTTTTAACAAATAAAAAAATATAGAAAAATAAATATCGTTTTGTTCTGTCTACAAATGATTACCCAAACTGTCCCTGTCGGTAACACAACTTTGGGGGTATTTTGAGATGATCCCCAAAATACACGTGCTCGGAAAATGCAAGCCCCGCCGCGCCGCCAAGCACTACGCACATACTGTAATACACACACAAGCTAGGCGTGTATAGTTCATCACACACGATCACTCGCACAAATACATCCAGTACATTACACAATGCGTTCGTTCACAGAGCTGGCGAACAACAATATCACAGTCGAGTCATAATAAATGGGTTTCAAAATTCAAACTGAGAAAACAGAAACGAAGAGATAGAAATAAGAAAATTAGTTTTATCATTTACACATCTGACGATAAAAACACATAATTTTCCATGAATTTTGTAATTCCATGACTTTCCATGACCCTTTTATCAAAACATCGATTTTCCATGACTTTAAAGGCCTGGAAAAAGACTAAGCCAAATTCCATGACTTTCCAGGTTTTCCATGACCCGTACGAACCCTGATATTACACATATTCCATTGGAGAATACTACTAAACATGAATTAATAATCAGAAGGATGGGTATCATTGAAGTGAAAGTTCAAAACTAATTAGAAAATAATGATTCTGCTAATTCAATAATGTAAGTCAGGTTGTAGTGACGATTTCTCAGTTTATTTATGAAATCAGGAAATTACTGATGTATTAAATTTAATTTCATGTGTTACCGTGTAAACTCGACTCTTACGCAATCTGGTATTTAAGACACGGTTAATTCTAAAGAAGATACAGGTGTATTTCCATTTTCCAAGACACGGAGGACGGTAATTTATTATGTAAATTATGTTATTCTAGGTTACGGAAAATAACCAATTAGAACTCGCCCTTTTAGGGCGGTTCCGTCGGTTCCGTGGGTTAACACCAGGGTTCTATAACGTTTAGCTCAAAGCAGAGCAGTATCCCGGTTGCTGAAACATCATCAGCTACACTCGGTGTATTATTTGGTTACATCTTTCTCCACGGGGATTCAAACCAATTTCTCCCCGAGATCGTCAGCATAGCTCCCAACAGCTACCATCTTCCCTAGTCTGTCTGGGCAGGTTCACTCTTGTGTAGAGTAGGAGAATTGGATGCATGTAACCGTGTTTTCTGATAGCTGCTTTGTAACTCATCTCTAAGTTTTTTCCTGGTACTTATCGGGTTCAACTGACCAACGAGATTTACATCGTCACCGAGTTACTTTTACCAGTATCATCAGTTTCCACCATGGGTCTTCGCTCCTAGACTACATGTAGTTCGCCGAAGTTCAGAACGCCGAACATTTCAGCTTCTCTGCAGCAGGACATTGACAGTCGTCAAAATCAACGTCGCCACGTGTCTTCCGTCGACAAGTCTCAGCAGCGTTTGTGAAAGACATTGAAGTTTGATATCGTATTATTTATATCTCATATATTCTCCAATCAAAAGTCTATTCTATTTCTATTCAGGCAAAACGGAATATCTTTGTTTGTTTGAACTAATAAGCTTAAGGAACATACACATTGGTACAGTGTACTTTAGTACTGCGTTCAATTTATTGACCAGTCAGGTTTTTCTTAGCTTATAATTACAGTCATCTTCACTTTGTAAAATATGAAACCAGTTCAATTGCTCAACCATAAATTGAATTCACTGAACTGTAATTATTTTTGTTTCAAGTGCTTACTTATTTTTTTAGAGATCACGTAGTTAAAAAAGTTTGGGATGTTGAGTTGCCGTGCTTGATTGATGGGTGTGTTGAATTTGTGATTGTCTTAGAAAACATATTAATACACCACACTCCCTAATTGAGAAAAGTCAATTTCGTCCCAACAAGGTTCTCTATTTATAATTACTGAGATTCATAAATGGCTAAACAGAAGATACTTTAACATTGAAATGAAGATCAAAGTTAATGACATGACTTAACCCTATTCTGACTGGGCTTTTCATGAGCTCATTATGACTTGGAGGGGGGGGGGGGTCATTTTGACACCCCCAAAAAAAAATCTTGAAGATTGAGAAGATCAAATGCCCAATTTTATGCAAAATTTTGCACGGAGATACAGTAACTTATAAACAACAAGCCTACATTTGTACATGTACATGCAGTTCATTAAGTGATACAATATCAGTTTTCTTTTGATTATGCACGTACTAATGAGCTAAGTATGCATATTTCATGATTTAAAAAAAAATCTCAGAAAGTGAGTAGCCTATCAACTTGAAATGTGGCACAGACATTGATTGTTGTATGAATAAGATATTCAAAATATTTATTTTAATATTATTTGGTACACCTGCTCATGATCATATGAATAAACTCTAATTGATTTATTTGAATAAACTGTAATTCAGCAGTTTGTATGAAAGAAACACAGCTCAGTACATATCTCTGTAAGCTCAACTGACAAAACTTGCACAGCAAGTGTGAGAATAGTATGGAGAACTGTTAATAACAATAAGACTTACTTTTCTGTCTTTGAATTTGTGTTCAATTCTCGTTTAATTTGGTACCAAAAGTTGCTTAAGATTTCAACAAAAAAAGTCATGAAAGGACATTTCGATATTTGATATCAATCAAACACAAGTTGGCAACCTCTGTGACATATCTTGCGGGCTCTCCTCCCTTTTGCTTTGTACTAAAAAAGTCAAAGATTCAATCAGTTTAATTTTGGCCATTACAAGAAGTGGGTTATTGATAGAGACAAATGCTCATGTACCCTTTACAGCTCATTTTATGTATGTTATTACCAAAGAAGAAAACAAGCCAGTCAGTAATTCAATAGTGTCTGACAGTGAAGTCTAGCAAGTAAACAGGTTTCCTTGCATAATTTGAATATTAGGACACAGCTAACGTTTAAATTTCACAGTATAGGACATACATGACATACCGGTATTCATAATTCCTGCAAAGTTCTACAGAATTTGATGTTGGCTGCAAAAGGGACATAGTATGTTTAATATAATTATTACAAATATGTTTGTATTCAACCCCTGTATGGAAAAAATCTACTCCATCATCAATAACGAAGAAAATGAAAGTTTATGAAATTTTATGTACAGAGCAATTCGGAGAGGAGCTTGCACAATTGCCATTTCGTGTTTGATTGATCGCAACTTCTATTATTCATAACCTCCTTATTTCTGATCGAAATTTGCTCAAGACTTTCACTGACCTATTCCTCTAATTATTCTACCTCTATTTAAATAAACTTAATATCAGGGTGGACTTCCCTTTTTAAGCTTTTCTTGCAACTACTCAGCATGCAAGTGGACTGGATCTTGACAATTCAGCAGAGATGCCAACCTCTTGACACAAAAAAAAACAGACTGAATATCCTTTAAAAAAAAAAAATCAGATTTTGGAGAGAAAAATCAGATTTTCACGAAAACTCGACACTACCACTGGCCCGTTGGCCCTGACCTATTATAATTTCAGAAAAATGTGTTTGATCTTTCATTAAAATTTAATGAGAAAATTGTAAAGCAAAGTTTTTGTTGGGGTTCCAGGGTTTACTTGTACATGTTTCTATGCGATTCCGCGGTTTTACGGTTAAAAAAAAAAAAAAATTAATATCGTACTAAATACAATTTAATCCTACTGGTTGGCATCTCTGTTTCAGTCATTCAATTGTGTCTGTCAGATAAATGTTATAACAAATGCCTCTCTATTCCATACCTAAACTAATTTACAAAATTCCTATGAAAGAAAACTTAGTTTTTATAAATAGTTGAATTATCCTTGCATATTCAGAAGTAAAATTGGGAGTTCATATGAAAATGTATGATGTAATCTGCAGAATTTCCCGGGCACTCATGTGCAAATTCCTAGAAAGAAATCTTGAGAAAAGGCTGATTGATGTTGAATACTTATGAAAATTGAATAAAATATTAGATTTGGTAATAGGCCTAATCATATTTTAGATTTTTGGGCACAAATAGAAAACCTAAAGTATCAACAAATCTTACCTTTTGAAAACTTTCTAGTGCTGACTTGGGATCATCTTCTTTCAATGCCTTGGAGTTGTAGTACTGGTTCTCGAGGTCTACATCTGGCTCTGAATTGGTGTCTTCTGAATATTCCTTAAAAAAAAAAAAATTAAAAAAAAAATGTTTAAATTCCGACTGTTACATTGTAAAAACTTATCTTCGGACCAGCTTGTGAACATGGTAACGGAAGAGGCCAAAAAGTCAGTGTCAATGGATACTAGATTCCAACAAAGAGAAAATCAAGTGTGAAGCGACTGAACTGAAATGCTCTACAAGGGCTGTTGAAAAACAAACAATAATGAAAATACTTAAATTTCCATGAGAAAACCTCACCTTTACAAAAGAAAGCAAAGACAAAGAATCTCCTCTGATCAATACAAATAATGTACAATGTACAATGTGTAATGCACCCAAGCCTTTTATTAAGTCAAAGCAGACCGGGAGCCAAATATCTGAAAAAGCGGCTCCCGGTCCTTAAATTTTTAAAAGAACCGGGAGCCGTTTTTCCAGGACCAGGAGCCATTTCCAAAATTAATGAAAATATACATATTATTTTAAATTATTTGTCAACCGTTACCTTTTATTTATTCATTAGTCTATCAATACACTATAAAGTACACACTGCACAGCAGTGGTAGCAAAGTACTATCTACATTTGTAGCTGCCAAGGCCTCGTTATACATAACAAGTGAAACGCTCTCGGCAGTCTCGCCTGCATTACGCAATTCGGCATTACGCATTCGATATGATGAAAAATTGAGGTTGGGACATTATTTTTATAGGCAGGGTGGCCCATTTGCAGACCCCCGAAAATGAAATCCTCTGAATATAATAAGCATTTTGAAGTGAATATTGATTATGAATCATCAGAATAATTATTTACTGTATCATAAATGACCTTTGACCTTGACTTTGTGACCTGGAATTTGTGTCACATGATTTGTGATACTTGATAGCCCTTGGGTACAAGTTTCATGGAATTTGAACAAACAAAATCTTGATGTTGATGCCACAACAAAGTCTAAGTTTCCAGACCTGAAATGATATTTGACCTTTACTTTGTCACCTAAAAGACTAATAACATGATTGGTGATACTTGATAACCCTTATGTTCAAGTTTCATGGAATAGGAATGTATACTTTCAAAATTATGATAACAATTAAAAAAATCTTAGCCTGATGCCACAACATAGTTAAGTTTGTTGACCTGAAATGACCTTTGACCTTGACCTAGTGGGCTGCAATTCTACTCACATGATTGGGGATACTTGATAACCCTTTAGTCTAAGTTTCATTGAATAAGAACTTATACTTTCAAAATTATATTACAAATTCAAAAACTTAACCTCAGGTTAAGTTTTTGATGATGATGCCACAACATAGTCCAAGTTTGTTGACCTGAAATGACCTTTGACCTTGACTTTGTGACCTGAAATTTTCCTCACATGATTGGGGATACTTGATAACCCTTTAGTCCAAGTTTCATTTAATAGGACCTTATACTTTCAAAATTATATTAACAATTCAAAAACTTAACCTTAGGTTAAGTTTTGATGTTGACGCCGCCGCCGCCGCCGCCGTCGCCGCCACCGAAAAGCGGCGCCTATGTCTCGCTTTTGCTACGCAGGCGAGACAAAAATGAGTAAGAACTTAGAATAGAGATATAAAAACCTTTAAATAATAATTCCATGGCCATTATAATATAAGCGACTATCAAATACGGTACCTTTAGTTAACTATTTTAAAGCCATCAGGGGGCTACTTTTTTCCATTTCATCTGTCCAGACGACCTCTATTGATTCTTAACATATTTGAACACCACTGTACAAAACTAACCAGAATTCACTAAAAATCGGTACTTTAGTGACACCTAAACAGCAGTAAAATACAATCTTTTCAACTTGGCAAATTGGCAAAGCAAAAAACAGTTTTTTACGTGTATAACGCATTTCAGCCGGAACTAACATCGCGAACTCTCGTAAGATGTCAGCGTTTTTGTAATGTAAAATCACACCTTTACTAATAACCATCAGGAACACATGGAAGGTAAGCAAATCACTATCACTCCGGTAGCTAAATCTCATATTTTATATTTATTACGTGACCGATTTCAAAGTGCTTTTTATGAGAAGAAAGAAGAGTCCACTAACGAACTCCGAAGCCACTGTGCAATGTTCGTCGGGTACGAGAAGGGGTGATTTCGGACGCATTTAGGTTTTGTTTACCTGCCTCTCCGCGCAGGGGTATGGGTGCCAGTTGAGGCTAAGTGATATATTTTACATATCACTTAGCCCTTAACTTAAGGCTAATTCTATTGATGGTTTCCTGAAACAATGAGTTGGTAAGTTGGGTGTTAAAGTACAAGTCCACTCCAAAAATAACTTACACCAAAGAGAAGTGTTAACAAAATCGTTCACTTGCTACGCTAACTCGCGATTATGATTTTAAACATATTCATTTGACGAAGAAGGGCGGAAGGCAATAAAAATAAGCTTAAATAAGCTAAAATTGACATCGCTTTAATTATGAATGTGCCCGACCCGTCCTGCAGCAAGAAAACTCTGTTTGATACTCATTATTGTCGAAAATAATTCTTTGGTTTAAAACGCTCGCCAGTTTATGGTATAAACATGCTAATTTAATTAAGGAGGAAATTAAGCAGGAAGATGCTATTCAATATTAATGATAAGTCTACATTTTACCTCTCTCTCTCTCTCTCTCGCTATATACCATCGCTTACCAAAAGGGAATAAATATTACCTTGAATAAAATTGTGCCCAAATATTGTGTCTCCGAGAGCCTATAAAACAAATATGCCTCGAATATTAAAGCAGTGATTATATCTTTTATATACCGAATTGACACAAAAATCTACCAAGAATTCTTACTCAAGAATTCTTACCTTATCCTTTTCTTGAGTAAAGATTGGTTAAAACATCACAGAAAATCTGAGACACTGTCTGTTAATCTTCGCTGGAAAGATGACTGAATCTTACAATTATTGGGAATCGCAGACAAAAAGCAATGTATGGTATTCGCGCTCGCACAAAGAAATTTTAACACGTAAACCAATGGGAATCGCAGCATGAGCATTGAGGGCATTTTTTAAAAGACTATTGACTATTAGGCGGGCATGAGCACTCCAGCAAAGCATAGAGTCAATGCTAATGCAAATTAAGGATGCGACGAGTAGTTGAATACTCGAATACTCGCACTGTTGAAATCGTACTCGAATACTCGGCCGCCATTTTTTTTTTTTTTTTTGCTATTTTTTCAGTGGTTTTACAATCATCTCTGTGTCTCAACATAATGCGAATAAAGAATACTATTTTAAGCTAACCTACCTTCCTAATCTCAAGGGAAGAGATTTAATAAAAAGTGTTAATTTATTACGCAGGAGATCTTTTCTGAGCAAGGTAGCTAGGCCTCCAAAGAGCTGACATAATTCCCTTCGGTAACAATGGCTGCGCGAGTCCAAAGACCAAAGAGTCCATCTAGACTATATGAATTATGATTATGAAATAAAACAGGGCCAAGCACACTAGCTAGTAGGCCTACTCGCTACCGCTAGATCTAGTCATTCAATGTGTCTAACTGATGCCTGGATTACATTTGGCCTGCGATTAGTCTACGGAGCACGTATCCTGCCCGTATCCCTTTTCCGTGCTGCCTCCGTATGGAGGCAGGAGGCGGCCGTGAGATTCACGGGCTCCGCGGCCTCTACGACTTTGTTTCGCAGAAAGTTAAACAAATTGAAAAATCGTAAGCCCGCAGTCCGTAGACATGTCGTAGGTGTCATTGCACAATCCCCGCACGGGCATCGCGCGGAGGACTCGCGCTGAGTGTGCAGCAAACGCACGATTTTTATGTGAATATGGAGGCAAAAAAACGCTTAAAAACGGCACGGCCGATGCACGGTCACCGCGCCTTCTCCGCGCAACCTTTGCACGGAAGCTGCACGGGCTCCGTACGATTTCCGTGCAGAGGCTGTTGAAACTGCACAGCTACTGCATTGAAATTGCACGATTTCCGTACAATCTCCGATCAGCCTCCGTACGGATTTGTCCCAGCCTGCCCCGAGGGCCAATACAAGAAATGGCACGATGCTCGTAGATAATGTAAACACAAACATCGTAGCCTGTAGCCTCCTACGATGCCCCTAAAATCGCACGAAAAATCGTAGACTAATTTATCGGCGCCCGGGGCAAATGTAATCCAGGCATTAGTGTTAAATCTAGCAATGGCAATGCATAATGCACATAATTATAAATCTACATACATTACTGTCGCGACTGTGACTGTGTAATAATGCTGTGAGTGTGACTGTGTGATTTGACTTGGTGGCCAGGCCAGGATCAGACAGAATTGTAATTGTTGAATGCTGGTCCGGGGCAGTCAAGTCAAGATTTATCTACCTTCCCACGTGGGGTAAAACCGTCTAAAATTTAAGCATGGTAAACATTAAATTACATATTCACTCACTAAATTGTAATCATCACTATCATTGTCAGCCATAAAATCATCCTCCCCGTCAGACATCTTGCTTGATTCCTGGTAATTGCAAGGTATTCAATAACGTTCAACCGGTCATTCGAGTTCTAGGTCGATATGCACGTATATATGTGCACAATAAGTACATCGCGTACGTACGTACGTATACTGTAGTTTCACTCTATACAAATTGTTAGTCGCCATCTACTGTCCTAAATTAAAACAGCTGTTCAAGATCTTGTCGCGAATGGCGCTATAAATTCTAGCGCCCTCGCTCGGCTGCTGATAAAACATGTTGCGTCTTAGCAACGGACAGCTGATCCACCACGCGCAACTAACATGTATTGTTTACATGGTTTTGTTGTGGAGTTGAGCGTGTATTCACAACGGTATCTAGTAAACTTGTACCGTATGCCTCGGCCACGTATCTAGGGTGGGCATAAGCCATAACATCACATGAGATACCGTCAGTATTCAGCAGGTTATCGGCTATAACACACGTGTTGAAACATTTCTTCAAGACTGCTCAAATTGATCTGAAATCATGTCTCAACAAGAAGAAAAGACCAAGCAAAAGAAACGAGACATGAATGATTCTCCATACGCTCAACCGATGTCAGCAAAGTCAAAAAAATCGGCAGAGAAACCTATTATTGCTGCTCGTGAGCGTGGTAAGTTGAGAATTTTCTATTTCTACGGCTAAGCTACGCGAGCTCAAATAGTCTACGACTACTCCATGTATTACCCAAAGCCAAACGTTGTGTGCCCGGCCCTGACACTGACAGGTTGTGTATCCAGACAGTTGATTTAAAACAGGAGTTTGAAGAAGTTTAACAAGCAATAGTCTAGATTATTTCATAAATCTTCTAAAACTTATCTTGGACAATTTTATATGATTGGGGGTCGGGTGTCCGCTTCAGATTGAACGAAAAACATTAGTTAGTCTAATCATCGAAATGATCCTAGTCTACCTGCAGATCTACTTTAGTTTAGGAACGTTGTTATTGACTTTATTGTTTAATATCAAAACTCCATGAGACTTGGATCAAAGTAGAACTAGATGCTAGTCTTGAATGTTTTTAATTTTAGTAGATTCTATTAGTTAATCAACTTAATGGCAGGTAGAAAATCTATAAACTCTGAGCTCTGTAGTCATCAGGCATCAATTGATTATTTAATTTTAATGTACAATGTTTGTAGAGTCTATGCAATCTATATTTTGAATCTACCTTTTCATTATCTAATCTTAGGTCCTGGACCAGGAAGGTATGGTCTTCCATCAACGAGTGGGTTTGTTGCTCATGACTTCACCAAACACATGAAACCAGCGTATTCATTTGGTCATCGCTTGGAAAACTCGAGTAAGTATCTTCTATATTTTGTTCCATCTTTCAAACATTGTTTTAAAAAAAATAAGCCTTTTAAATTTTTTCAATTATCTTCTAGATCCCCTAGACTATTTTAAGTTTGTTTAAATTTTTTGTAGATTGCCTTTTCCATATTCTTTATCATTCATTACATTTACATCTGTATTTCCAGTGGCTTTGAATTGAATTGCATACTGTCATAGAGTACGAAGCTGTGACGTCGTAAAAATCTATTTTTACAATTTCTCAATTTGAACTTCATTTTCCGAAAGAGCATCAAAAATAATGTCCACATGTCGAAAACCAATTGAATATGTTAAGTATTGGCAGAGATATGACCATTTGAATAAATATATTTCCTATAGGATATCAGTGTTATTTTGCTCTGGTTTGTAATGTTATGAACCAGAGCAATATAACACTCGAGTTCCTAAAGGCATTATATTTATTCAGATGGTCATATCTCAGCCAATACTTAACACATTCAATTGGTTTTCGACATGTGGACATTATTTTTTATGCTCTTTCGGAAAATGAAGTTTAAATTGAGAAGTTCTAAAATAGTTTTTGATGTCGTCACACTTCACCACTCTATATAGATGACAGGATTACAGAAAAAACAGTGATTGGTTTCTTTTATATAATATTAATTGTTGGATTTATTCCCCAATGCAGTGTTTCAAAAAGATTGCAGTCCAGGACCCGGCTACAAAATTAATTCAGAAATCACAAGGGTTGGAAAAGATGGTACTCCAGCTTACTCCATGCTTGCAAGGCAAAAGGATCCAAGTAAGTACAAATATTTTTGTCAGTGAATAATAATTTTTAAAAGCTTTTTGAAAACCTAATTCATCTCTTTCCCTTTTAAAATCACAGAGAGCTAATTTTATAAGCCACCGTGGAGATACTATCTGCGCATGGGCAGATTTGTACAAAACTGTAAAACCTATTGAGACGAATGCAGGATACGTGCTGTTCATGAAAGTGAAATCATAATCATTAATTCATTAAATGGACATTAAGGGTACATTCTATGAATATGATACACAGGTGAAAGTATTCTTTTCAAGAAGGCAAACAAAATATATTCAGCACCTCGATCATCTTGGGAGTGAGTATTCTAAAGTGCACAGAGAGTGGGACGTTTCCATGTGTAAAAGATCGACGGATATTTACAAAAGGTCATTTGTACAAGTGATATCTACCAAGTGGCTTATAAATTTCTTTCATCTCAGTATCTACATGTATGTAAACTGACAGTATTTCATTCAACTTAACATTTTGTTTTAAAAAAAAAGATAAAACAATTTGTTTTCTTCATTTTTACAAAGATAAATGGTTGGCCTTGAAAGTAAAATTGTAGAAGTGTTTAAGTTTGAAAACTACAAATCTCTAATTACTGGTATATTTGATTGGTGTAGAATTGTTCTCCTTCATCTAAAAAGTAGAATTATTTTTTAATCATTTTTGTTTGCTTTTCTATTTTTTCCTTCTACAGATACATTCATCACACCATCACCTTATGCATATTCTCCTGAGAAGGTTCATCCACAGGGTGAAAGACATGCCCCTGTACACTCCATGGGTGCCCGCGCGCTTCAGGAAACGAGATCAAGCCCCAGCTCCAAACAGTTACGATTTACCCGCCCTCCTTGGAAGCAAAGTTCCAAATAAGTATTCAAGTGCCAGTCACTCCATGACAGGACGCCCCCATGTGGGCAGCTACTTAGAAGATCATGCCAAGTGCCCTGGGCCAGGCAGTCACGATGCCATCCATCCTGATGTCACAAAGTTCAAGAAGCCCAGTTACTCCATGCTCGGGCGTCATGACTTAGCAAATGACTCTGCTACCAAACCAGGTCCAGGAGCACATAGCCCAGAAAAGGTGACTGTTAACAAGAGGAAATATCCCAGCCATTCACTTGGGATTAGACATTCTGAGTTTGTGTGTCCATTGATTGTTGTAGTAAAAGACTAAGAATGAATGAAAAACTTTGGAATCGAGTAAACTTGAGATCTGACTGTTATTTGGACACCACGATTGGTGAATTTCTTATCAGTGATGGATGAAGTGATAACTTCCACTGTTTGGAATATGACAAAGCAGTGCTGGTACTAATTGGCTGATAACAAATAGATCAATAAGCAATATTCAATATTTGATTGCAAATGAAAATCTTTGAAGAAAGATTTGGTTAATTGTATTCATTTTAATTGAAGACTGCCTGTTATCAAATACCCAAGCAAATTTTGAATATTTGTTCTATAAATTTCTGATTTGATATTCATGCATTACTTTTGTAAATCATGATGCACTTGTATCCAAAGTATTAATAATATGCATCTAATTCAATATTCTTTTGTCATATAGACTCATTTTAGGTTAATGAATGAAAGAGTTTTGGATGATTTGGTGCTTTCCATACTTCCCACCATAGCATGTATACATTAATTAATAATTAATAATTCTATGCAAGTGTCGCCATTTTTGTATGTGTAATACTCCACCTCAATACTGTTACTAGTAGGTACATGTAAATAGTTTCATAGTCTATGTTTATTCAGTATTGACTTCAGTTCTCATTTACAATGCCTTGTGCGCTTTCAAAAATACTTGCCATGTGAGAATGCATAGTTAATCAGGATGGACAGGGCGTTGTGTATAATATAATAATTATTTTAAAAAACATCCAAATACAACTAAATATGCTTACACATGATTGAGTTCCTCTTGTTCAAAGTTAGGATTTTATTGTGTTTGGGGATATCAGAACAGATTCCAAATGTTTCACTTACATTGCTGGTGTTGATCTCTCTGAAAATAGGTGGGCGTGAAAGTGTGTACTGAGATGTTTATACTTCAAGAATATACATTGTACATGTACTATTTGTGACTGGTACTTTCTTTCTACGCGATTGCCTTTTTTACTAGTTTGCACTATGCATATATATATTTCCATTTTTCATTTGCAATCAGGCCTTAAAAAAAAAAAGATGTTGTATTGCCCTTTAGGTGCCAAAACATGGGTCGGTTGGTCAGAAATTTTGTTTTTCTTCTTGTTTTTTCTCCCTCTTTGGGCTGATATTTCTCAGTTTTGAATGCTTTAATACATATTTTTGTATTCATTAAACATTTTTTTTCTAAAAAAAATGGTAAAAAGACTGACCATAGATTTCAAGATTTTGGGGTTTTTGTTAACGCCTCAAACTGATAAATGATTTGTATATACGAACTGTGGCATTTTTTGTTATTAACATGCAATATTTATAAAGTTATTACATCAAAATATGCATACATTCTATCAATATGTATTCATATTGTCATTGTTTGCTGCATATTGTGTCTTCTTTGAATAAAAGGAAAAAAATGTAATGATGTTGTCAATTCTGTTTTATATGCAAAATAAAGATACTATGTCCCTTTTGCAGCTGACATCAAATTCTGTAGAACTTTGCAGGAAATATGAATATGTCATGTATGATTGTATGTCCTATCTGTGAAATTTAAACGTTAGCAGTGTCCTAATATTCAAATTATGCAAGGAAATCTGTTTACTTGCTAGACTTCACTGTCAGACACTATTGAGTGACTGACTGGCTTTTTTTCATCTTTGGTAATAACATACATAAAATGAGCTGTAATGGGTACATGAGCATTTGTCTACATCAATAACTGATTGAATCTTTGCGCAGCATAAAACGTACGACCATTCGGTACAATGGTCTGAAAAATCAGACTATTATACAAATGATGCATGCGCATGAGTTCATTATACGATCTATCCCCACTCGAGTTGAGGCCGTGTGTATTTATTGCACGAAGCCGTTAGGCTGAGTGCGATAGATACACACAGGATCAACGAGGGCGGATAGATCGTATAATGAACGAATAAAAACATGCATCATTTGTTTTATACAACGAAACTCCTAGATCCTTATTTGATGTAAAAATAATTGTTTCGTGACAGTTTATGGCTGACAAATAAATCTCAAGTTTTAATTAATCTCAATTTAGTGCGCACACATAAGTATAGATATAGCAAGCGCACCTCTATCTATACCCATTTACGCATAGTGCTTCGCAAGAATAGGCCCATGTGTACATGCAGTATTGCGCTCTATCCTCTATGCGCACTACTGCGCGGCACTGAAAAATCGTTGGATAGTACTGAAAATATTGCACGCTTTTACATGAAAAAGCGTGCAATAGGCTCAGTAAATGAATCACACGTGACCGCGCATGACCAATCATTTGATTAGGATCTGGGAGTGAGTTGTATAATACTTACTGGCTCTATAGCTCCCATGTCGATTCGACAACTAATAGTCGTTATTTTCCCACTTAAAGACGTTTTCAAGCCCCACCTTTTTTAGGGAAGTTCGAAATTAGTATTGTCTTTCAAATGCCGTTGGAATTTAACCTTTTCATTTTTTTGGCCTGCAATGGGACATAGCACCTTTAAGAGGTTGCTATTATTTCTGATTTTGTTTGGTGCATGTATGATTGAGTGTACCATAATCCAAAATATAATTTTCTATGAATTCATAAATTCTTTTGGTTCAAGTCTGAGAGTAGCAGAATATACTTGTAATCATTGTGTTGACAGATTTCCAATTAATTAATTTTGATCAATGACAACTCTAATTATAATCATACACATGTATACCAAGGCTTTACACTAAATGGATCCAAGGGGAAATTACCTTTTAACCTGTACCCTAATGGTGGCATTGAGGTCACAAACTTGTTTCACAGATCATAACAATGAGTCTTGGATTTTCAACCTTTCCCATTTCATTGATACACCCTGTACCATCTTTCCCATCAGCTTTTTATTGAACCCATGTTGATTTTCAAGAGGAAAGACAAGATTTCATGATCCAAATATATTTATGGCTTTGTAACTACATTATAAAGTTTTGTTTCACAATTAGTTTAGTGGGTATTCAGTACCTCATATTATCCTTGAAATTACCTATTAATAATTATGTAAAGCTTAGTGCAAAGCTTAGAGTGAAAGTTGTTAATACCCTAATGAAACTGTGCATACATGTACATCAACATGAAAGAAAACGCTTCCATAGCTATATTCTTTTTCAAAATTCAAAATAAATGAGGTTTTAATGGCCCTCTTCATGACTCGATATACACATGTACAAATCATGAGCAACATCTAGCTGCTGATACTCGACACAAGATGATAATATACAGTTTTGAAGGCACCAAATTAGAGATGGACAGCTTCTTTGCCTTTTCAATTTTTGAACAACAATAAATTAATATATCAATCGAGAATAAATTATCTTCCTGGGCCCATAATTCAAAAAATCTTACTAAGCCTAGTTGTCAATATTTACTATGGCCTGTGTAATAGACCGGCTTACTAACATACAGGTGTACATGTATTCAAACTTTATGCATATCTTATTAAACAAAGGTCATTCTTGACAACCTGAAAGTATGTAGACTGGATTTGAAGAACTAGTGCATTGATTAATAACAGGTAACTGGAATAACTCGTCACCAGGTCCCCAGGCAAGAAACATCCATACATTTGAATATGTTAGTAAACCAGTCTATTAGGTGACAACTAGATTAAGAAAGTTTTATGAATGTGGGCCCTGATACTACCTTTATGCATATTTTAATGTTCACATCTTATTACCTGGATCTACAATGTAGTTTTAGGAGACAGCTTTTCTTTCTCCAGATTATTTTTTCTTTGTTTATTGAATATGGAATATACTCACTACATCACTAGATAAGTGTGACCAAATACATGTAAATGCATCAATACAATGATCATACTCCTTACCACAAATTAATGCACAATTACATATCCACATGTATCATTACTGTATCAAAGGAAAAAGGAAAAAAATACAATGAAACACATAACTCTGTTACCTGTTTCTTTTTCTTTTCAACTGGTAAAAACAAAATAATTCTTCATGATCATTTTGATGTTATACTGGATAACTCCACATGTAAAACCACAATATGAATATAATATCATACACAGGTGACATTTCATTGAATGGAATACAATGGCCATCAAATATATTTCATAAATGAAAATTATGAAAGCATTGGAAATAAAGTACAAATTTAACACAAACATCTGATTTTGATGCTAAGAAGTTCTTTTCAACATAATATGTACCAAAGTCCAAAGAAAATATGTAATACAAAGACTCAATATTCTACAAAGGAAAAAAAAGAACAAAGATGATCATTCCTCAAAGGCAAATACATGTATACTATTAATGAAAGCAAATTGGAATGCATACCTAGCTTTAGTAATAATATTTGTAAAGCGCTTAGAGACGATATTCCGTATTATCGGTAAGCGCTAAATACATGTATATCCAAATTATTATTATTATTAAAGTACAGATTTGAATGATTAATTGATTATAGGGACTTTCTTGTAGACAGTAAAATATCAGGCTCATTAGCACAATACAATTCCTGGGCCCCCTACTTACAAATCATATGTCAGATTTCGTATCAGGACAATAACTCCTAGGGCAATTACCCGCAGTACAATAACCTCTCGAAAATTATCCCTAGGACAATTTTCCCCTTTTTTTGTTTTTGTTGTGTGTGTGTGTGTGTGTGTATATTTGCAACAGCAGGAGGCACTGCCTAATGCTCTCAGATGTTAGGACAATATACAAATAAACAAAGCTGTGAGAAAGAATAGTGGGAAATTATTTATCTGAGGAGGGACTGGCATAGTACTATTTTTCCGAGGGGCGAAGCCTTGAGGAAAATATAGTAGTTATTGCCAGTCCCTCCAAAGATATATAATTTCCACTATTCTTACGAACTAAATGCTGGTATATTTGTTTTATATCCCTTCTTTACGATCCGAACCAAATTGACACCAATGTTGAAAAATCCCTTTAAAGATGAGTGTATAAGGTCAACGTTGGACTTGATGATTGGCTGGCATATGGTTTTTAACGCGCTATCAATGACAATGACAATTTATTCTCATGTCAACCTGCGCACAATTATATTAACGCGCATTTAATGAGACGCGCTATAATTGCGCATTACTTTTGATTGAACGTGTGATGTCACAATGCTTATCTACCTGAAAATCTCAAAGAGAGCATGGCCCGTTCTGCTAATACAACATTGAGAACATTATTTTAAAGGTACTATGTCCCATTTGCAGGCCCAAAAAATGAAAGGTTAAATTCCAAAGGCATTTGAAAGACAATATTAATTTAGAACTTCCCTAAAAAAAGGGGCTTGAAAATGTCTCTAAGTGGGAAAATAACGACCATTAGTTGTTGAATCGACTTAAGTGCTACCAAGACAGTAAGTAATAGTAATAGTCTGATTTTCAGACCATTGTACTGAATGGTTGTACGTTTTGTGCTGCGCAAAGATTCAATAAGTTTAATTTTAGCCTTTACAAGAAGTGGGTTATCGATGTAGACAAATGCTCATGTACCCTTTACAGCTAATTTTATGTATGTTTACCAAAGAAGAAAAAAGGCCAGTCAGTCACTCAATAGTGTCTGACAGTGAAGTCTAGCAAGTAAACAGGTTTCCTTGCATAATTTGAATATTAGGACGCTGCTAACGTTTAAATTTCACAGATAGGACATACATGACACATTCATAATTCCTGCAAAGTTCTACAGAATTTGATGTTGGCTGCAAAAGGGACATAGTATCTTAAATGACAGTTTAGAAGAAAAAAAAGGGATTCCATAGCAAGACTATCCGACACATTGGGAGAAAGTGTGAAGGCTACGAGCCCATAAAATCCCATGCATGGACCTGCATTCCTTCAGATACTTGCAAATTCTCTACCTCATTAGTACACATTTCCTTTTTCTATAATTCATGCAACACCAGTACTGCTACTTTCCGAGAAAGTTGTAGGTTTAAGCGAGGTATTAGGTATACATGTAAAAAGTGTCCAAAAAATGCATGAAAATCCACATCTCTGAAGTTACAAAACCAAATTTTAACATGACACTGTACATATCAAATACATACATGTATATATATATATGTACACACAGGGGCTAGGGGCGAATTCGCCCCCGAAATGCCAAAAATAGCCCCCGAAAGTCATAAAAGAGCCCCAACAAATTTGCATAGAGTTCAATTCAAAACAAATTGAAGAGTGTTATTTTCATGCAAGCAAGCTTGAAAAGTAGCCCCCGAAATTTTTCACATTATTAAAGAATTAAAAAACTTGGTAAGGGTATGAATAATTTAGTTGTTAACTGTAAATAACTTGAAGGCAATTTCAATTTCAAATAAATTATTGTTCCAGAAAATATATTTTACTTCAACATGACAACAAAAAATATACATAACTTGAAGTAAATTTTAATTTTGGAATAAATTATGAAAAACAAAGACAATTACATGATTATCTGAATAGGAAAATTACAGAGGATGCATTAGTAAGACATTACAGAATTTAAACATCTCTATTTCTTTGTTGTGCCATTTTGTGAGACACACTGTAACATGCACCTATCTGTGCTCAAGACATTGTTAATTTTCTAAGAAATTAATATTCCACACTTTACTCGGTGGCAAAACTACGGGAACTGGGGAAACCTCCCATCCCCATCGGAGTGCATAAATAATTTGAAAAGGCTGAAATGAACTTAAGATTGACAGAGAGGAAAATAAAGACACAATGTAATATTCTGAATGCTCTAAAATGTGACTTTTGAGGTATGATTATTTAAATCTCCCTACAAATGTCTTTTGACCAACGGTATGCCAGTTTTGACACATGCTTCTTCTGGCAATTAAATTTCATTCGAACACATTTGGAAGGGGAAGGATGGAACGGATACAGAGCGAGAGGACTTAGCGAAAGCTCCTCCTGGAAGAATACAACTATGTAAAACAGAGAGATTTGGCAGAGGCTGGGAAAGATTCAAATGCAAGTTGCGGTTTGATGGCAATCATGCACAAATTTCCCAATCCCTAGGGGCTAGTGTTGGTGAATGGGAAAATTGCATGTAAAATTGTAAATCGTCAAGTTCGGTGTCGTGGCTGGTGTTGATGTTTTCACAACAACACCAGCTTTCGACACCGAACTTGAAATCACCTTTTGTCCTATTGGTAATTTTCCAAGGGGGTTGATTATCAAGGGGGTAATTGTCCTAGAAACGCCAGATTTCTTTACCCCAAAACAGGGGAGGAAGGATTTTTCTTTGCTATATCTCCTGCTGATAGCTAGAAGGGCATAAAGTTCAACTCATATATTTTTACCACAAACATCAATGCTATTTTGACTCCTGAGATGCTGTTGTACTTCTTGTCAAAATTGTACTAAGAGAAATATCTAAAATATCCAGTTGAACAGGATCACTTCTCTTTTAATTTAGTGACGCTTACCAAAAATCAAGTTGTATGTAAATATAGGAATGGAGAGGGTACATGAAGAAGTTTATGAAGTGAGAAAAAACAAAATATATCATGCTTAAAAATATTATTATTATTTCAATCAAATTTAACAAAGTGACTACTGACTAGTGACTAGTCATTAACATTGACAGAGAAATGTAATGAAGGTACTAAGTGTCTGGACTTTCATTGCAGGCACTTGATTTCCTCCCGTTTTCATCCAAGCATAAGATATCTTATTTCACAATATATCTATTGATTTGATACATAAATAGAATACACAAATGACATCTGAAAAAAGAGCAAATTATCATTCCTTGAGTTTTTCACCAAGTCTGCATCTGAATTGTATCCAAAGATAGAGCAGTAGTGATGGGTGAAGAATTCACAGCTGACAAAATGTTTGTTTTCCAGTTCATTAAATATTGCTCTTATGGCTATATTGTAACACTGGTTGATGATATTCCTCTCAGAATCTGACAGGTCATTGGTTGTGATCCCCAAGTGGTTTTGTGACTGGTCTCCTGAAGAGAAGGATGTGAGGTTCTGTTCAAGAATTGCAAAGACAAGAAGATAACCAGAAGAAGTGTGAAACAGAGTGTATTATCATTGTTTAATGTTTATGTCAAAAATCATTTTCAGAAGATTAACAAACAAATCTATAAAACATGATTAATAAATATTTACATTGTACTTTGTCAATGTATACAAATATTCATTGGAGGCTGGCAACTAATACATGAATGGCATACAAAATATAAAGTCTTAAAGCCAAACATATTTTTAGAAAAATTTGTAAATTAAAAAAAAAAACAGTACCCAGGTTTATGATATATGTATTTTGTACCTGTACCTATTGTTTGTGTTAAAGATACTATGTCCCTTTTGCAGCCAACATCAAATTCTGTAGAACTTTGCAGGAATTATGAATACGTCATGTATGTCCTATCTGTGAAATTAAAATGTTAGCAGTGTCCTAATATTCACATTTTGCAAGGAAACCCGTTTACTTGCTAGACTTCACTGTCAGACACTATTGAGTGACTGACTGGCTTTTCTTCTTCTTTGGTAATAAATAACATACATACATGTAAAATTAGCTGTAAAGGGTACATGAGCATTTGTCTACAACTCTACATCAATAACCCACTTCTTGTAATGGCCAAAATTAAACTGATTGAATCTTTGTGCAGCACAAAACGTACGACCATTCGGTACCATGGTCTGAAATCAGACTATTAGCACTTATTAGCAGTAAAGTCGAATCGACAACTAATAGTCGTTATTTTCCCACTTAAAGATACTATGTCCCTTTTGCAGTCAACATGAAATTCTGTAGAACTTTGCAGGAATTATGAATATGTCATGTGTGTCCTATCTGTGAAATTTAAACGTTAGCAGTGTCCTAATATTCAAATTATGCAAGGAAACCCGTTTACTTGCTAGACTTCACTGTCAGACACTATTGAGTGACTGACTGGCTTTTTCATCTTTGGTAATAACATACATAAAATGAGCTGTAAAGGGTACATGAGCATTTGTCTACATCAATAACCCACTTCTTGTAATGGCCAAAATTAAACTGATTGAATCTTTGCGCAGCATAAACGTACGACCATTCGGTACAATGGTCTGAAAAATCAGACTATTACTTACTGGCTCTATAGCTCCTAAGTCGATTCGACAACTAATAGTCGTTATTTTCCCACTTAAAGACATTTTCAAGCCCCCCTTTTTTAGGGAAGTTCTAGATTAGTATTGTCTTTCAAATGCTGTTGGAATTTAACCTTTTCATTTTTTTGGCCTGCAAATGGGACATAGTACCTTTAAAGACATTTTCAAGCTCCCCTTTTTTTTTAGGGAAGTTCTAAATTAGTATTGTCTTTCAAATGCCATTGGAATATTTTTTTGGCCTGCAAATGGGACATAGTACCTTTAAAGGCCAAGTCCACTCCAAAAATAACTTACTTTCAATAAAAGCAGAAAAATCAGACAAACCAGTCAAAAAAAGTTTGAGCAAAATCGGATAACTAATAAGAAAGTTATGAAGTTTTGAAAAAGTATGTAAAACTATGGAACAATGAGAATCACAACACAAATTGCCAAGATGGTTATCAGTTTGTGACGTCATGTCCTCAATTGCTTTATATAGTTTAATCCCATTAATTTCCCTTTTTATCCCCCAAAACTTGATTTCCCCATGCCTTTGCCCAGGTTATATGATTTGTATCATATTGCGTGCATGACATTTCCCAAAAGCTTTTATGAATTTTGAAGAATTTATACTTTTTTCTGAATATTGTATTTCATAATTATTGATTTTTATATAAATAGTTTATCAAAATTCAATTTTTCATGATTAAGATAAGATTCTTAGGGTGAAAGTAGGAAATTTATATATATTATATTATTACATTATTATATTATTAATATAAAGAAAATAATTAGTGGATAGTGAGGACCATACGTCACAGACTCATGAGTGAGTTGCCAATTTGTGTAGTGATTTTCAAAGTTTTTCATGTCATTAAAATTTCATAACTTTCTTATTAGTTATCCGATTTTGCTCAAACTTTTTTTGATTGGTTTGTCTGATTTTTCTGGTTCTATTGAAAGTAAGTTATTTTTGGAGTGGACTTGGGCTTTAAGGCTAATGTACCACTATGCTGCCAATCTAAATTTCATATTGACTTTTAAAAATTATCTCCAAGTCACCAAATATATTACATGTACCGGTACCGTACATGTATGTTGCTTTTCATAGAAGTACATGTACAAACCAAAGAAATAGATCGAACAGATTTTAGGAAAATTTTTCTATTTATGTATTTTTAATGACCTTGAAGTAAATTCCACATCAGATATGTTTTGTTTACAACAACAAACAACTAGTCGATGATGTTGGTCATTTCCACATTTCAGACTTGGGATCTACATGTATATCTTATACAAAAATTACTGGGTTGTGGTTCAAACCTAAATATGTACATGTATAATATACGTGTATGTTGTTAACTTGATATTGCTTGATCACTCAAGCTCTTTTTGACTTCCTATTGGGAAAGTGGAATTAGGCATTGCAACTGTCAAGGCCTGTGTATTTAATTTCACAGACAGCTAAATCCCTCATTGTGTTATTTCTTGTACTCATAGTCATACCTGGTGAATGGACCATATAGTGTATCCATCCTTGGCTCTGCTGAACACCAATCCCCCTCCATTCTTTTTCAGACATTAGATGATTCGGTACTAGCTTTGCTATGTCTTTGGGCAGCATCACATGCCTATGGTCAATGGGAGAGAAATAATACATGGCATGTAGATAACCGATTTATAGCATTTCAGATCAAGCACAGGTAGATGCAAAATTGAAAACACTCTTGTCTTTATTGATAAAGCGATAATCATGATGGTGGTAACAAATTTACAACTTGTATCAAGTTGATATTTGGTGCGAAATCTAACAATGTTAAATTTCTTGCAGTAAATTTAGAAGTTTAGAACACTGCTTCAATTGATTAAACATGTCTGTGATTTTGATATTGTCTTTGATATACCAACATGTAAGCTATCCAGATAATTGATTTCAAACAGTAAGTAATTTTAAGAAGTTCACATGCAATATTTAAAAAATATCTTTACTAGCATTACATACATGTTTGACAATATTATCATAAATGACAAATATTTGTTATGGTTGGCATTTGATGTATGTTTCTCGTTAAATCTAAAGGCAAAAGTGATGTTTTGTTTTTCTTCATGCGTCTGGACATCCCACCCTCCTATATATGTTGTATGATGAAGAAAAAAAGATCAAGCTTACAGACTCTGTTGACTTTAATACTTATGGCCAAGATTCAAACTAATACTGCTCGTGATCCTGAAGGTGATACTCAATAAGTGAGGTGTCATATGAAAGAGCAGGTTTTTCTCCATATTCCCCAAAGGGACTCACTTCTGAAATCTAAAAATATCTTGATCAAAACAGCGATTTAAACATTGTTTCCATGGTAACTCGGAGATTTACCAATTTCATGAAGTGAGCCCCCGACGGATAAGTTGGGCCAGCTGTAAGGAATATATCCATGCGCTTATTTTTTCTCTAGTCCCAAGGGATCACGAGCAGTTACAGTTTGAAAATACCCTTACCCCACGCTTTGCATATCATACTGTACAGCTGTTGGGCAAAAATTACAACTCGATGTGTAGACTACCACTTTTTTGTCCATTCTGGACAAAAATTGGATGAATATTGCCTAGATTTTGGGCACACATAGCTGCATCGCTATCCTGGCTGTGTATTAAAACCTGTTTTATTGATCTCAACATTTCAAACACCACTGTACAAAACTAAACTGATTTCACTCAAAATCGGTACTTTAGTGACAATTGTTGACACCTAAATAGCAGTAAAATACAATTTTTTTAACTCACCGATGTTAGAAAGAATAATTTAAAAATTAAAATCGTGAGTCCACTTTCAAACTTGCTTACAGTTTTATTTGCATGATTGTTTTTCATCGGCATGATTGTGTGCATTTGTGTGTTATAAGTGTATTGACTATTCACGTGTGAAATTGCTGCCTATTAGCACATGGTACAGCGCTAGAGGTCCATACGCAGTATTGACTCCAGCTCTCTAGTCTCTATGCTTTGCTGGAGTGGATTTTGGGGGGCTGTATCTTTTGATAGAAACATCGGTGAGCCTTGAAATTTGAGTTGTGTTCTTTTGAGTAGTTAATTTTTTCAATTATCCAACCATGATGATGGTGAAAAACAATCCAAAAGGCAAAACGAAAGGGAAAATTGAAAAATCGTTCAGAAACCCTACGTCCCTAGTCCCTAATCAGACCCTATATTACTATTATTACTAGACTATTACTATTAGCACATAGATCTAGTCTAGATCTAACTCCAGGGAGCTCCGACGTCGGAGCTCCCTGGAGTTACTTCAGTTAGTCTAGATCTAGGTCTAGTAGTAGTACTCAGTAGTAGTAACTAGTAGTAGTAGTAGTAGTAGTACAGCGCTAGACTAGACTAGAGGTCAATAGTCAATACGCATTAGCATTGACTCTCGAGCTCTCTAATGACTAATATCTCAGACAGAAATAACCGTCTGGTATGGGTCATTCTTTAATAAAACTGACATTTGTTGACATTCCCCATACACAGACGGTACCCCGTACGCCTCGCACCACGGGGAGAGATTGAACCGATTGTGACCCACTTTTTACCCCGAAACTTTCTCCCACAATTTTCTTTATTTATATCTAATTTTCTGATTTATAAATCAGATACAAAAATACTATGTCTATTTTTCTCCATGTACAGTTATCATTTTTTTAATGACTTATTTCTAAATGCGAAATTTACGGACGTACGTATATGAGTTATCCAATTTTTATCTCAGAACCAAGGAAACGGTACGTTCATGCATTCGAACTGGTAATCTATGACATGACCCGCCCGATATATTTCGGGTCAACCGACCAAAACAAGCCCAATGGCCAATCAGAGCACGTGTTTGATGTTGGGCTTATGAATATTCAAACATCACCGGCTCAAGCCGGGCTGACTCATACGTAGCTATTGGACGTTCGAAAAGAAATAATGAATATTCATCAACTTAAACCAAGATGGCTGACAACAAATCTTGTTGACTACAAGACTTTCTCGGATTAATCATTAATATAGGATCTAAATGAGCAAGCTATTGTAAGTCAAAGTAGATATTTCTGCGTTATTTTTAATTTTTAATAAGATCCAGTGTAAAATTGCAGCCAAAGTGGATATACATGTATGAAGACGTAAAGAGTGAAAAACTCGTTGCATATCTCATTCATCGCGGTCCGGCCGAACTGAACCATTCGTTCCCCACTCTACCCCATTGACGTACTTCAGTCTATGTAGAGGAGGTCAGAGGAGCCAGATGCAATCTCAGCGGAACAACCGTCGATATCAGAGACTGAAGCTTTCGGTCTACTAATAACTATGCTTTGCTGGACCTGGAGTGACCTAGATCTAGTCTACGTCCATGGACGGTCTAGTCCCCAGAATTAAGTGATCCAAATTCTTGAATTTCGGTCTCACAATTCATCATTCAAAAAGCATCTAGATCATCTAGATCTAGTAGGGGCCGGGCTAGACAGAAATAACCGTCTGATATGGGTCATTCTTTAATAAAACTGACATTTGTTGACATTCCCCATACACAGACGGTACCCCGTACACCTCGCACCACGGGGAGAGATTGAGCCGATTTTGGCCTGCTTTTAGGTCAAAACTTTCTCCCACGATTTTCTTTATTTAGATCTAATTTTCTGATTTATAAATCAGATACAAAAATACTATGTCTATTTTTCTCCTATGTACAGTTATCAATTTTTTATGACTTATTTCTAAATGCGAAATTTACAGACTTACGTATATGAGTTATCCAATTTTTATCTCAGAACCAAGGAAACGGTACGTTCATGCATTCGAACTGGTAATCTATGACATGACCCGCCCGATATATTTCCGGGTCAACCGACCAAAACAAGCCCAATGGCCAATCAGAGCACGTGTTTGATATTGGGCTTATGAATATTCAAACATCACCGGCTCAAGCCGGGCTGACTCATACGTAGCTATTGGACGTTCGAAAAGAAAAAATGAATATTCATCAACTTAAACCAAGATGGCTGACAACAAATCATGTTGACTACAAGACTTTCTCGGATTAATCATTAATTTAGGATCTAAATGAGCAAGCTATCGTAAGTCAAAGTAGATATTTCTGTATTATTTTTATCTTAAATAATATTCAGTGTAATATTGCAGCCAAAGTGAATATGTGAAGACGTAAAGAGTGAAAAATCTCGTTGCATATCTCATTCATCTCGGTCCGGCTAACCGAACCATTCGCCCCACACTACCCCATTGACGTACTTCAGTCTATGTATAGAGGCGGTCAGAGGAGCCAGATGCAATCTCAGCGGAACAACCGTCGATATCAGAGACTGAAGCTTAGGCGGTCAGAGGAGCCAGATGCAATCTCAGCGGAACAACCGTCGATATCAGAGACTGAAGCTTTCGGTCTAGGGCCGGGCTAGACAGAAATAACCATCTGATATGGGTCATTCTTTAATAAAACTGACATTTGTTGACATTCCCCATACACAGACGGTACTCCATACGGCTCGCACCATGGGGAGAGATTGAGCCGATTGTGACATACTTTTTACCCCGAAACTTTCTCCCACGATTTTGTTTATTTAGATCTAATTTTCTGATTTATAAATCAGATACAAAAATACTATGTCTATTTTTCTCCTATGTACAGTTATCAATTTTTTAATGAATTATTTCTAAATGCAAAATTTACGGACTTACGTATATGAATTATCCAATTTTTATCTCAGAACCAAGGAAACGGTACGCTCATGCATTCGAACTGGTAATCTATGACATGACCCGCCCGATATATTTCCGGGTCAACCGACCAAAACAAGCCCAATGGCCAATCAGAGCACGTGTTTGATATTGGGCTTATGAATATTCAAACATCACCGGCTCAAGCCGGGCTGACTCATACGTAGCTATTGGACGTTCGAAAAGAAAAAATGAATATTCATCAACTTAAACCAAGATGGCTGACAACAAATCTTGTTGACTACAAGACTTTCTCGGATTTATCATTAATATAGGATCTAAATGAGCAAGCTATCGTAAGTCAAAGTAGATATTTCTGTGCTATTTTTAATTTTCAAAAAGTTTCAGTGTAAAATTGCAGCCAAAGTGGATATATGAAGAGGTAAAGAGTGAAAAACTCGTTGCATATCTCATTAATCGCGGTCCGGCCGAACTGAACCATTCGTTCCCCACTCTACTCCATTGACGTACTTCAGTCTATGTATAGAGGCGGTCAGAGGAGCCAGATGCAATCTCAGCGGAACAACCGTCGATATCAGAGACTGAAGCTTTCGGTCTAGGGCCGGGCCTACCACTGACCAGAAGAAAAATTATTATTCCTCCAAAATAGGCCGATATGATATAGTCTATGATACTAAGGAATGGTTTTATTATTATCCGAAACACATCTAGAGTCTACTGTCATACACAATTATCTGATACATTACAGGCAGTCTCAGCTCAGTCTAGTCTCACAATTCACAATCACGTCACACAATACACTACACTCTACAGTGCACAGCGACTCATGGCCATGCACAGCCACCATGGCCACAGCCCAGGATCAGGACATGCAAAACAGTTGCGTAAACGTTAGATTGTATTTTTCAACTTTCTCACCTATATTCATAGTCTCCGGCGAAGTATTTGTCTGAGTAGTAAATGTTCTTGGTACCCATGATTGTATAAATGATTATGAGATGCTTTATAAGACAAAGAAAAGTTATAATATCATGGGATACTTCTGCTGGAATTCAAACACACGTTCAACACGGTCGCCGATATCCAAATAATGTACACAATTCACCTTTAGCTTTTCGAATTACGAACTTAACGAGTACGAACGGCCCGCTACCAAAATCAAAATTGATTGGCCAAACCAATATCACGTGACTTAAAATCCATTCAGATTGTGTGCATAAATTTGTCACTAGATGGCAGCAAACAAGATAGGCGAGGTGCCGGTGGAGAGGGGAACGTGGCGTAGTATAGGAGACCAGCCTGTAGGTCCCGTGACCAAACTCTGAACAAAGGTTTGAAAGTGTTTTTGTGTTCCCTGATGAATATCGAACAATTTTGACTTGGGCTGCCCCCTTGAAAATGTCAGGCATTTCCGTGAGGGGTCAGCAAAGGTCAAACAGCGGTCAAAATTTAAAGATATTCCAATCGTGTCGATATGCATATCAAATTACTTGTCTAGTCATGAGGATTAAAAAAAATGTATAGTTTGATATATGAGGGCACTAGATTCAAAAACGTTGAAAGGTCAACGCACTTTTGCATGGTAGTCTAATTCACCAACATAGTTAACATTGTCCGATTCTAATGTTTTTAGTGTCTAATAATATGTTTTCTGGCATGGCAAATTCAAATATACAACTTTCAAAAGTAAAGAAGCCTATCTTGACCATGAACATTCAAACTGGCTGCTTAAAGGGCTACTGAGAGACTTGAAACAGGATCCTAGCTTGGCCAATAACACAGTTATTTCGAAACACATTGTCTAATGATGCTTATCCTACTTTATTGCACAGTTTATCATCCTACTCAATGCCATATCCATCAATAAAATAGTCAGAATCACTGTTACAATCACTAGTTTCTGAATCTGTGTCAGAGTCTTCAGTGCAGTTTGTTCTGGCATCACTTAGACGTTGAGGTATTGCTGGCTGTGAATACCGTATTGGCAACCATTCACCCTCTCTCAAGCTCCAACCATGCTCACTTTAATATTGGTCGTTAAACGCGCTCTTACATAATATAGAAAGCAGTTTATTCCACTAAATCCTGTCTCCACGAGGCACCATAAAGCGAGGGGCAGATGTTTCGCTGATTCGGTGGGGGCAAAATCGTTTCTGCCACCCCTCCCTAATTTTACTAGGTCGAATCTATTTACAACAATCCATCACAATCTTGCACACGCCTATTATGACCTAAGGGAAATATAAGCTCTGAACGTTTATTATGTAATATTTCAATCGTGCATGTGGTAATGTGCATTTAAATAAACTGTTAAATAAATAAACTAAACCTCATGAGTAATCATTAACATATTCAGCTAGTGTGTAGAGTTAGATCAACGATGGGTCGCAAAGCTCTCTCTCTCAGGTGGGCCGCAAAGTCGGCCAAAAATATTTGGCCGACTCAAAATAAAATATGAAAATGTGTCTGATCCTACATGACAGAGGAGATTATTATTCAGCACACCAAAACCGTAGTGATTTTTTTTTTCTTTTGTGTTTGTTTTGCTCACTCGCTTCGTTCCCTCGTATATGATTCGTTCAAGAGGCCTCATGATTATGTCCGTCCGCCTATCATTGCAGTGCTCCCTTGCGAATGTTACTACCACGATGGGTAAAATGCAGAAGAAATACACTGCTCGTTCGCTTGCTCACTCGTTTCTACAGTTAAAGTACAAGTCCACTCCAATAGAAGCAGACAAATCAGACAAACCGATCAAAAAAGTTTGAGCAAAATCGGACAACTAATAAAAAAGTTATGAAGTTTTGAAAAAGTATGTAAAACTATGGAACAATGGAAATCACTACACAAATTACCAATTTGGTTATCAGTTTGTGACGTCACGTCCTCACTATTTATCAATTGCTTTATATAGTTTAATCCCATTAATTTCCCTTTTTATCACCCAACACTTGATTTCCCCATGCCTTTACCCAGGTTATATGATTTGTATCATATTGCGTGCATGACATTTCACAAAATCTTTTATGAACTTTGAAGAATTGATACTATTTTCTGAATATTGTATATTCATAATTATTGATTTTTATATAAACAGTTTATCAAGATTCACATTTTTCATTATTTAACTGGAAAAAAATTACTCTATATTAGTGCATCCACACAAAAACATAATTACTATCAATCTGATTTGGATGCTGGTGTGAAGAAATAAGATTCTTAGGAGGAAAATAGGAATTTTATATTATCAATATAAAGAAAATAATTAGTGGATAGTGAGGACATGACGTCACAGACTCATGAGTGAGTTGCCAATTTGTTTAGTGATTTTCAAAGTTTTTCATGTCATTAAAAATTCATAACTTTCTTATTAGTTATTCGATTTTGCTCAAAATTGTTTTGATTGGTTTGTCTGATTTTTCTGCTTCTATTGAAAGTAAGTTATTTTTGGAGTGGACATGCCCTTTAATGTCTATACAAGCTATATAGTTGCCGCGATAGAAATAACGTAGATGTAGTTAATGAAACTACACTGTATATAGAACTAGTACAAGTTAATACCAATTTTGAATATGCCATTTTCAAACTCATTTGTGACATAAAACATCATAGAGATTGAATCCAATTTGAAAATCATCGGGGCTGGGATATATAGGCTGAACGGAAAATTTGTCCTGGCACTATATATTGTAGCTGAAGATCGATGCAACTTGCAACTAATTGAGTATATATTGACTTACTGATTTGTCGTTATGACTTCTAGAAGCTCATTTGTTTAAAAGCCCAAACACACACAAAAAGCACCAGGAATGAAGTTGGACAGGAGGTTGTATCCGTGGTTGGGGATGATAGGTGCCAAATATTTTCGGCAATGGATCAAAGCAACCAAGAGGTAAAAGCGTGTGGCAGGTTGCACCCCCTCCCTTCCAAGTTATTAACTTTTTCAAGTCACCCTCAATAAAGATAACATTTCAGAGAATATAAGAGTGGTAATAAAATTAATGAAATGCTAAATGTTAGTCAATATGGTGACATCAGCAATGCTAGAAGAAGCCAAATCTGTAGCCCCAACTGAGAAAAGAAAGATAGTAAGATCGGAAGAGGACAAAGAAATAGAAGAACTAGATCAAAGAAGAAATGAAATACGATAGAAAGAATCCAAGACAACAACAGAAAAAGTGGAGTATGCAGAAATAGTGAAATTGGTGAAAAAGAAACGACGCCAAAGGAAAAGACGAAAAACTTCTAAACTCATTTTAGAGACTCTAGAAAGCGGAAGGGGACCAAAAGCAATACAAAAGATGGAATGCAAAAAGTCAAGAATGAGCAAATTGAAGCAAAGGATGGAAATATAACTTCTAAGAGATCGGAGCTACTAGAAATATGCGCTGATTTCTACCAGGAACTTTATGGTTCAACGAAAAAACAACAGAAGGATCATAATGCAGAAACTCAAACATACCGCCAATACTACAAAGAGAAGTTGAGGAAGCTGTAAACAGTATGAAGGACAACAAAGCACCGGGAAATGACGAAATAACAAGTGATATTATCAAACAAGGAGGGGTGGAGGCAATTACACAGTTACTGAAACTATTCAACCAGATATTGGAAAAGCAACAGATTCCAACCACTTGGAAAGAGGCAAAAATAATTCTTTTATACAAGAAAGGCGACAATTAAAGCTGATGCAAAAAACTATCGCCCAATCAGCCTTCTATCTCATCTGTACAAGATCTTCACCAAAGTAATCCAAAATAGAATCAAAGATAATATTGGACACAAACCAACCCAGAGAACAAGCAGGGTTTAAAGCTGGATTCTCAACAACAGACCACCTACAAGCTATAAATCAACTCATTGAGAAGGCAAATGAGTACCAACTTCACCTATGCCTCGGATTTGTGGACTACCAGAAGGCGTTCGATTCCATCGAACACACAGACATGTTTGATGCCCTACGAAAGATTAACATTGAAGAAGGGTATGTGAGCATCCTGGAAGATATTTACACCAACGCAGTAGCCAGAATTCACATTGATAATGATGTATCATTAAGGGAGGTCAAGATTCAGAGGAGTACGACAGGGAGACACATTATCTCCAAAGATATTCACAGCCACTATAGAGGAAGTATTTAAAAGACGCATTTAAATGGAGGAGTTAACATTGATGGAGAAACACTTACTGATCTCAGATTCGCTGATGATGTGGCCTTGATCTCAACATCAATCAAAGACTTGGAAGACCAGCTGACAGGTCTCAACGGGAGAGCAAACTTATTGGCTTAACTATGCACAAAGATAAAACAAAATATATGACAAACTATGACACAGATGAAAACATCGAGATAGAAGATCGAACGTTAGAGAGAGTGAGCAGTTACAAATATCTGGGACAAACTTTGAAAATGGAAGACACCACAAAAGAAGAAGTTATGATGAGAGTAAAAGCAGGATGGATGAACTTTGGAAGATACAAAGACATGTTGACCGATAAAAACAAACCCATCTCACTAAGAAGAAGAATGTTCAACCAATGCATTCTAACAACTATGACATATGGATCAGAAACATGGTCATTGACAAAGGATCTAGAGCAGAAGCTTGTGACTACTCGACGAGCCATGGAGAGAAAGATGTCGCATTTATCTCTGCGAGACAAAATCAATCACAAAGTCATACGCCAGAAAACAAAGGTTAAATACATCATGGAGAAAGTCAGAGAATCAAAGTGGAGATGGGCTGGGCATGTAGCAAGACTTCAGGACAATATAGATGGACAAATCGTTTAACAGAATGGCAACCAAGGACGGGAAAGAGAAGAAGAGGAAGGCAGAAGAGAAGATGGAGAGATGACCTAACATCATACATGGGAACGGCCGCTTGGACTAGGACAGCACTGCTAGAGACAGAAGAGAATGGAAATGTTATGAGGAGGGCTTTGTCCAATAACGTCTGGATGAACTATAGCCTGATAGATAGATAGAAATGTTAGTCCTGACTCTTGCCTGTAGTGTAGGCCTACCAGACTGATATCATCTATTTTTTAAATGAATTTTAGACATTACCCCCCCCCCCAAATCCAATGGTGAGGGATATCAACTTGTGAAAGTATTATGTTACCAGTTGGCAAATGCATTAATAAGCAACCAGGAAAGGTTCATGTAGACAGAAAATTCTTTATTTCCTGGTGATAGAAACATACATTTTATGAATATTGATGTCTCCAAACAACATTCATCGTGAAAACCCATTCCAATATTCTGTGTAAGGAGATCTAAAAAACATAGTTCTCATTAGTAAATGAAAAACATATTGCTTTTGGTTCTTCATTTGACTCTCTTCCTTCTTTAATTAAACCAACTGAATCCTCTCTGCGGGAAACTCAATTCAATGAAACAGAATATCACTGATGCAAAATTGGTTTTCAAAATGACAGAAAATTTCCACTCCTGATCTCATACAAACTGTCTGTTTCTTATTTTTTTTTAATTCTTAAAAACACAATATAAAACTTACGTTCCAACTACCAAACAACAAACTTCCATTATCTCCTTCTTCACCCAGATATACTTATCATACCAGATACGCTCCAAAATATAAGCATAATATTCCCCTAAGGCCCTGACCAGAGCACTATTTTTTTCCTCAAAAACTATAACCAGTCTTAGAAGGTGCATTATTATTGGAAAGGTGTTATAAACTAAACTTCAAACTTAACAACATTCTAACCTTCAAAAACACCTTAACTATCTTATGCCTGTTACGTTTGAATACAATACATAGGCCGCCTACATCAGCTTTTCAATAAAACAAAAATAAGTTGTGACATAATAATCTTTCTCCAAAATATCGAACTGGAGTATTCTGTTGTATTGCTTGTTTATACATACAGCGAGCTTATTTTCAAGAGGCACTAGATCCGTGTGTAACTTCGGAAAGAACTCTTTGTTTACCCGATCAAGTTGTTCAGGTGTCTATGGAAAATTGTTATTAAAAGATGCATGTGTTCATAATTTCTCTCGAAATTTAGGTTAATAATTTTGTTCAAGGTAAATAGAGGAAAATATATATCATTATCTTCATTTGCTATCAAAAGATTTTGCTTATAGATATAAATAAACAAAGAAATGGATGAAATCAATAAAACAAAGTAGATACTGAGTATGAATCAGGGAACAAACTGAAAGTTTCGTCTCCTACATGCTGCCATATATATATATATATATATATATAAAGGTTTTTCTTGACTCGACAACCGGCCTGAAGAACTTAAAAAACCAGCTATATATTGCTGGTTGTTTAGAGAGATAGGTTAAGATCGAGATTGATTGTAAACTAGATCGGAACTGATCTTGACTGCAGAATTGACTGGCATTTTCCCAATAAATCCGGTAATACTAATAGCAACACGTAATGTATGCAGACTCCGTATTTTGTAGTTCAGTCGTCATTACAGGTTAATGGAATAACTCATCACTATATATCCCTAGGAAAGAATCATCCATTAAATTTTGAATGTGCGGTAAACCGGTGACCGGTCTATTAGAAAATCACTTTTCCCGGCATCCCACTTCACCAATTTGGAATAACATTATTCATTAACAATAATGATAATTTTTTATGGTGGTTATGGTATACGTGGTAGTTATTTTACCTGACTGATAAGAAAGCATACTAATTGCTTGTTAGTAAGCAACCAGAGCCGAGGACCGACGCAACGGCTTCATCAGGGAAGCCTCAGCTCGTCAGCTAATTCCTGAGCTAGGCCCTGTGGCTGTTCATTCTTTTTATTTTTCAAATAATAATATCGGACAATCCTCGGGGGATCCAGGAGTCTTCGGGTTCGGCAGGCATATGCAAGCAAGAATATTTTACATTCTGACTATTTGGATACAAAGTGTATTATTTTCTAAGTGCTTTTGGCTTACATTTTCTTAAAAAACGGCTTGTACAATATGTATAAAGTATTTAAGAAAATGTAAGCCAAAAGCACTTAAAAAAGCGAAGTATATGGAGTGGATATGACGGCGTGGCCTTTTGAAAGCCACGCCCACACAATAACTTCAATAATAATATTTGTAGCATGCACAAAGTTACAAACCTTATCGATCTGACAGGCGCCATGCCAGTGCAGTGATCGGTTGAACGGTGTTATTTTATTTTATTTTATTTAGACTTAGAGAGCTGCTTGCTTGATGCACCTGACTTGTTCATTTCATCAGTTTACGTATTTTGCTTCATCGTATCTAAACTAAAGCTCTGGTAAGGTTATACATTACATTTTTTCTGTTTGGCGTATATTATAGGCCTAGACTACTTAGTTTTGTGACTTTTGTCATATGTTCTATAGACCTCTAGATCTAATTGTAGAAAGTTAAACGCCGTTTTCGGCATGCACGTTCCCACACGTTGCGTTTCATGTTGAAATTTACATCACAAACATAGCAATGCCCATGGCATAGCTCAGTCATACTCATAGGCTAGTCTACTGGGGCCACACATAGCTGCATTACTATCCTGGCTGTGTATTAAAACCTGCTCTATTGATTCTCAACATTGCAAACACCACTGTACAAAACTCAACTGTGTATTAACTTTAACTCTACAGACTACAGTGCTCTATTATTTATAGCCTATAGGCACCAGCTCAATTGCAGGGCTGCCAACACTCACGCATTGAGCGTGAGACTCGCGCATTTCACTCAATTCTCACGCTCTCACGCTAACAATGAAATTCCTCACGCACAAATCTTAAATAGCTAAATAATAATAAAAACAGATAAATTTGAATGAATTATGCGACCAAAATCAAGAATTTAGAAAGTTTTCCCTCCTTTTAATCCCTTTTTATCGAAGACGAAAGCCTCGATCTCACTTATCGCGCGTGTGCGTGTGTAAGATCGGCGACTATATAGCTAGCTAGCCTGGCCTGATGTACGTATCCTCGCACTGTACCCATATCCATATGCAGCTAGCCGGGTTCGGCCTGAGCCTGCCCCGGACGCGCCCCGGATATGGATCGGACGTACGAACCAGCAGCGAGCTCGAGTACGTCATCAGTTGACAATTCAATTGATCGAGAGAATAGCAAAGATTTCACGGTTCTATGCTTTGTTTTTAAAGAAGGCCTAATACTACTTCATACAGTAGAATAGAATGAGAGGGATTATAAAAATATAAAGTGAGTTTTGAGAGTGAAAAATGACTTGTGATTATATGTAACAACTAAAGTTGAACGAAAACTTGCCTGTGGCTTTGTCTCAGAGAGTGAGCGCGTGGGGCCCTCAGCATCTCGCTCTACGCCTAGCCCAGTGGCCCACGTTCGTGGGCGAACAATCAGGTATTCCATGTTAATAATTTTCTTTATCTTTCTGTATGATTTTCTCTCTCTCCATATTGCCTTTAGCTATATGTTAAAATACTTTCTAAAGTATGCACCAGATCACACAATTTCACATTGAAAAATAAAACAGCTCTACACTGTGGGAGGGGGGAACCCCCCTCCCACACCCACCCCCACTCCCTCGCTCCGCTCGGTCTGGCTTGATCGCTTTCTCTCTCGCGCTAACGCTTCTCGTATAATCTCACTCTCAACTGTTTTCCAATGTTGGCAGCTCTGCAATTGTGTGGATCTGCAACATCTGTGGAGTACACAATATCAGCAGGTCAGAATTACTCCTTCCCAGTGCCTTCAATAGCAACCTCAGCAGCCAAAATCTGTTCAACCATTTGAACCTCACTGACAATGAAACTGACACCACAGAGGAACGTGAAAGTGAGGACTCACTGTGCCCGGGATCACCAAAGTTCTCTTTCTCACCCAGGACAAGGAAAAAGAAACCCAACAACCCAAGAAAGCCAAAGGCAAAAGTTTTAACAATACTCAACGTAAACTGCCAGAGTATTCGCGCCAAGAAGCATGCAGTCTTTCGCAATTCTGATACATCAACACAATCCAGATGTAGTAATGGGGACAGAATCCTGGCTGACTGAAGACATACGCAGTAGTGAAGTGTTGCCCACTGACCACTACAACATCGAAAGAAGGGATAGACCCAACGATCCCCATGGCGGGGTATTCCTTGCGATCAAGAAAGATCTCTTGGCATCCAGAGAAATTGAACTAGAAACTGAGTGCGAGCTTGTTTGGTGCAAGATCAACATGCCAGGAGCCAGGACTCTCCATGTTGCTGCCTTCTACAGGCCCCACGAGGGAGATGAAGAGAGCCTCACAGAGCTTGAAAGGTCCTTGTCATGACTGAGCCCCACCCACTCTGTTGTAATAGGTGGTGACTTCAACTTACCAGGATGGGATTGGAGAAACCAACAAGTCGGCAATTGCAGATATCCCAACCTCCACCACAGGCTGGGATCTCTCCTTGATGACCACGGTCTCACCCAAGTAGTTACTGAACCAACCAGATACCAGAACACACTTGACTTACTCCTTGTCAGTAATCCAACTGTAGTCAATGAGGTTACCATTGTCCCAGGAGTGTCTGACCATGATTGCCCTCTCGTCAAGCTAGATGTGAGACCAACCAGGCGGTGCCAGATGCAGAGGAAAGTATTACTCTACAGCAAAGCTCAGTGGGAGAAGTTTGCTGAGAGCATGGAAGCAGTCAGTGATGAGATAGAAGCTAAGCTACCATATGCCTCTGTGAAAGAGCTGTGGCTCATCTTCAAGGCTGGCATCGAGAAGGGCATCAAGGACTTCATCCCCCAAAAGCTGACTCCACACAAAACCAACTTACCATGGGTGACGAATAGCATCAGGCGACTCATCAAGAAAACGTGACAGACTGAGCAACAAGTGCAACAACCTCCGGAAGAGAGAGTGTGGAATTGCTGCCTATTAATAGCACATAGTGCAGCGCTAAAGGTCAATACGCATTAGCATTGACTCTCTATGCTTTGCTGGAGTGACTGGGGCCTGTTTCTCGAAACCAACGACAAGACAGTCATAACTTTATCAGCCAACTGTGGATGACATATTTTCTCAAAATGAAGATTTCCAGACCTTTGTTGGTACCGGTGAGTTAATATTTTTTCGGAACAGACGCAAAAGACTCGACTGCAAAATTTGCTGATCTTTTGTCGATATTTCACGTCACCCAATTTATTCAACACATAGCCACTCCAGCAAAGCATAGAGAGTCAATGTTATGCTAATGCGTATTGACCTCTAGCACTGTACTATGTGCTAATAGGCAGCAATTGCACACGTGAATAGTCTATACACTTATAACACACAAATGCACACAATGATTACGATGGGGCTGATCGGCAAGTTTGACAATAGACTCACAGTCACAATTTGAATTTTTAAATTATTCTTTCTAACATCGGTAAGTTGAACAAATTGTGTTTTACTGCCATTTAGGTGTCATAATTGCCACTAAAGTACCGATTTTTAGTGAAATCAGTTTTCATCAAATCAATAGCACAGCTTTTAATACACAGCCAGGATAGTAGTGCAGCTATGTGTGCACATAGCAGCATGCAGCATTACGAATAGTACTATTCTGGATGTGTATTAAGACAGGCAACACTGTACTGCAGGACATTCACACAATATTTTGTAAAACCTGCTGTATGATACAGTCAAACCTGCTTTAGTGACCACCTGTCTACAAAGACCACCTGTCTACAAAGACCACATCTTTTGTTTCCCTTGAAAATGGTTTCTCATTGAAACATGTACTAAAGGAACCTGTCTACAAAGACCACCTGTCTACAAAGACCACTTTTTGTGTTTCCCTTGGGTGGTCGCTATAGACAGGTTTGACTGTACTTTCAAATGATATGATAAACAATTTAATGAATCAATGTTGATCACAAATAAGTAACGAATGGAACTTACAAGTTTTGTTGGTGAAAATTTCCTTGGTTTTGCAGATATTTGAGCCTACTTTTACCGATTGGGCCAACTATGTTCCGCCGTTTTCTAATTTTATGACTTTTTCAAAATGAAGGGAGACCTCAACGCCCGATTACATCGCATTTGTTTATCGTTGCGATCGGTTGTGAACACAGGTCACTTCACAGTGACACAGGTCAGCGGCAGGCTATCTGCGCATGCGAGATAGACAGCCACCCGTCTGATATTGCGCAACTGCTTTAAATGACGTCACTTGTAGAGTGTCCGCAACGCACGCTTTTTGATTTTATCGATATCAGGAGGAGGGAACTAAGCAGTTGTCTCGAGAAGGAGGGGGGAAAAGGGCTGTAAAACTAAATTTGAAAAATTTCTTTCCATTTTAGTATTAAAATCATGTACCAAAATGGTATATGATTCAACCAAATGATATGATAGTCCATGTTATTTTGTAATAGTAGATTATTTTACCGGTATAAAAGTTCAAAAAATGGATTGTTTGGTTTACACATTAAAGCTAGTATGAGGTCCATCCTGTTTACGGTTATATTAATGCATTGTAGGAGTGATTAATTCCAGAGAAAATTTCATCACTAGGTAATTTTATATTCCTCTAGATCTAGCCTCTTTCCATGTGTGATATCAGATTTTCAAAATCTTACAGATTTTTAAGATATGGAACTGTCTGCCAATTAAGGTCACATGCAAACTATGGTTACGCCACAATAAATGTTAAATGTGATACCGTAAAGCATAATGATGTTTATTTAATTTGTAATGCCCACCTAGTTCATAGTAATTTGATAAATTCTTATATAACCATGGTAACATTTTTATTATTTGTACATCAACAGGAATGAATACACCACCATCAAGAGGTTTAGATTCGAAAGAGATACATGTAGATGAAGAGGAAGAAGATGATGAAAACTGGGCAATGCCAGCTTCAACCCTCCCAGGTCAGGCAGGTCATTTTAGCTCTCCTCTTTCAGTGCCCAGCAGCAATCAAATTATTTCTGGTAATTTTATTATTTTTATTATTATTTTACAAATTTAAACTATAGATACACTATCACTCTGTTTCTTTGTTTTCTGATCAGTAATTAGAGTAGTCTATTGTTCAATCAAATTCACTTTTTAAATAATGTGCCTAATATTCTCTTATTGTAGTTGATACTTTGAAAAGATATTGAATGGAATATCATGGATTTTATGATTGAGACTTATTGTAGTAGTGTTGAGAAACAAGTTGATTATACAAGACTAAATTTCTTTTAATGTCTTTCTGTTTTATTTTTTCTGTAATTTTAATACCTTATATTTGTATTTCATGTCTTGGGTTTTGATATATATGATATATAATTCATATCAATTTCTTATCTGTCTATTTTAAAGTTTATTTAATCTTATTTCTCTGATTTTTCTTTGATCAATATATTTCATCTCTCATCTTCCTTCTCCATATTGTGTTCTCAATATCTACTATTCTTTGTCCATTTTTTGTAATGAGAGAGGAATATGTTTTATTTCTAATTAAACAAAATATCATTACTTATTCCTATTTTGCATTCTTCATGTGTACTTTACCAAATTTTCATATCCATCCAAATTTTCTCCTTTCATTCTTTTCCATGTACATGTGTATTTTGCTTTGTGTTTTTCTCAGGAAATAAAGATGTGCAGTCAGACAACAGCAGGGTTTCAAGCATGGAGCTGAATACAAACAAGGCTGGCATGGAAGGCTTAGACAAGGAGAAGATCAATAAAATCATCATGGAAGCATCAAAAGGTTCAAGGTGAGAGAAAGAGATGAAGAGGGAGGGACAGAGAGAGAGAGAGAGAGAGAGAGAGAAAGAGGAAAGAGAGAGACAGACAGAGAGAGAGAGAGAGAGAGAGAGAGAGAGGAAGAAGGGAGGGGGTTAGAGTGAAAGAAAAAGAGGAAGAGAGACAGGCAGAGATAAAGCCAGGGAGAGAAAGAGATATAATGAAGCTGTCAAAAAGCAGCAACATAACTTTAATACTATTTTACTTCTCAAAAAATTATTGTAAATGCATTATCTCTGATGTTTACTTACTATTTTTAATTAAGACTATTCTGTATGAATATATAGTCTAAATATTACTATTTTGTATATATACAAAAAAATGTTTTGTCAGGTAACATAAGCTAACAATGAGAGACATTATGAAAGTAAAGGCAAGAGAAATTGAGATTTAAAAGAAGCATAACTAAATGATCTTACGATTGTCTTACACATCTTGTAACTTGGCTAGTTGCCCGTTATTTTTAAAAGCACAAGAATTCTGTATATCCACTAGACTCTTTCCTGTTTAAAAACTTATTTATTAGGCACCATGCCAATGTGAATTCTTTGAACAATGCACCCTTGATTTGTACGTAGACTCAAAATCAAGATGCACTGAATAATCTTTTCATGCATTATTAAATAGATTCTATGAGAATCAAAAGAAGAGAGAGAAGCAGACAACAGAAAGAATCAACAAAATGATGGAGAAGCTTGCTCAGCTGACAGAATCTGAAAAACAAGCTGCTTTGACTCAGGTAATCTGTGGAATGCATAATCTATGGAATGTATATTCTAGTCATTTGGAAAGTTAAATAAATAAAACAAATACCAAATTTATTGCAATCATTCTTGTTCAGAATTCTTGTAATTCTTCTTGATCTTCTTCCCTAAAATCCCATTTGTTTTGCACGTAGTGCTTTTGAGCCCCGGCTATGTAAATGTAGGTCCCTTCCTCTATCCCGATTCTAGGTCCCTTCCTCTATCCCGATTCTTTTCACACTTCGTAAGCATAATATCCGGCACCCCTTCATGGTCATCTAACTCTACGTTTCGGAAATCAATCCTGCGTGAACGTCCAGGCGCCATTTTGTCCGTTTCTGGTCTGTGTAAAGCCCTTTTTTTCTTTCTTTGTATCTAGATAGTCCAAGAGATGCTCTTTCATCTTTCATTTTAAAAATATTGACCCCACCAAAAAAAAGGCATTTTTATGCCTCTGCTACAACGTAGCCGGAGGCATTATGTTTTCTGGTTGTCCGTCCGTACGTACGTACGTACATCCCGTTCTCGTGATCGCGTTATCTCAAGAACCAATTGATGGATTACCGCCAAACTCGGGTCATGTATGTATCTTGCAAAGCTAATGAAGTGATTAGATTTTGGGGTCAAAAGGTCCAAGGTCAAAGGTCACAGGGCCCATTATGTATGCAAAAATAGTTCGTGATCGCGTTATCTCAAGAACCGATTGATGGATTACCGCCAAACTCGGGTCATGTATGTATCTTGCAGAGCTAATGAAGTGATTAGATTTGGGGTCACGAGGTCCAAGGTCAAAGGTCACAGGGCCCATTATGTATGCAAAAATAGTTCGTGATCGCGTTATCTCAAGAACCGATTGATGGATTACCGCCAAACTTGGGTCATGTATGTATCTTGCAGAGCTAATGAACTGATTAGATTTTGGGGTCACGAGGTCCAAGGTCAAAGGTCACAGGGTCCATTATGTATGCAAAAATAGCTTGTGATCGCGTTATCTCAAGAACCGATTGATGGATTACCGCCAAACTTGGGTCCTGTATGTATCTTGCAGAGCTAATGAACTGATTAGATTTTGGGGTCACGAGGTCAAAGGTCAAAGGTCACAGGGCTCATTATGTATGCAAAAATAGCTCGTGATCACTTTATCTCAAGAACCGATTGATGGATTACCGCCAAACTTGGGCCATGTATGTATCTTGCAGAGTCAATGAACTGATTAGATTTTGGGGTCACGAGGTCAAAGGTCTAAGGTCACAGGGCTCATTATGTATGCAAAATAGCTTGTGATCACGTTATCTCAAGAACCGATTGATGGATTACCGCCAAACTTGGGTCATGTATGTATCTTGCAGAGTCAATGAACTGATTAGATTTGGGGATCACGAGGTCAAAGGTCACAGGGCTCATTATGTATCTCAAAATAGCTCGTGATCGCGTTATCATTAGAACCAACAGATGGATTACAATCAAACTTGAATTTTAAAAATTGCTTCCATTTTGGTTTGTAAAATTGCTCTATGGCGGAGGCATCATTTTCGACTGCGCGCAGTTGAAGTTCCATCTAGTTTCATATCAATTCCTAATTGTCTCAATTTTTCAAAATATATTTATCTTGTAATTGCACACACTCCTGTAGAATTTCACGCACCAGTGGTCACACATTGTATAAATAGCGCCCTCTAAAGTGTAGCCGTATCTCCATAATGGCGTGGTTAACCTGTACCCTTTTTTTATTTAGACACTTTAAGATATACAATTTCCAGCCAAATAATTAAGAAATATGCCTTATCACAGACCGACATTGCAAAAGTTGCTCTCCAAAATCGCACTTTTCAAGAAAATGAAACAACTTCACCATATGCTCTAAATTTAGAGCTTTACACTTAAGTCTATGAAACTTGGTGCACATGTGTATATACAAATGACAATTGTCTGCCAAGACTGATAGAATTTGATGATGTCATCACAAAGTTGTCGCCAAAAAAATGACTTTAGATGCATTATATTAATATGCATGATAAACTTACAAAAGTACATTGCACATGGATGACAATGGTTTCAAATTGACCACAATGAAATGCTCTTTCGAATGATACCAATTACGTTATATGTTTACATATAATTTTTGTGTGTGAATTGCAATTGAAGAAAGGTCAAAATACAGATTCCACTTGGTTTCGGCCTAATCCTCTGCATACTGATGTCTGTATGAAGGCGATTCGGGTGAGAGCTCGTGTCCTGGCATGTTCCTCGTCCAGCCAAATCCATTTGTTTTACACGCAGTGCTTGTGATCACTTTTTAGGTCCCGATTTCTTTCAAACTTCGTAGACATAGTCTATAATAGCACCCCCTCATGGTCACTGATCCCTTTGTTTCCGAAATCACCTTTGCGTGATGCCCAAGCGCTATTTTTGTCCGTTTACAGTACATTGCACATGGATGACAATGGTTTCAAATTGACCACAATGAAATGCTCTTTCGAATGATACCAATTACGTTATATGTTTACATATAATTTTTGTGTGTGAATTGCAATTGAAGAAAGGTCAAAATACAGATTCCACTTGGTTTCGGCCTAATCCTCTGCATACTGATGTCTGTATGAAGGCGATTCGGGTGAGAGCTCGTGTCCTGGCATGTTCTTCGTCCAGCCAAATCCATTTGTTTTACACGCAGTGCTTGTGATCACTTTTTAGGTCCCGATTTCTTTCAAACTTCGTAGACATAGTCTATAATAGCACCCCCTCATGGTCACTGATCCCTTTGTTTCCGAAATCACCTTTGCGTGATGCCCAAGCGCTATTTTTGTCCGTTTAGGATCCATTTTTAGCCGTTAATTTCTGCCTATCTATCTCCACTATCCTACATGCTACAGACTTCTTAAAATTTGCTGTAGATAGTCGAAGTCGTGCTCTTTCATATATAAAAAAAAAGCAACCTGCTCTTTGAAATACCTAACAATTTCATAGTCCAAATTTAAGTCCGAATATCACTTTCAAAAAAGGAAAAAAATTGTCAAGTGGTAAGCCCTTCTTTATGTTTGAACAAAATGATTGTTTTGAACAATGTTAATTGCTTCTGAGGGAGGGGGAGAAATCATGTAACTTGTGTTCCATAGACAGAAATTCCTATGTGCCACTAGGCCTTAAATTGGCGATTCAAAGTCCTATGTGTAAAAAAACTGTAAATGGGAGTAGTTTCAGGAAAAAGGCAGGGACCCTCTTGCCAGTTGGAACACCCAAGGCTATTCATAAGGGATCAAAGAGTGGCATTTGATTTCCAAAAAGCACATTTACATACACTACAAGGTCTAGGGGCAGCACTTGGTGTTAATTAGGGTGAGGGGCTGAGGGTCAAAGCCTTCTTATGAAAATGTCACAGCTTTGAATACACCAATTTAGTATTAATGTGGGCATCTTCCAATTGCAAGAGAACGGCATTAGAAAAGGGCACCAAGGCAAAACAAAAGGGGCTTTTGCATTTTTGGCTGTAAGTGCAATTATTTGGAGGCGCATAAAGGCCATGGCATCCCTGTCATAGATGATTTTGGATAATGTTACAGAATAAAAGTCTTTGTGTAATAGTCAACAACTTTGTGTGTTTGTTGAATTCATGTCAGGTTGATGAGATGGTAAGAGACTTGGAGCTGAGCAGAGATTTGAGCAGGATCATCGTTCATCTTGATATGGACATGTTCTATGCCGCCGTTGAGATGAGAGATGACCCTGAGCTACGGGAGAAACCCATGGCAGTTGGAGGCATGGGTATGCTGGTAAGTAGGCATATCCCGCCCATATTCACAGTGCATTGTCTGACATGTCTGAGCTATAGACTTCACTAGCATGGGTTCTGTACAGGTGGTACTGTATCTACCCTGTTTACCCACACCTGCATGTATTGTCCAGCTGGTCTAGACAATGCTCAATACATATGTGATGGCTCAGTGGGAGAGCAGAGTACTCATAATTTGGAGGTCCTTTGGTCAAAATCCAAGTCATGGTGTTGCCAGTGGCCTTTGGTAAGGCATTATTGCACATTTATTCTTTCCAAGTCCCTTGGAAAGAATGTACAGCAGTAGATCCTCTGGTTGCTTATTTACATTTAAGCAAATGTTGCTTTCTTAGCAGTCATGTGAAAGAGTCCAATTACTAAATTAAAATTTTGATTTATTTCAAGTATAAAAAACATAGCATGTCTGCAGGCTATGTGGTATGATTTGAATTTAATGTTAGAGATGTTGAGATGAAGATGGTAATTGTTTAATTGTAAACTAAAATATTTAGCCTGAAATATTTTACTTAGGCCTACATGTAGTAGAGGTGTTGTGGTCTAGTGGATAGGTCTCTGGACTGTGATCCACACGGTATAGGGTTTGAATCCATGCTGCAGCAAGACATTTATATAATATTGACTGGCCTTGAGGGCGATACCATATATATTGCCCAAACTATACTCATATTGCCTTGAGTCAAAGACGAAGGCAATGTGGGTCTTGTGAGGGCACTATATGTGGTATCTCCTGAAAGTTAGGCCAGTCAATATTTTGTTATCCAAATCAGACATCTAAAGCAAATACATAAATCAACCATGACAATCTCAAAGAACTGAAAAAACTTTGTCAAACCAGCACTGTGCATCCAGTGCTTGACAAAATTTTGATACACTGCAAACACAATAGAGTGCGCGCAAAATGCGCAGGTTCTCGTATGCATAATAGATGCGCAATGAAAGTGACAAAATACGGCGCGGTCAAAATGAGACTATATTTTCACTCGTCTCTACACGCAAAGTCTATATGGGCAGGGAGACCAGGGAAAATACAAAGAATATACCCTTCCGTTCCCACTGCTAATGAAAACTAGGGCAATACGGTTTTGTAAATGACCAGCTCAGATGTCTGATACGGGTAATAATAATCTATATTTCCCATTCTTTACCCAGCTGTCGGAAATGGGTTTCTGGTAGGATTTATTCTTGAATGCACTGAGCACTACAGTTGCCAGAGTTAAAGCTGGGTTAAAAAATATTGAAAGTTCTTTGGAAACGCATAGAGATGTTATATCATAATGTGATATGTGTTATAAAAAAATGGAATATTATCATTATAATACGGTGGATTCACAATCCATAGCGCCATCTAGCGACGCCTTTGTTTTTACACGTGATGCATTATGGGAGAAAGTCAACAACAAATATCAGCTGTGGCATTGTTATATACCATGTATACCCTAGGAGATAAGGGGATCTAATCAAAATTCTTGGTGAGAAAGTTTATTGAATAGCTTATCCAGGGTAATATTTTATTGACCCTACTCTCATTGTTTTGGTCATCTTGGCAACTTTTTGGCCAGAACTAACCATTATAGTCATTTTTCTACTGGTTATTATCAGCAAAGGAGATGTCATGGGCCTAGTCTATGTAAAATATATGCCCTGGTGCTAGAGAAAGTGGTAAAAGGAAGCCCTATTGAACATTAATATGGTCGTTTTGGTCAATTTATTTGTATTGTTTTTTGTCCAAAATCAGGCACAAATTTCCAGTCAGAATCAATTGGTGGGTAGGTTTTGACATACAAATTCCATATAAAAATGTGAGCCTTTATCAGAACAATCAATACCATTGAATGAATTTACACAGTTCAGCCCACTTTGATCTTTTTGATCAGTGGCTAGCATTTTGCTGCGCTGCACTTGTTGAAAGATGTCGACCATCCAGCTAAAAAATTGGCCTGTCGCTGCTTGTCGGCTATTAGGACCGTATATTTCAACATCCTCAATCAAATAATTGTAATTTTAGTAGCAAAGATTTTGCTAGTCAAAAATTGAACATCAGTATTTCTTACACTTTTCATTTCATCCTAGTCTACTTCAAATTACAAGGCTAGACGGTTTGGGGTGCGTGCTGCCATGCCTGGGTTTATTGGGAAGAAGCTGTGTCCAGAGCTGGTACTTGTTCCACCCCATTTTGATAAGTATCGTGCTGTCAGCAAACAAGTGAGGGAGATCCTGGCAGAATATGATCCAAACTTCTGTCCCATGAGCCTAGACGAAGCATACTTTGACCTGACAGAATATCTTGAAAGAAGACAGAGAATGAGTGCTGAAGAGAGAACCTACCCATACTGTTCAGCTGAAGATCATGGTCAGGTAGAGGAGGAGAAGAAGAGTACTTCTGATAAAGCCGCTCCTTCTGGAGATTATCGACACCAATCAAGCAGTGTTGTAGATCAATCTTTGTTCACCCCAGTATCAAAAAAGCAAGGAGAAGTGACTTCTGGGAAAGTACTCAGTGATCCAGCAAAGATTCAAGTTGAGTCTCCTTGTCGTCATGGAAACACAAATAATGCAAGTAGCCTAGAAGGTTCTACATCAGAAGCAGAATGGGGTGAGCAATCAGAGCAGGATGTTGAGGATGAAGATAATACATGTGGGACTAAGAGACAAGATGGCAGGTTTGAAACATTTGGAGTAACCTGTGAAGAGGTGGTGAGAGAGATCCGATTCAGAATTGAACAGAAGACCAGGCTAAGTGCAAGTGCAGGTGAGTGTTGGGTATGATATCATTGGCAAGTCCAAGGTATGCCCCATACTCTACATAGTATTATGACTTGTAATTGTATTATTGAAACGTGAACATAAATTGACATAAAATTATCATTTTATTTGATATTTTGTCTTATTTAAGCTCTACTAGTGCTATGTCCTTGATACAATCATCAGAAATACTGAAAAAAATCTTAGGTGTGGCCAGTAATGTATGGGACAAAATAGCTTGGACTTGCCCAATTTTATTAAAACTCCAGATGCATTGACAGAAAGAAGCATAACTAAAACATGTACATTGCATAGTGCCCAACACGCAGATATTGGTGACTGATGTTGATGTTAACAGCGTAGAGAGGAAGTATACTAAAGCTAAGAAAGAAGTACAGTCAGTGTGGCACAAAGTGACATCGCATTTGTCGAATATCCTCTTCAAGTCTATGATAATAAAAAGTCAAATTTTTCTTATTTATTTTAATCACTTATTTATTTATTAATTTCTGAATGGTTCATCACATTAATTGGTATGATCAACATGGGATTAAACAAACTCCGACTGTAGTAGTAGATTCAGAGATTTGGAGTGGTTCACCACCGTACAAAGCAAATAACTTGGCCATACACGTTTTAAATAGGGAGAAAGATGAATGGGATTTCATGTACTAAAATGCTAAGAAGCTCATCTGAACCCCAAACCTCATGGTCACTACTACATAGAAAACAATAAATTAATGAGTAGGGCAGTTACCTAAATAAGAGGGAGAGAGGGGTGATCTATTTGCTTATAGATCTCTGTTTTTCAATGTCCATAAAAGTAGGTAGGGTTTATATTTGCATTGCACTGATTTTTACAAGGAGTAGCATTCGTTTAAAATTGTTTAATTATTGCATTTTGATCTTGAAATGGGATATAAGTTGGGGCTGTTGCACAAGTTATTGTGATCACGACTTTACGCTAGGTCTGTTGCGTGGAAAGGTGTCGGAGGGCTAGGGGGCTTTAGCGGTCGGCGTGCTGGTATTTTATGGGGAAAATCATTATACCTTGTACACAAGAAAGGTCTGTGTACACGTGTATCGAAATTGGGCTTTTAAAACGAGCCTAATTTAAACCATACATGAGGTAAAACTAATCCCAATTAAGCTGCCAGCCGTGTTTCGCTGTGGCGTTCCCCAGTTACTCTAGGTCTAGGGACAACATGCGTGTACATGTAGTACATACGCGTAAAGCATATTTCTACGACCTACGCATAAGTTGAAAATTGTCTAAGTCAAGGCATTTTATTCAGTCCTGTCAAGGTCAACTTACGCGAGAAATTTTAGACTAAGAAACACATGCTTCAACTGCCAGTATTTTCCCAGAATAGGACTGTACAGCCACAGCAGGAGATGCAAGTAAACCACCAACCATGATGACTTTATAGGCGCAAACTTCGGTTGACAAAACATTTTACGTAAAGAATATATTTGAGAAAAAGTTTATTAACGATCATGTCATGATTGCTTGAAAACTTTAATGTAGCCTATCATATGATGTGTGTTTTAGTACTAACATCATTTCTATTCCAGGTATTGCACCCAACTGCATGCTGGCGAAGATCTGCTCAGACAAGAACAAGCCTAATGGACAGTACAGAATACAACCATCCAGAGAAGATGTTATGGACTTCATCAGGGATCTATCCATTAGAAAGGTATAGCCATTACTATTTTGTAGATGAAATATGAAGTCATGCTTGAATATTTAATACTTTCATAGTACAGTATATTTAGATATTATAAATACTATGAGATGTTTCTTTTCACCGAGAAATTAAAATAGTATAGATGTTTGAAATAAGAGAATGTGGTGACTATGCATGTTTTAGGGTACATTTTATTACCCCTTTTCTCTTATCATCTCCTTCCCCCTTCTCTCTCTCTCTCTCTCTCTCTCTCTCACTTTCTGTCTCTTCGATCACCCAGGCGCTTCGGGTGATGGCATGATGCAGCTTCCCCTTGAGCCTATAAAAACAGCGAGACCTCTCGTAGCAGTCGATATATCTATAATATTGAAGCCATCTGTGTGTGTGTGTGTGTGTGTTTGTCTCAATTCTCTCTTTCCACTCCCAACCAATTAATTTTAAAGAAAGAGAGGAAATATATTCTATAAAGATCTATATCTTTATAAAGTGGGTGAAAACTTCGAAAGTAATTACTAAAGGTACAAAATGTTACAAATGGATTGTATGAAAATAAGTTTTCAACCAGTAAACTACCAATCAGATGACCTTTTTTCAAGATATAGAGAGTATTTAACATAGCTTTTGAAAGAAAGAAATGTGCTTCAGCTCTTTTATTTCAATTCTCAATTTTATTGGCTATTTATTAGGCTAACTCAAGAACCATTATCCTTTAAAAAAATAGATAGATGGCTCTAGCTTAATATTACATTTCTCGGAATACTAAACAGATATCTGGCATTGGCAAGGTAACAGAGAGGATGCTGAGTGCTCTCGGAATTCAGACCTGTACTGATCTCTACCAGCAGAGGGCTCTCTCCTATCTTCTCTTCTCCCAGACATCAGCCAGTCATTTTCTCCACATCAGTCTTGGTCTGGGCTCCACACATGTTGAGAGGTAGAGAATTTATCATTGCTGGTGTCAAGAAACCCTGTGCAACTAGCAAATTAAAATCATGACTATCGAAAATCATATGACACAAATATTGCTTACAAATGATCCTTGTTGTATGGGCAGCTGTAACTTTTTTTCACCTACACTCATGCTCAACGCTGTGCTTGCCCACTAACATGGCTGATGGATAGTTGCTGACATCACTCATTACAATAATGATTAGATGATGTTGAACATACCCAGTCGTTTCCGATCATTTGCCTTAAAAGTTTCTTGAAATGGTTTGATATATTAGTGTTAGGTATACATGTAAAGAAGCGATATAGAAGAGTTTAAAGTATATAGAGGTCTTATCAGAGGGATTTTTTTTTAACCAAGTATGTCGGTGCACTGATTTGATCGAAACTAAAGAGCTTCAGGTATCTGATTAAAGCTCTACTTAAACTCTGAGGTAGTTTTATGGATTGCATTTGAAAATGATTGCCGTCAATTATTTTTCCTGATGGGAAATTTGTTTGAATTAAGGGATGGTGAGAGGAAGAGCATGAGTACAGAGCGAACATTCAAGGAAATCAGCATCCCTAGTGAGCTTTACAGTAAATGTATGGAGCTTTGTGAAGCACTGGCTGAAGATCTTAAAAAAGAACAAATTCAGGTGAGCAGGAAACCAAGAATGAGCTAAGAATATTATCACTAATAGTTACTGATGATTGTGTTGCCAATGATGATGATAACAATACTTATGGTGCTGATGATGGTGGTGATTATAATGATGATGACAAAAATGATGGTGCTAATGATGGTGCTTAATGATGGTGCAAATGATGGTAATGACAATAACGATGGTGGTGCTAATAATGGTGGTAATGATGGCGATGATGATAATGATGATTATGGTATTGTCTATGGTGATAATTTTTATGATGATGATAATTATGATCATAATAAAACCCTACATGTTGACCTATAGAGTACATTACTATTGATAAAATTGATGATGATGATAATGGGGATGGTAATGACAATGAAATAATTGATGTTGTTGATGATGCTGATGATATTAATGGTTATGATGATGTACAGTAGGTGATTTCAAGGCGGCTGTTCTCTAATGATATTTTCCACCTATTGTTCTGAACTCACTAGGGCAAGACAGTGACAGTCAAACTAAAGACGGTCAATTTTGAGGTGAAGAGCAGAGCCTCATCGCTAAAGGCCCATGTAAGCTCATCCCAGGAAATCTTTGCTATTGCTAGAGATCTGATTAGGACAGAGATCAGAGCTTGTCATCCCCAGCCTCTCAGACTAAGACTGATGGGTAAGGACAACAGAGGTTTTATATCAGGATCAATATATTCCATGTTATTATGGGCAGGGGTTCATAAGTATATCTCCCAAGTAGAGAAGTGTGTTTCCTCTGATGAAATTCTCAGGCAAATAAAAGTACTCTTGTAACAGAAATGGTGCCTTTCCTAAGATTAAAACTTGTTCCCTTTGCTACATGTACATGTATTACTTGACAGACAATTACCCTTTTCCTTTCTCATTCTCTCTCTCTCTTTGTCTTATTTTTAGATGTAGGTTGCCAAACAATTATTTACATTTCCTGTTTCATTCTCTCTCTTTATTTCATGACAGTAGTCTGTCCCATTTAGTATATTTATCTAGGAAGCACACTGGCACATTCCTTTCAAATAATCTGCACAGATTTCCCAAACCCTTTTCTTACATACTGTTTAATAAAGCTTGTTAATTTACCGATCTTTTTATGCAAAACTCATTTAAATTGTGTGTATATCTCAATTTGGATAAAGGTGATCTTTACCCCCTAGCTAAGGCAATGATTTTTTCATTCAAAAATTTTGTTCATATATTATACTGACAAGTCTGAATACAATGTAATAACAATTGTTCAATCCTTAGTTGCGAAATGTAAAATAAGATTAATTTTGACCAACAGGAGTGAGGCTGTCATCACTTCAAGCTGCAAGCAAATTATCCAAGAGCAGACAAGGAACCCTTCTTGACATGTTTGCTAAGAAGCAGGGCAATAATCTACAACCTGTCACTACACCTACACCAGACTGCACAGAGCCCACCATGGGCTTGCTGGAAGAAATCACTTCAAACAACAGCTTTAGTGGCAGTGTTGGCACTACAGGGGAAGTGAGTGATGTATCTAGATTAGAGGTTTTAGCACCCAACACAGAGGTACAACCTGTATCAGCACCCGACACTGAAGATGGTTTGGTGTTAGCATTGATAACCAGGAATGTGTAGAGAAAGAGAATGTTCTTTCAGGATCAAAGAAAGCACCGGAGGCCAGGGATTCTACACAATCAGTTGGTGTTGGTGTTGTAAACAAGATGGATAGCACAGTGTCATCTGATACTGAACTGCCTTCTGAACAAACATTTGAGAGTGCTATCACAGCAGCTAATGTAAGAATATCTAGCACTATAAGCAACTCACACCGTAGTCTGAGTCATTTAGAGCCTAGGCTGCCATTCTGCAAAGACGTTTTTGTTTCAGGAAGAGAGAATGAGCATTCATCAGTTGCTGACAGGGAAGAACAAACAGAGCAATTGTATCATCCAGAATTGCTTTCCAAGTCAGAGATTTTTAATCAAGAAAATAATCAAAGAGTGGACAAATTGCTGAAGATGAACTCACATGCTAAATCTGATGAATATGGTTCAGAGTGTACTAGCAGTGTGGAACAGATGCTGACATGTCCCATCTGTAGGCAGGAGAGGGCATACTCTACCCTTGAGGGCTTGAATCAACATATAGATGCATGCCTCAACAGCTCGGCCATCAAAGAAATGCTCCATAGAGGTAAGGCATGTCCATTACATGATTTTAAACCATTTAAGACTTGATAAAAAAGAATGAAATGAAATATAGTGAAAGGATTATGAGGATACCAGGAAAAAAGAAAAAGTTGGAAAGAGAAATCATGAAATGTACTTGTATTTACATTGTTAATGGAATGTTCCTTCTAAATTTATTCTTTTTAGCAACCTGCCTATTTATTTGATATGGAACCTTATGAGTATATTAGAAATTGAAATTTGTACAAGGATTTGATAATACAAATTGTTGGAATGGAATTCATCCGAATAAATATAACATGTAGTAAATAGTATAATGTAATAGCTAGATTTAGTGGTCCAATACATCATATGTTTCGTGGTTTTAATTTTTAGCTCATCCGGCCCGGGGCCCGATGAGCTTATGCCATGGCGGCGTCTGTCGTCCGTCCGTCTGTCCGTCTGTCCGGCCGTCCATCCGTCCGTCCATCCGTCCATCCACAGTTTTCAAAATGCTTCTTCTTCGTTATTTTTCAACCGATTTTGATTCTGATTGTTTCATATGATAGGGCTAGATTTAAAACTTCTACACAGAATCGTGAAATTCATTATCTATGCTAATTTATGCAAATTTATTCAAAATCACAAAAAATGCTTCTTCTCCTTCACTTCTTGACCGATTTTTGATTTGCTTTTCTTTATCTGGTAGAGCTAACTTTGGTACGCTAAAGTTCTACACAGAATTTTAAAATTGTTCTCCATTAATTAATTATGGTAATTTATACAAAATTTATTCCAGAAAAAACAAAAATTGCTTCTTCTCCTCATTTCTTGACCGATTTTGATTTGGTTTGCTTTATCTGGTAGAGCTAAATTTGGTTTACTAAATTCTACACAGAATTTTGAGATTTTGCTCCATTGATTAATTATGATAATTTATTCAAATTTATTCCAAAAATAACAAAAAATGCTTAGTCTTTCATTTCATTTTTAAAGTTTTGTGCAAAATATTAGGATGATTATTTGCAAATTTGATCCCTCACAGAAAACACTTGATTTGTGGATTTAAAAGAGGAGAAAAGAGAGGTTGAAAATTAAATGTTCAGAACGCATTTTGTTTTCAGCAAAGCGCTACTCCCGGCGCTACTAGTGCAAGGCCAGGATAGGCCTAGGCATGGCAATCACACTGCATACCCCCTTGCACACACACTTTGGATAAGTAGAACTATGGTAGTAGGGTCCATGGTAGAACAATGCTCACAGTTATTGTTTATGCTGGTGGCCCAATCTGGCAAAAATATAACAATTTTATAAATGATAGGAAATATCAAGAAATGATGACTATTTTATACCTCTGTCCTTTTCTTATCATAATAAAAGGTGAGTATGTTTACATTTATCTCTTACTAAGTTCGAGTCCTCCTTGTCATAAAACTATATATTTTTCAACCAATTTTCATTCCATTTCCTTTAGTTTCTATTTAATCTTGTACAGCTAAATGAAATTATGTCCCTTCCAGGGCATCAAATTTTTATTTTTTGACCAGTTCAAAAGTGTACCACATAAAATTTACGATATTTGTTGTTGCGAGATGCGGATGAGCGCTACGTCATTGACGTTCTGGTTAAAGAAATATAATATGAAGGGAAGGAATGGCTAAACTCAGAAATTCCAGATACATGTACATGTATGTTGATGCCATTTTCATAATTAATGTTCAATATACTGATAATTAGGAAAATCTATATTCATGTAGTGAGAATCCATAACAACATAACAATACATGACAAAAATGGAAATATTATTGGCAATCAACATGATCAATGCTTATCGGAAATATTAACGTTCAATAAAATCGAAACAGTCAAGATTTCCAAGAAGAAAATTAACTAACGTCATATAGAAAGGCAAAAGGAAGTGCGACCAATCTAAAGTATGTAATATCTTCTCCTTTAGAACAAATCTGGTGAAATTACATTACTAATTACCATCCATATTTGTTCAGTAGCCTAACGAGAAATGATGAAGCACTGCTTCAATATTGTACTGTCCTGCACTATTACTATGTTTTGTCGACCTGTGTGTTCTCTGAAGTTCAGGTAATCAGTCAAGAAACCTAATTGAAGCAAAGAGTGACTTGGCAAAATTCAGCATTGCTGTTCTCCCCTGTTTTAGAGAGTGTCTAGTCAAGATAAGTGGAGAGAGCATTTGAGTATGTCGTATACTGTTCACCATAGATGAGGCACAGTGCTCTCTTTTGGATCTGTTAAAATAAAGTACTCTGTTGGGCACTAATAGAAGAGTGCTATATTGGGACGCACAAAGCAGGTGTAGATGGTCAACATGTCCTCGACTAGTGCTCGGTATCTCTTCATTAAACAAATGATGTACAGTTTCCTGGAAGCTGTCTATGTAATTTATCACTCACGTGGGAGTCCCATTTGAGGTTGCACTGAAGAGTAACACCAAGCAATTTAAACTCCCCTGTCTCTTTAAGAATGGTGTTGTTGATCTCTAGAACCCATGGTTTAAGGCGTGTTTTAGAGAATGTGACTTGCATGGCCTTACGATTTGTAGGATCCAATTGCATGTTCAAATCTTTACACCATTGAATAAATGAGGCTAGAGTGGCCAGGATTGCACTTTCTTCATTGATTCTACAACTATAAGCAAAAGCCATATCATCTACTTTTATTGTTGTATGCTCTGACAGATAAGTCAAGAAGTTCTTCAAGCAGTAACAATCAGCTTACAAAGAGCGGTCCAAAGAAGCTACATTCAAGAAAAAGGTATTTATGAAGAGCTTATGAACTAATCAATTAAAAAGAATTAAAAAGGTACCGGTTTGTTTTATCCCCAAAGCCTGAACAAAATACCCATATATACAATTTTGGAGTCCCGGCCGTCCATTCTAAAGTCACAAAGTTTAAAAGAGCTCTGATAATTGAAAGCAAAACAAAAGAATGCAACTAAATTACTGTGAGGAAATCTGTTTAGCAAATCCAAAAGGATCTCCCATGAACAAAAAGAGTGATTTAAATATACACCCGGCCAAATAAGTGACAGATATTGGAAAGAGATGCAAGTGGTAATCATATTTTGATTGGTTGGGTGGTTAGTTTGTTTTACCCAACTGCTAAGAAAGCATGTGTATGATTGTATAAAGTACGCGACCAGGGGACTGACGGCTTGAAGTCATCTCCGAGGAAATTGGTAATGAGGATTAATGCCTTACCAAAGTGCACTAGCTCATTGAATTGGTTTTGAACCTGGGACATCCTGGTTAGACCACAGCTCTACCTGTGCTCATTGTATTTCAATCTGTCATTTGTGGCATCAAATCCTTTATAGTATTATTGGATCTTCCCTTTCTTGTTTTCTTTTGTCATATTGTGTACGTTATCAGTGAATGTGGCAAAAATCTTGCAAGGGATAAAAACAAAATGTCACACTCAAACTTTCGAACGTTATCTTGATTAGAAATCACAGTTCGGTTCTTTTACACAAGGGTCATTTGTGCTGAGAAACTTCACTTTAAAGTTATATTTCACAATTTTCCAGAAGCAGATGTATGGAGAAAGGCATTTTCTGGTGATATGAATTACTATTATTACTTGTTTGTTTATTGTATTCACCCTATCATTTTTATGCCTCCGCTACAAAGTAGCCGGAGGCATTATGTTTTCTGGTTGTCCGTCCGTCCGTACGTCCTGTTCTCGTTATCGCGATCTCAAGAACCGATTGATGAATTACCGCCAAACTTGGGTCATGTATGTATCTTGCAGAGCTAATGAACTGATTAGATTTTGGGGTCATGAGGTCAAAGGTCACAGGTCACAGGGCTTATTATGTATGCAAAAATAGCTTGTGATCACACTATCATTAGAACCGGTGGACGGATTACCATCAAACTCGAGACATATATGTATCTTGCAGAGCCAATGAACTGATTAAATTTTAGGGTCATGAGGTCAAAGGTCAAAAGTCGGGGGGCTTATTATGTATTAAAAAATAGCTTGTGATCGCATTATCTTGAGTACCGATAGACAGATTACCATCAAACTCAAGACATGTTTATGTACATGTATCTTGCAGAGCCGATGAACTGATTAGATTTTAGGGTCATGAGATCAAAGGTCAAAGGTCATGGTGCTCATTATGTATGCACATAAATAGCTTGTGAACACATTATAATTAGAACCGACAGATGGATTATTTACTATCATATTCAGGACAGGAATTTATCTTGCAGACCAATGTATATGAAAAATAGCTTGTAATCACGATATTCTGAGAACCTGTTAATAGATTACTATCAAACTTGAATATTACAAATTGCTTCCCTTTTGGTTTGTAAAATCGCTCTATGGCGAAGGCATCATTTTCGTCTGTGCACAGTCGAAGTTCCATCTAGTTTGTTTATAGTGTTTTTTTGTGGAGGGGCTACAAATCCAGAATTTGATAAATGATTTTACCATTTTAAAAACTTCTTTTCTTCTTCTTACCCTGTTAGGAGTCATTCTGGTCCAGGGTCAAGTTCCAGCAAAAAAAAGAGATCCAAGTCCACACCATGCAGAACACTATATGACTTCTTCCAGAAAACAGATAAGAACAATTGATAGATGGAAAACAGATGTACATGGTACAGGCTTGTTGATTGTGAATATTTGTGATTACTTTTCAAGTGTAAGTGATTGATTATGTATTGAACAGAAAGAATTACAAGCGATATTTATACAAGATCAAATCATGATACTCATTAGCACTTATGCATTATTTTGATGATCAAATTATTACTTTGTATACTTGTAGGTGGGTGTATTTTGTATAATCAGTTGTGCATATTACATTAATGTGATTGGTTATTTTTGCCATTTTTATAAATATTTGCATATCAGTACTTGGAAAGAAATATAGATGTATTAATCTGAAATGAAAATTTACAAAGATATCAATTTTTGTTACATATATATGGATATGATCACAATGAATTATTTGATTGTTTATGAAGACATATACAGTCAAACCTGTCTATAGCGACCACCCAAGGGAAACACAAATAGTGGCCGTTGTAGACAGGTGGCCGTTGTAGACAGGTGGCCGTTTGCGGTCATTTTGATTTTGAATAATTGATTGACAGCACTCGCAAGGCCTCTCGCAGACCCGTCGCGACCCGCCAATGCGACCAACAGCAGCCGTGTAGCGAGCGGGTAGCAACCAGCAGCGCAATTTCGCTCACACAGTCAGGCAGTTATCAGCACAGCGGCTCACTATAAAGCTACATGTAGATCTAATGGTCATTTACACACAATAAAACGATTCAATCCCAAGCTCTTCAATCAAAACATTTAATTACCGACAGGATATTGTTTCTTGCACATTTCATGAAAACATAACAATGCAGAGTCATTGCCATGAACTTCAATCGATGACTCGATTGTTCGTCGCGCCGCACAGGCTAGGCCAGGCCTGGCGAGTGATGACGTAAGCGGAGCCTGTCTGTCAATATCAAATTTTTCAGGCTTGGTCATCTTGATTTCTTTTATATAATTTCTGACATGCGTTCAACAAAAATGCCGGACAATTAAAAAAAGAGAAAATTATGTTTAATCATTTCGTATTTTTATTTTGACTAAAAACCGTACCACTCTTTGTTTACTAATTTTTTTAACACCGATAAACAACCTTGCGTTGTTAGATTTATCTATTGGTTGTCTGCCTCGTTGTCGCCCGACTGAGCCCTTATAAAGCCACGGAGAATCCTTATAAAGCTACAGGAAAATGAAACGTGTAATCGCTGTGTGGAAATTCAACGGAGAATCCTTTTGGATTTTGATAAATAAGTTGAATTTCCACACAGCGATTCCTATGTTTCATTTTCTTGTGGCTTTATAAGGGCTCAGTCGGGCGAAAACAAGGCAGAGAGCCAATAGATAAATTTTTTTTATCGGTGGTACAAAAATTAATAAACAAAGAGTGGTACGGTTTTTAGTCAAAATAAAATGACGAAAATGATTAAACATAATTTTTTAATTTTGTTTTAATTGTCCCGCATTTTTTTAAACGCATGTCAAAAATTATTTAAAAGAAATCAAGATGACCGAGCCTGAAAAATTTGATTGACAGACAGGCTCCCCTTACGTCATCACTCGCCAGGCCTGGCCTGGCCTGTACTGTGCGGCGCGACGAACAATCGAGTCATCGATTGAAGTTCATGACTATGAATCTGCATTGTTATGTTTTCATGAAATGTGCAAGAAACAATATCCTGTCGGTAATTAAATGTTTTGATTGAAGAGCTTGGGGTTGAATAGTTTTATTGTGTGTAAATGACCATTAGATCTACATGTAGCTTTATAGTGAGCCGCTGTGCCGACGACCGCTTGACTGTGTGAGCGAAATTGCGCTGCTGTGGCTGGTTGCTACCCGCTCGCTACACGGCTGCTGTTGGTCGCTTTACGGCTGGCCCTGGCGGTCGTTGTGTGGGCATTTTCGGTGGCCAGCGGAAGCAAAAGTGGCCGCTAGTCGCGTTATACAGGTGGTCGTTGTGGACAGGTCCTTAACTACATGAAATCTCACGGGGGGAATTTAAGTGGTCGTTATGGACAGGTGGTCGTTACAGACAGGTGGTCGTTAACACAGGTTTGACTGTACAAGTGTATTAGAAAAACATATGCACTCTGTGTTATCAAGCTTTACACATGTAGCCTAGAAGACATACTGTATATGACAATTATACTCCACTACAAGTCCATTAAAAAAATCTTAGTGATGAAAAAGTAAACTCTAAAACAGTACATACCAGTATGCAGTATATATACAAGCCACTTTTTGCAATGGAGACCATGTACTTTGTGGGGCCCTCAACGAGATATAATTGTGTCAGAGCAAAAGCTCAGGAACATAAAATGAAGAGAAAACTTGAAAGTTGTAGAATTATGGCTCCACATTAACTTTTTTTTTGTTTTTTGGTTTTAAACCTAAATTGTTAACACCCATAGTGGCAGTAATGAGTTGCACAAGTCAAGTTGCACTTTACACCAGTACTAGAAAAAAAAATTGAAAACAACAATCATTGTCTTTTGTAAATGAGAGTTTATTTTTTACTTAGATACAGATTTGCCTTGTAACAAACTTATAATTTGTGCACGTACATGATATGCTGCATTAATTATTTTGATATAAGAAACGGTACTTCGCTAGATTTCTTCAAAAAACAACTGAAAACATACCTGTACAACTCCTCTTAAATTGTTCATAGACTAAGAGACAGCGCCTTGTATCTGTTGAAAAAGGCGCTATATAAATCCAATTCTTCTTCTTATTATTATCCAGAAAATAAAAAAAAACATGATTAATAAATTGTTAAGCTGAAAAATTAGAAAGGTGAATGACAATGCAAATGGAGAATGATGCAAATGGAGAATGATGATATTGATGATGGTGGTGATGATAGTGGTAATGATGATGATGGTGCCCGTGGTACTTATGAGAATCATCTTAATTCTTAACCCTATATAGCCCGGGGCTTCTAAGGCCCACCCTAAGATCTCGGTCGTAAAACGGCTGATCGCCACGATCTATTGTTTTAAAAAAATTATTAAGTATTTTTTTTTTTAGATTATGTATTTTAATGTTTTTGTTTTATTTCATTTCTAACTATAATTCAACTATTGTGACCCCCAAAACAAACACCTAAACTATGAACAAGACCAAATAACCAATGTTTTATCTCTTTTTTGGAAAAATGATATTTCCATGTTTTGTAAACAAATCATGAAAATGAGCCATATTCGGGCTGACATACAAAGACTAAAGGTCACATGACTTTGTAACCGTAGGTCCGATTTTCGAAAAATTATCACGAAAAATGTAGGGGGGGCCAGGCTATATAGGGTTAATGCATCTAAAACATTCAAATGATATTCAGTCAACAAAATCTTAAATCTACAATTGTGAGCTTTGTTTGAATCTCTAGGATGCTATAGAAATTGCCACACTCAATTACAGAATTAGAATCACAGAATTAGGCCAAACACCTCCTTTGGATTTTCACAATAACTCCATGAAGATTGATTGTATTTTCATGATTGACTTACCTGAAAAATTAAGACTTGTTATTTGTTTTTTTACAATGATCACAATTTGGTTGTTAAAGTGTACTAATCACCAAAAGATACTTTTGTTCTTTAGTAGTTCCATGTTGTAATACAATATTCAAAGTATGAGCTTCAATAAATACTTTTGTTAAAGGTACTGTGTCCCATTTGCAGCAAACATCAAATTCTGTAGAACTTTGCAGGAATTATAAATATGTCACATATGTCCTATCTGTGAAATTTAAACGTTAGCAGTGTGTTAGTATTCCAATTATGCAAGGAAACCCGTTTACTTTCTAGACTTCACTGTCAGACACTATTGAGTGACTGACTGACTTCTATTTTTCTTTGGTAATAACATACATAAAATGAGCTGTAAAGGGTACATGAGCATTTGTCTACATCAATAACCCACTTCTTGTAATGGCCAAAATGAAATTGAATCTTTGCGCAGCACAACATGTACGACCATTCAGTACAAGGGTCTGAAAATCAGACTATTACTAAATGGATGGAAGTTCTAAATAAGTATTATCTATCAATCTTTGGAATTTAACCTTTTCATTTTTTGGCCTGCAAATGGGACATAGTACCTTTTGCAAGCTTAAATACACTCGAAGCTAACATAATAGCGACTTGATAGAAAATAGGGCCTAAGTTTGACTTTGGTTCTGTGTGCATCATTTCATGTTATTCTATATTTTCTTCATACTCAATAGAATGTGGGTGGAGTTCTTTGAGATTGATTTTATACATTCAAACTGTAGAAAGATTATTTTTCTAGGTGACTGGTACACTTTAAAATCAAATGGGAGTTCATTTTTGGAGCATTTGGACATCAGGTCCGAGAATTTCTAATGACTCTTTTGTATGGATATCAGTACAAATAATTAAACAACATATCAGGATTTAAATGGGAAGATATATACTGGCAGAGCTGCCAACCTCCAGAACAGAAAATCAGTATTCACAAGGCTCAAAATCAGTAATTTGGGGAATAAATCAGTAATTTCCTATGCGGCGCTATGAATCTAAAAAAAACAGCACGCCAACACTGCGCGACGCATGCGCACATGATTATCTGAAATTTTTGGTGATTTTACTCACACAAAGTTGCTAAATATTGATTTTCAGGTCATCACAACACATCAGTTTTCCATGAAAAATTGGCTTCTATTAAGAGAATACTTGATACTTTCCGTCTTTCTCAGTGAGTGTTGGATGGCCGCCATACTGCACAGCACTCAATAGTATAAATCATATTTAAGCACAAAAAAAAATCCGTAATTTAAGACAACATTCCGTACTGCTGTAATGAGCGTTAATTTCCGTACCAATTACGGGAAATCCATACTAGTTGGCAGCTCTGTACTGGGAAAAATATCTTTGCCTGTGATACAAATTTTTAATCACTTGATCATCTATGGACAAGTCCAAGCCATTTTGTCCCATATGTTAGCTACCACATCTAAGATCTAATGACTGTCTTTACAGGCTGGATATTTTACCAACATCACTACCACTGCTGTAATGCATTTGCAATTGTGTCACCTTTTGGTGAAAGTGTATAGAGCGATTTCCAGTTCCTGTACTCATCACTGCATGTCAACAGTTGGTGATGCATTGTGGGGCATGGATGTCAACACATTGGACCATTTTAAGCAGCAGATTGCAGTATACGTCAATCTGAAGTAGTGTCAGTAGATTATCTTGCATTAAATGAGCAAATCCTACTCAACTTCGGATAAGACCAAATGTCAAGTAAAAGGATACCTTTGATGTCAATTTACATCCTAAATTACACAATACATGTACACGTTTATGGTAACATATGTGGCACTCGATGCCCAAATGCCTTTGACTCGTCTTTTATACCAACAGACAACCAACAAACTGATGTGAAATTAATAATATACAGTATGTACAAAAGATATTCTCACCGATTTCAAACAATGACTGCTGTATACATATAACTATTATTATTATTTGGACCGAGTATATCAAAGTTGAAATGTTATTCTGAACTTCACACTGAGCTTTGTGTTCCCAAAATACAACATATATAGCAGGTTAAATTTTATTTGTAATAACTTGTTTGTGTTTCTAGCATTTAGAGTAAATTACTGTGTCTGACCTTTGCTCCACCAAATCTTGCACCAGCCTTTATTTTGTTCAAAACTTAGGGTTAGCTTAGAGTTACATTTGGGTTTTAGTTTAATTTTAGGGTTAGGTCCAGGGTTGAAGTTAAGAATTTGGTTTGTGTTGGAAAATATTTTGGAGCAATTGTCACATGAGCAAGGGTCATACAACCAAATTAGTTAATTAATAAAAATATCTTTCACAAAGCAAAGGTTTGTTTCAATTTTACAGAGATGCCATTTTGCTGGAATTTTCCTTCAAAATAAAAAAGATTCAGGAAAAACAGAAAATCTCAGTCTTTTTTCCTCTCTCTCTTTCTCTCTTTCGTGGTGTTTTTTTTTCTTTCCATGTGCATGTGTCTGCCAACGTCTAATACATACTGTACATGTACGTTTTTCATGCGGGGCTCTGTGTATTACTGTACAGATCAGTGCTGTGTATGTGCTATATACATGATGGCAATGGTCCTGCCTGTACTATGAAAAATCCTTTTTTTGCACGCTCTGTTGGGTATGGTATCACATGTAGAACTCAAGAACTGTGCTTTGAAACTCCCCTGGAATGCCGGGGAAGCTCCGCTATAAAGTTCAGGAAATTTTCATAACTCTCAGCGGCATCTCTGATTAAAGATACACTGTATTGTTTTGTTATGATAAGTTTTCATAACAGATTATCGAATACATTTACTACATTGTAAGTGATAATGATAACCATTTTTTCGCTATAAATAATGCTCATTGGTAACAAATTCACTGAACACTTTTCAGATATAATGGTACAACAGTCATTGGATCATCATGTTTCTACTCTCATGGGAGGTGTTTTATTCCTAAATATTTTCATCATGAAGGTCTATACATCGAAAATTCAATCAAAATTTTAAAGGATTCTTCCTAGGTTCTCTATTGTTATGTTTATGACCTACAAGTACAATTTTTTTTGTTTTCAGCAAACATATCTGTATCCAACTATAAGCATCTTTCTTTATGACCAGATGGAACCAAGACTCTGATTAACAGTGTCTCTATTTTCTCTCCTCTTAGCAGTTGTTTGTGATGCTTCCCCTTTCCTTGCTAACCTGTGCCTCACAGCTGCCTTCTGCTTCTTCTGCAAGTTACCCCTGACCTTTGACCTCACAAGGGCAGGGTTCATTGTTGAGGAAGTAGATGTGCAGGAGCTGATGCTATCGCTGTTTCTTGACCGGGCATTCAGTGAGTGAGCATTGGCCTTTAACATGCTAGCCTCACTCCTATGAGGTCTGTACTGCTTGTTAGATGCACCAATGTCTTCAAGATCATCCTCATCTTCGCTGTGATTTTCTTTCTCTTTTCCACTCTGTTCTAGCTCATTAACATCCATAATGCAATGCTCTTGATCATCATTGTCTTGTCCTATACCTGACAAATCACCTCTATCATCAATCCCACTCATACACTTTTCTGTACTGTCACCAGTTGTTTTCTGTACAGTAGAAGTAGCAAGTTCTGATGACTGATCTTCCCTGATGGATTGAACTTCTTCACAATTTTTGTCTTCACTACCACTGTCTTGGAGTCCATCATGAGGGTTCTTCATCTCTTCTTCCTCTCCCTCTCCCTCTCCCTCCTCTTCCTCATCCTCTTCATCTGTTTCATCATCTTCACTATCACCATCCTTTTTCAATGCAGAAGTGCCCTATGCAGAGAAAGAAAAACAATCATCACAATATTCATAAAATTTGCTCATATGTTATGTATCATGAATACAATACCAATCAGCAAATAATGACCATTGCATTTTGATATGCACCTAAAAACTATATCAGAAAAATGAATACAGATTAGGTAAAAGAATTAACTTTACAGCAGATATTGGAAAAGTGTCCACAACCGTGACTTTAGATATTAAAAAGGACAACCTTATGATGAGAATGCATAAACAAAGTATCCCGAAGCACATTCTTTCTTTTCCAACTGCATGAAACAGCACAAACCATTACCCTAAACTTTGTTGTAAATATTATTGGTATGCATCAGTAGACATATCCGACTCTATAAATTCAATTTCAGGACTTACAACGGGTTCATATCTTTTCACAAATCTAATATATACATATCATATCAACAAATTTATTAAATTTGTTCTCACCTCTTCTAGTGATTGTTCCATCTCTTTTGAGAAACCACTTGCTGCTACATCCACATCTAAAGTTTTTTCACATCTGAGCAAAAATAAATCAATGCATTAAAACGATTATAAAGAATGGTTAGATCTCTAATCCTATATTTTGTCATTATGTATTTCAGAGTTGTAAAAGTTACCATGGCAATGGGAACAAGAGCCTTAGGGTAAACAGGTAATGGTTTAAAACATCTCTCATATAACTCTCATTATTTTACATTGAGACTATTAGAGCAATATTGATAGACAAGAATGTATAAGTTGTCACTTGTTTTGTGACATCAGCCATAAAAAAATGTAAAGAGCCATATACATATCCTCATACTGTTATACGTTTATTGGTATAATTTGCAAATAAATGCACAGCATTTAGCAAAGCCCATTAAATTTCAACTGTTACGTTCAATAAAATCAACCTTCCCCTGATACACTTACTTAATATCTGAAAACTTTGGATAGAGTTCACTCTTGTAATTGAACCTTCTGCTGAAGAAATCCACGACACACTGAACATCACGATTGAAATACCTGAAAAGATATATACAAAATAAAATTAATGTGTACTAACCACCAACAATTACATTCTGTATGTTGGGGGTTCAATGTCGGTATACTATAATCAAAATGTGAGCTTCAAACAATACTTGAACAAACAGATATTGTAAGTTAACATATACTCTCAATTAAACTAGATGGAACTTCAACTGCGCGCAGTCGAAAATGATGCCTCCGCCATAGAGCAATTTTACAAACCAAAATGGAAGCAATTTTTAAAATTCAAGTTTGATTGTAATCCATCTGTTGATTCTAATGATAACGCGATCACTGGCTATTTTAGGATACATAATGAGCCCTGTGACCTTTGACCTCGTGACCCCCAAATCTAATCAGTTCATTGGCTCTGCAAGATACATACATGACCCAAGTTTGGCGGTAATCCATCAATCGGTTCTTGAGATAATGCGATCACGAGATATTTTTGCATACATAACGAGCCCTGTGACCTTTGACCTTTGACCCCAAAATCTAATCAGTTCATTAGCTCTGCAAAATACATACATGACCCAAGTTTGGGGGTAATCCATCAATCGGTTCTTGAGATAACGCGATCACAAACTATTTTTGCATACATAATGACCCCTGTGACCTTTGACCTTGTGACCCCAAAATCTAATCAGTTCATTAGCTCTGCAAGATACATACATGACTTAAGTTTGGCGGTAATCCATCCATCGGTTCTTGAGATAACGCGATCACGACAACGGGACGTACGTACGGACGGACGGACGGACGGACGGACGGACAACCCGAAAACATAATGCCTCCGGCTACTTTGTAGCGGAGGCATAAAAAACAACAACTTTTGAGTAGATAACTCAATGCACCGGTGCACGCTTGCATACAATTAGGCTTCCATGGAACCAGTCCGACTTGGGTTCCATGCACGGGGTTTTGTTACTTCTTTTCTTCATACTCCTTATCCGTTTGCCCATAGATTGCCAGGTAAAGTTCTTTGAGGTCGATTTCAGACATTCTTGCTACGTAGGTACAATTATTTTTTAGGTGACTGGTGCATTTTTATGAATATCTTTACCCCCATTACTTTATGTTGCCAAACTGATACCCTAAGGTTATGATGGTAATCATGCATTATGGAAAAATTTAAATACTACAGTCAACCTCGCGTATTAAAGTCGACTTTGACGAGACCGAGTGAAATGTGTTGACTTTGACAATCTTTGACTTGTGTGTAAGTTGAAGAAATACGACTTACACATGTGTACTACATGTACATGTATGTTGTTCCTAAGCCTAGCACAACTGCGCTGTAGCCCTCTGACACCTTGCCAGCGTAAAGCTGTGATCACAGCCCCAAAGGCCTTGTGCAACAACCCCAATGTATGTCCGATTTCCAGATCATAATTGAACAAATGTTAAATGAAAGATAATAAGATATTTCTTGTAAAATCAGGGAAATGCAAACACAAACCTACTTACTTTTACGAAAAGTTTATGAAATTTGAAAAAAGGAAATCCAGGTCATATAAAGCAAAATAGATTGCACCTCTCTCCCTCTAATAATTGTAACTGGCGTAATCATAAATTTCAGTTGTTTGGTATTCACCATGAGGTGGCACTCGTACAAAGAAGTATGAGCTTCTGCACGTTTTAGTACATGAAATCCCATTCATCTTTCTCCCTATCGAAAACGTGTATGGACAAGTTATGCAATGCGTGTGGTGGTGATCTCCAAATCTCTGATCCCCAAGACCAGCATGCCTCATTCCAAAGAAACAAGCACACATTTGTATTAAAAGTATGTAGTGTTTCTTCCTTGATTTACAAGTCAGTGTTCTTTTAAGTTTTATTTCTTCTTCCATTACAATCTTTGAAATATTTTGACAATTTGTTGTGTTAAATTTGTTTTCATTAATTTTCTTTGTTTGTTTTCAATATCAGAGAGAGTGAGAGATGGAGAGAGGCCGGAGGAGCGCGGGCCAGCAAATCTGGAGTACACGGTTCTATTTGTGTAAACAAAGTCAGTGTGTGGTGCGACAGTGACTAATTACACATTGCGTCTTGTTCAACTTTTGCAATGTGAATTTGATGCCTTTTTTCCTTTTCTTTAATGCAATCATTCATCTTGCAGTTTTCTTAAATAATTGAAGATTAAAGCAAATGGATTATAAAAGCATTACATCATCATTGAAAGAAGAAAACGAAGAGGCAAATATTTCTGTGATATCTACTTACCATTCCGCATTTTCATGAGACGTAGAGACCATCTGTGGGAAGTCAATGAGGGTGATTTGATCCTGATCATCGAGCATGAGATTGAACTCGTTGAAATCACCATGAATGAGACCGTGATTAGCTAACCTAACAATGAGGTTCATGAGGTCATCGTAGACTGAGGCGGGGTCATCTAATGTGTGAACTTGATTTCTGTTAAATGATATCAAAAGACCAGTAAAAAATTACACGAATATCATACATGTAAATCTGAATTGCTGGTGGAAAATCTGATCGGTGCACTGCTATTTGTCTCTGGAGCATATTTTACATACATACCGTAAATCTCCGTGTATAAGACGCACTTTTTTCCAGCTGGAAAAATTTGAAAGTCGGGGGTGCGTCTCATAGGCAGACGGACAACCCAAAAACATAATGCCCCCAGCTACTTCTTAGCGGAGGCATAAAAATATGATAAAACATATGATGAACTACACTAACAAAAGGATTTGAACATATACCGGTACACAATTTTTCAAAGAACAATAAATAAACAAGAAGATAACTTTAGATTACTTCAGAAACCATTCATTTAATTTTCAATATTTAAAAATGGTCATCGTACTTTAAACTAGCAATGAAACATGTACTTACAATGGATATGCATTCATTAGTTCCATGACCACACAGTGTCTGCTGAAGTCTATTGGTGTTGGCACAGGGAAGCCATGGTCATACAAAGCCTGGGGGGAAATTCAATGAAACATAATTTACAGTCAATGAAACATGATGATACACTTTTGTGACAAAATAAGAAAGTGAACTTGCTGAACCCTGGCATCTACTCAAAATTAAAATGATAGCAAGACTGTAAAACTTGTCATAAGTTACAATAATAAAATAGTGCTGGGAGATTTAGGCTGTGTTTTGATACCATGTACCTTCATATCAATTTCATTAAAATCCGTCAAACATTACTAAAGTTTTCGAATGAAAACCAGATTTGTTACGGACGGACGGAAGGACGGACAGCAGCGTTACTATATCCTCTCCGACTTCGTTGGCGAGCGGATAATAACAAAATTATTGGGAAAATAATGATCAAACTTCTTTAGTGATGGGTTAGATAAAAAAAAACTAAAAAGACAGGTTTCTCTTGAACGGAAACAAGAGTTGGGTATTTTTGCATATTTAATGAGCTATGACCTTTGACCTACATACTCAAAAATCGGATTTAGGCTGTGTTTTGATACCATGTACCTTCGTATCAATTTCATTAAAATCTGTCAAACATTACTAAAGTTTTCAAACAGAAACCAGATTTGTTACGGACGGACGGAAGGACGGACAGCAGCGTTACTATATCCCCTCCGACTTCGTTGGCGAGGGGATAATAACAAAATTATTGGGAAAATAATGATCAAATTTCTTTAGTGATGGGTTAGATAAAAAAACTTCATTAACAAAACTCAACATTTCAACTGATGAGGAAAAGTATAGAAAAATATCACGCAATACTTTCCTGAACAGATACAAGAGTCGTTGAAACTCATAACACAGAATAATTTGAATATTTCAAATTCTAACCTTCATGAATGCAAACTCTTTCATGGCAGCCAGACGAGACAAGTAGAGCCAAGATGCGCTCTTTCTCTTCCCAAGATAGTCACGCTTCTCTTTCAGCTTGCGAAATGATGTCCTCCCAAGTCTGCATAACAAAAAACAAATACAGTACAATTAAGATCACAATGATAGTGTTACATAATACCCCTTTCAAACTGGCCTGATTTTCATCGGATGCATCCGGACCCATCCAATGAAACGGCCACTATGAATGGTACAGAGGAGAAAAAGCCGATAGAATAGCCAATGAAAAGAAGAGAAATAGGTGATTAAATTCTCCTGCTCAAGAGCAGGAGCATTTCTCTTTCTATCAGTGTGACTCCCATGAAACGGCCACTGAGAATGGGTTCGGGAGAAAACACCGATGACTAGATGGAAAGTCGAAATTGATGCCTCCGCCATAGAGCAATTTTTAAAATTCAAGTTTGATTGCAATCCATCTGTGGGTTCTAATGATAATGCATTCACAAGCTATTTATAGGCATATATAATGAGCCCCATGACCTTTGACCTCACGACCCTAAAATCTAATCAGTTCATTGGCTTTGCAAGATACATACATGACCCAAGTTTGACGGTAATCCATCAATCGGGTTCTTGAGATAACGCGATCACAAGCAATTTTTGCATACATAATGAGCCCTGTGACCTTTGATCTTTGACCTCGTGACCCCAAAATCTAATCAGTTCATTGGCTCTGCAAGATACATACATGACCCAAGTTTGGCGGTAATCCATCAATCGGTTCTTGAGATAACGCGATCACGAGATATATTTGCATACATAATGAGCCCTGTGACCTTTGACCTCGTGACCCCCAAATCTAATCAGTTCATTAGCTCTGCAAAATACATACATGACCCAAGTTTGGCGGTAATCCATCCATCGGTTCTTAAGATAACGCGATCACGAGAACGGGACGACGTGCGCGGACGTACGCGGACGGACGGACGGACAACCAGAAAACATAATGCCTCCGGCTACTTTGTAGCGGAGGCATAAAAATGGTCAAAGGTCGTAGTGTATGCGCGCTTTTTCGGAACCAGCTGTGTTTGTTGACATTTTGTTGAACATGCTGTAAGGCTGTGCATAACCGTGTAATGAGGTACTCGAGTACACTCCCAGTCTTGCCCGCGAATACTCGAATACTCGGCCGCTATTTTTTATTTATTTATTTTTTTAAAAATATTTAAAAATAAAACTTACCGTAATACCTAGCTAGCCTTTATTTTGGTGATTTTACTCACACAAATAAGCCTGAGTCGGTACAGTCCCGACTGTTTTTTCAAAGCCGACGCTCCGATAAAAATAATACAAAAAGATCTAGTCTAGATCTAGTCTAGATCTAGAATCTATCAGCGTGTTTCCACAGAAAAAAGTATGTCACCGAAGAAAAGGATTATGTCGGAATGCGGACTTTGGACTTGCGCGCCCCTGTCAATCACCGAAGAAAAGGATTATGTCGCAATGCGGACTTTGGACTCGTGCAGCCATTGTTACCGAAGAAAAGGATTATGTTGCAAAGCGGACTTTGGACTCGCGCAGCCATTGCTACTAAAGAAAAGGATTATGTCGCAATGCGGCCTTTGCACTCGCGCAGCCATTGTTACCGAAGGGAATTATGTCAGCGCTTTGGAGGCCTAGCTACCTTGCTCAGAAAAGATCTCCTGCATAATAACTCAACACTTTTTATTAAATCTCTTCCCTTCAAATTAGGAAGGTAGGTTAGCTTTAAATAGTATTCTTTATTTGCATTATGTTGAGACACAGAGATGGTTGTAAAACCACTGAAAAAATAGCAAAAAAAAAATGGCGGCCGAGTATTCGAGTACGAGAAATCGTACTCGAGTAGCTGCCAACAGTGCGAGTATTTGAGTATTCGACTACTCGTCGCAGCCCTAACATGCTGCATGCTAGCTAGATTGGGCGCAGGCTTAAATTGATTTGTTTTATTTGTATTAAATTACATTAATGATAAGCTTTGTAAAAAATCCAAATTAATATATATCGTTGTGATAATATATTTATTGAAAATTATATACCCGGTATTCATTAGACCAAATGGTGAACAAAACAATATTTAAAACTGATTACTAACAAATGTAATGAAAGTACAATGGATTTTTGTTTATCACAGACATTGTTTCGTGAAGCAGCTAACAAGCGATTGCGCAATAATTCTGCACTTCCGGCCAGGGCTCGCCACAGCGAGTGAATTTCACCGGCAATATGAAGGTATTTTCATCGGTGTGACTCCGATAGAAGCACTATGAAAGGGGTATAAGAGTACCATCAAACAGAATATGTAGTTATGTCATGAGCTTGCAAATTGTCACAAAAAAGTATGAAGAACATGTCTTTGGTTTCCTAATGTCAACCATTAATATTTGAATACACAACATCTATGTGAGTGGAATGTTCTTTTCCATCAACAAAGGAATTATCTTTTTTTCTTCCAACAGGAATACAATCATAAATTAAAAGAAATCACATAAATTGAAGTCATTCATCTTACCTATGTAACTTGAGTGCCAACTGTTCATCATTGTCATTGGCAACAATGTAGATATCTAAAATGCAATTGTGATAATTTTTGTTTATTATTAAAACATGATAAATTACTAACTTTATAAAAATCAAGATTCTAAGTACAAGCAGTATTTGAACTATTGCTGTGAGTTAGCCTGTAATTTCCTCTCCGTATACACGGCCAGGTTATCAGTGCATGTACACAGTTATGGAATTTACCAAAAACAAAAGCAATATTTCAGCCACGTAAGACCAGCAATCCAGCATATCTTTTATGTACCAAAACAAACGGACAATGAAAACCAGCCCGCAATCGCGCACAGGGAAAACATTGCACAAGCGTCGGAACAAGGATTTTCTCAGAAAAGTTGTTACTGTAGGAACGGTACTGCACACGAAACCATCGCTCATGGGAGAGTCAGACCGCAATAATTGGCATTGTTTGCATGACGACAAGAGAAGAGACTCGACGGCATTGGGTCAAAATTGTATAGTGTATGGAAATGATTATTTAATGAAGTAGCATTGGAATTTAAACTTTATTTTTAGACTGATGACGGATATTTTTGTGAAATATTGACTTCAACAATTTATAATGCTGAAAAACAAGATTCTGTAACAAAATTTGAATTACAAGTTCAAGAGGTCCTACAGTAAAAAATAGACTTGAGTGATGGCAATGTACCATATCGTCGCTGGGGTGACAAGACCTTGTATCTCAAAATTTGGGGAAAATCACTTTTTTATTTTAATGACTAGATGATCTGTCAAGTGATGACCTATCCTAATCCCAGCTCTCTATCTCCAAAAATGAAGCCACTACACCAAGTCAAAGGGAAGACTATCCCATTTTTTACTCTCCTGAACATTTAACTTTTGTTGAGTTACGAGGTTTTGTCGCCCCAGCAGCGATATCTACACGGGGGCAATTGAAGGAGCGTTCTCACCTGTGAATCCTTCAACTACACTATGCTATCAACACAACGCTTTAAACCTACATCATCATCAGGATTCAACAAGCTCTTAGAACTGTTGATTATTTCCAATTTTCATTGAGTGTGGTGAAACCCTGACCAAGTCCATCATGGAAGGCAGGTGGAAGAAATAGATAGAGCTCATTGAAAACACTAGTAGCAGGAAAGCCTGGAGGCAAGGGTTCTTTGGAAATGCCTGACATTGCATCACGGGTATTTAATGTTAACAATACCGCCATGCTTTCTTTATTCAAAGAAAGTAGTGCTGGAAATGTTGTGAAGACACATTTACTGTCAATTTTCGCTCACTCATCCTGGGCTGTACCAATCAAGGCTTTATTAGAGATAAATCGCTGGTGCTTGAATTCACACTCCCTGGGGGATCGACTGTCCTTACATGACCTGGCTTGGGCTGACCCTACATTAAAGGTTATGAACTAAAAGGCAGTGTAACACAAAGGCACTTGTTACCAAGATTGAATTTTTCACATTATGATAAAGGAAGAGAGTAATAGGCCGAGTCAGAAAGAAACTTTACAAGAGGAACGGTTAAGTGTACGGTATGTTTATGTTGAACTTTCTAGTTCTTGAATATTATATTTTAAGAGCATTTGGTGTGAATTTGCGCATTTTGTTGAATGTTGTTTGGCGAGTACGTCACTAAAGTGTATGTGCGTTTTGAATGGGATTATGCACTGCGTATGATGACCGCTTCTCTGTCCGTCTCTGAGTCTTTGCATTTATTTTCCCCTGTTGGGTCGGGGCAATTATCTTAGATTATCCCCTATAACAACATCAGAATTAAATCAATACAATAAAAATCAAGGCGATTTGTTACCTTTCATTCGTGGTTTATTACTATCTTGGTCATCACTTGGAATTAGCATATTCCAAAAAATGTCTCATTTGCATATTCGTAACATATCTCCCCCCATAAAAGAAAGGTTCTATCAGTAGTTAGAACTTTCTTCTGAACAATAATAAGATCTAAAGGCGAGAAATTAACCACACAAAAAGGTATAAAAAGCTAGCATGAACATCATCTTTCTAATATCGAAGACAGATTCCTTTCATTCCAACATTCAATAACAAAACACAAACTGCAGAAAATGAAAACAACTTCAATAGATAACATATGTTCTCTTCATGAAACCTGTAAGTAAATACCAGGACATTAATCAGACACAATGCCTGTGTTTTGTAAAGAACCACAAACTGTAGTGGTCGAAACACGTCTTTATACATCACACATAATGAATATATGAATACATGAATATATGAGCGTAATGAGCATGCGCGATAAATGAAACACTGAATATTCAGCAAAGGCGCTGATATCCTACATGCGCACAACCACAATTATAACAAATGATTGCATATTCATATAATGAACGCGTACAACGTAGTCACATGACGCGTTGCTATGACAAAACACCTCCTTACTATGTCGGAATGCAGTGTCTCATTAAATATGTCAGTTAACAGCAGCAATATGTTATCATGATCCACATAACTATGCACAGCTCGATTTGTAATATTTTTGACATTAAATGCGACAATAATGATATACATATTTCGTTTACACATTACATGAGAAACATAACCTGTTGAGTGACTGCTGCAAGCAAGCTATAAATTGAAAACTTGTTTAAATACAAAAAATAAGCAAGACTTATTTATCAAGTTAAATCACAAACACATACATATGCAATACTGGCAGTCAACAATGTTTGAAATCTGTGTAACAACATTACGCAAGTTGTGATGCTATACTTTTGTTTTGCTTTCAATTGGTTTTACACCTGTAACATTGATAACAGTTGCCTTTTAGGCAAATTATTATCATAATTATTTTCTTGTTGTTATGAAATGGTACATGCATCAAGCTTTGCGTAGCATAGTTAACAGTGCTGAATATGATCAATAACTGTTCTCTTTTAATCAAAAGAAAACTATTCTGAATGACATACAAACAGAATCGACTCAATCGAGAAAAGACATGAAATAATTAAACATGTAGGCAGAGGTAAGGAACCAATGACATATGGTGCACATTTTCCACAGAATAATCCACTGTCCATACTGGCGTCTCCCTGTAAATAGGTTAAAATGTTCATACATGATCATTCATATCACTGTTCCAAATTATTGAATTGTCTGATCCATCAGTTCACAAGGTTAAAATACAGGTACAGATACAAAGCAGTAATTCGCGTGAAGCTTTCTTATGACGAATAAAGCAAAAATATTTAAGTTCTAGTTTCTTCACAATTTGTCAAATGTTCAGTAGGCTTGCTTAAGATCTAGAAAGCGCGTCTGCGATTATATTGTCCTTTCCTTTGATCTCAGTCACTTTCAGCCCATAAGGCTGGAGAAACATGCTCCAACGAAACAGTCTCTGGTTTCGTTTCTGAAGCGCTCAAGAAAAGTCAATGGACTATGATCTGTGAATACAGTCACCTCTGAAGAGTTGCTAAGGTAAACTGCCAAGATGAGGCCAAGGCACTCCTTTTCTATAGTAGAATATCTTCGCTGGTGGGGGTTGAACTTCTTGGAAAAGTAGCTAATGGGTTTCAGGAGACCCATGTCATCCATCTGTAGGAGAACAGCACCAACTCCTACATCACTGGCGTCAGTGGCAAGCTGGAAAGGCTTCTGGAAGTTGGGAGCATCCAGCACTGGTTTTGACATTAGCACACCACATTGTGTGAAGTAGCACTGTGACACTTTTCCAGCTTCTCCTGCTGGTAGAGCAACATCATACAACTTCTTCAGGTCCTCTGCTGCTTTCTGAGCCTCAATCAAGGCAGGCTGACTGAAGATAGTCTTAGTATGACTCTGGTCATCTCGGCCCTCCTCCAACGTTCTGGAAAAAGTGTCACACAACTTGACGCCACCATCATTGTCATCTTCTTTCTTTTTCATAGCCTGGGCTTTAGTAACTACACATGGAGGGGAAAACCAAGGAACTGCATTTTCCAATTTCTCTCTCTCAAAATTCACCACAAGAGTGTCACACACAACTGGTGATGGCAAAACTTTACTTCCGGCTAAATCATTGCCAAGCAACATCGAAATTCCCCTCATTGGCAACTTAGTAACAATGCCAACAGTCACTGGTCCAGAAACTAATCCACTGCTAAGCTCGATGTTATATAATGGAACCGGTTTGAAACCATCATTCACATCATGAATCAAAACTTTCTTGCCTGTGAAATTCTTTGTGTCCAAGGATGACTCATCAGCAATAAGCAACGTTTTCAGAGAACCAGAGTCCCGCAATATCGTGATAGGCAACTCCTTATCATCAACACTGAACCTAACCGTGCCATGAGAAACAAAATCTAGGTATCCTTCATCATCGATTTCCTCATCATGTCCAACATCCCTTACTTGATCACTCCTTTTTGTTTCATTGTGATCATTCATTTCACGTTCTTGCATGCTAACTGCTGCTATGCGCACAAAGCCACTAGGCTGTGTAATTTCTTGTTCAATATTTTTTCTTTAAGCCTTGTACATTGAGTCTTAAGGTGGCCCTCTTTCTTACAGTAGGCACAGAGAAGCCTGCCTTCAGTTCTAACACCACTATTCTGATTAGTGCCGGTATTACTTGACTTCCTGTGAGTGGTAGGTGACCTAGATTGGTTCATATGCCTATTAAGTGATGACCTACTCCCTTTATGTGTCAATTCATACCCATCTGCCAACATGGCAGCCTTTTTCACATCACTAACGTCATTATCATTGACATATGTCCTAACCTCTTGAGACATACATCTTTTAAGCTCATCAATGAGCATAATCTCTCTAAGAGAATCATATGTGGCTTCTATTTTCAAAGATCTGATCCACTGATCGAAGGCAATTTCTTTTCTACGAGCAAACTCTACACAAGTCTCTCCAGTGTCTCTCCTGAGATTGCGAAACCTCTGACGATAGGCTTCTGGAATCAACTCAAATGAATGAAGAATAGCATCCTTCATTGTCCAATAATCAAATGCCTGCTCATAACTCAGTGCAGACACAACCGACTGAGCCTTCCTAGAAATCACTTGTTGGATGAGCAATGCCCATTCATTTTCCGGCCACTCCATCCTCTTGGCGACCCTCTCAAACATAAGAAAGAATGAATCTAACTCATTTTCATCATATCTAGGAACAAGCTTAACCCTAGCAGAGAACCCAGCTTCCATTGACCTCCTGTCTCTCTCACCAGACTGACTGCCATGAGAAGTCATTTATGACGCATCATTTCAAATTCCAACCTCTTTCTTAGCAAACTCCAGGTTAACCTCGTCACTGGTACTAGTGGTAGTTTTATCTTGGTTACTAGTACTATAGGTACCATCATTATTATTAATTGTAGGCGCGTCCACCCGGGCCGCGGCCGTCGCAGCGCTCAGCCCTGCATGGGCTGTAATTGCATCAACCATTTCTGCCTTGCTTTTGCGACCAGCTAAATTTACCGATAGCTGTGCTCCTACAGCTGTCAAATCAACCTTTCGTAGCTGATGTAACCGGCCAATAGTCAATTCCTGACTAAAAACTGTTCAACATCAAAGTCAGCCATGGTATAGATCTAGTCCGTGTTAGTTACACAAGACAAGTTTCACAAAGTAGGTCAATTGTCCTGACGACTGTAAGGAAAATCCAACAAACAAAATGTTGAATGTGAATCAACACAAATGATAGTCCAACAACAGACCAAACAACGAAATTGATCAACAGACCAAGCAGACAAAATTGATTAAGCATCAACTGATCACAAATTCTGTGAAATTGCTATCCATGTAGCTATGCAGTAGAGCCTAGAGGGTTCTAATAAGACTCCAACTTCACAACTCCAGCCAAATTTTGTTAAGACTTCAAATATAGCACACACGCACACATGGAAATAATTTCCAAAAGTCCAGTACCCACAGTCCCACACTACATCAGAAATGTAGTACACTAGATTGCATGCAAATAACTAATCTAGGCCATTACCCTAGAAGTAGAAACGAAGCCGAGGCAAAGTTAAAAGTCAAATCCGACTAAACTTCTTCAACGACTGCCATGCAATTTACAGCCAACAGGCAAAACCAGGACCAGAATACCAGACAACTGCAGCAGATGTGCAGTGAATTTCATACCAATGAGACCAATGAGTCTACATCTAAGGGGCATGTACCCCAGACAAGACTCGAGCTATCATGCAGTACAAAACAAAATCAAACTGTGTAGGCCTAGCCCTACTAGTAGTATGGACGTTACGTACACTACAGGCTTATCTACAGACCGTCAACAGTCACTAAATGTGTGTGAGGACTACACCAAAACCCATTAATGGGACAAGAGGCAAACTCCAAACGATACGCATTTCAGATCGGAAAAGCAACAAAACAGCATATGTTACTATATCTAGCTCTTGAGACAAGCCCCCAATCTGTTGGGTCGGGGCAATTATCTTAGATTATCCCCTATAACAACATCAGAATTAAATCAATACAATAACAAGTGAAACGCTCGGCGGTCTCGCCTGCATTACGCAATTCGATATGATGAAAAATTGAGGTAGGGACATTATTTATAGGCAGGGTGGCCCATTAGCAGGCCCCCCAAAATGAAATCCTCTGAATCTAATCAGCATTTTGAAGTTAATATTGACTAAGAATATGCAGAGTTGCAGACCTGAAAGGACATTTGACCTTGACTTTGTCACCTAAAAGACTAATCACATGATTGGTGATACTTGATAACCCTTATGTTCAAGTTTCATGGAATAGGAATGTATACTTTCAAAATTACGTTAAAAATTCAAGATCTTAACGTGATGCCACAAAATAGTCTGAGTTTGATGACCGGAAATGACCTTTGACCTTGACTTAGTGACCTGAAATTCTACTCACATGATTGGGGATACTTGATAACCCTTTAGTCTAAGTTTCATTGAATAATAACTTATACTTTCAAAATTATATTAAAATTCAAAACTTAACCTCAGGTTAAGTTTTTGATGATGATGCCACAACATGGTCTAAGTTTGTTGACCTTAAATGACCTTTGACCTTGACTTTGTGACCTGAAATTCTCCTCACATGATTGAGGATACTTGATAACCCTTTAGTCCAAGTTTCATTGAATAAGAACTTATACTTTCAAAATTATATTAAAAATTCAAAAACTTAACCTTGGTTAAGTTTTTGATGTTGACGCCGCCGCCACTGGAAAAGTGGCGCCTATGTCTCGCTTTTTGCTACGCAGGCGAGACAAAAATCAAGGCGATTTGTTACCTTTCATTCGTGGTTTATTACTATCTCGGTCATCACTTGGAATTAGCATATTCCGAAAATGTCTCATTTGCATATTCGTAACACCCCTCTGTCTATTTTCTGTCATTCCAAAACTTTTTACACTGGTGGTTGTTAGTTGATTGTGTATGTTGATTTTGTGAATATAGTATAGTTATATCGACTGCTATGAGAGGACTAGCTGTTTCTATACCCGAGGCGCGCCTGGGTGGGCGGCGCGCCGAGGGTGATAGCAGGGGATTCAACTATCCCGCGAGCCAGTATAGAAACAGCTAGTCCTCGAGTATTAAAGCAGTCGATATGACTTTTATATGCCGAATTAAAACAAAAATCTACCAAGAATTCTTACCTTAGCCTTTTAGTGAGTAAAAATTAGTTAAAACATCACAGAAAATCTGAAACACTGTCTGTTAATCTTCGCTTAAAAATGAGTGAAAGTTTCAATCATTTGGGAATCGCAGACAAAGAGCACTGTATGGCGTCCGTCGCACGTAGACAATTTTAACACGCAAACCAATGGGGTTCACAGTAAACCGATGGGAATCGCAGGATCGGAGGGTAGAAACTTTTAACTAGGCCCTGTGTATGGGCGCCGTTTGACCAATAATTCAGATAAACACTGTTTATCGCCGATAAACACTGTTTTTCGGCGATAAACAGTGTTTATCGAGATAAACTGTGTTTATCAGTCGATAAACATAGTTTTTCTCGATAAACAGTGTTTATCGCTTGATAAACAGTGTTCATCGGCGATATACAGTGTTTATCTGATTTATTGGTCAAACGGCGCGCCATACCTGTAGGCTATTGCTATGCCCTGTGAGTTTGGCATGGCTTGAAATCACGACTCCAATTTCGACCAATCAGATGGCTAGATTTCTAAAGTGAGGTATATAAATAGATATAGTAATGCATTGTACAGTGAAGAAATAATAAAGAAAGCCTGCTGTGCAGGTGTTTCCTTTCTCTTCTTGTCTTTCTGACAGAATATTTACCTTCTTGGTCCGATGATGAAGCCCCAAAAAAAAAAACAACATAAATGCTATGTAAAGAAAGAACATAAATTCATCTACTAACCTTACATTAATTAAGTACTAACAAATTTATTTTTTACCTCATGAGTTTGCCATTATAGTATGTATTATGTGTGTATTCAATGCGTGCATTCATTTGCGCTCATATTCGTAATTCTTCAAGGTGCATTCATAATTTCGTACAGAGGATCTGAATTTCAATACAATTACAATTTTGTTGTAATAGTTGGCAGCTATGGCCATGTTGTTTTTATTCTTAGTCCTTTAAAACATACATTTGTTGATGGCTCAATGGTACCGGTTTCGAAACCAATTTGATGCCCTAGTGCCCTTGGGTAAGGCATTAATCCTCATTTCCAAGTCCCTCAGAGAGGCCTTAAAGCCGTTGGTCCCCTGATTGCTTACTTACAAGCATACATGTACACATGCTTTCTTAACAGTCAGGTAAAACAAACCAACCAATCAACAAACCTTTTTTATTGTATGCATGAATTCAACTGTTTGTACTTGTTAATAACATTTATACAGTTATGTTTTGTGGAATAAAATTAAAGTATGAATTCATCATGCAGATAACAACAGGTCATATAGCACATACGGTACCTGATTCCTTGCCAACTCCAATTTGATTTCCAACTGATGCCACAGCATCTCGTGCAGCAAGAGCTTTTAATGCAAGATAGTCATACCCTGGATAGGTTAGCCGATATCCAGATACTGCAAGAGAGGTTTAAAAGTTCATGATATAATATATACAATGAAAAATGCAAATGCTCATCCATCGTTGCATTTGAAGATCTATGAATAAGGGGATTGTATATTACAACAGGATGCATCAATACACAGCAGGTCTACTTCATGACAAGGTATTGTCAAACAAACTTCAGAATTGATGCAGTTTAATTTGCATAATTAAAACAAAAACAAATGTGTAACTCATGACTACCTCTACTCTACAAACCTTATGCTATTTGAATAAAAGACCCTTCAACGTTTTGGTTTTAAGAATATCATGTTTCTGATATCACAACTGCAATACAAGAAAATCTTTCAAACAAAATATTGACTGGGAATTAAATAAACATGGCTCACACTTTCTTTCTTTTCTTTTACATGTACAGAGTGAAATATTTTGGTTTGTGCATACCAGGCCATGTTTACATTTTATTTATTTTTATTATTAATTTATTATTTTATTATTATTATCTTATTATATATAGACTTATATATAGACCCCCTATATATATATATATTTTTTTTTTTTGGGGGGGGGCAGGTATGCATTGATATTTCTAGGGTCCTGTTAGCTCAGGGTCATTAAAGATGACAAATACAGGCTCTTATTTCTTACAGACAAAATATAAGGAAGAAACGTGCAATAATACAAAGGCATAATTTTTTTTGGTATATTTAAAGCTGTACAACTAAAGGCCGTAAAGTGCAGTTTTTACATGTAAATGAATGGCAAATGCATCCAACTAAGAACTTGCATGTATTCATTGAGCTCTGTGGCATAAGACACAGAAATGTGAAGCATATTACACTGTACGTCATAATAAAAAAAATGCTGAGGTTTTGCCAGGTCATGTCTAAATGAGCCTTAACAAGTGCAGTATGAACCTCTCTACCTCAGCACATTCCCCTTAATTACCTTTTCCATGCTCCCAAGCAATGAGTTTATTCCTGACAAGTTCCTTCAGGACTTTATGACATCCTCCATGACGGAGATTGGCAATCGATGCAACCAAGTTTGACGGGACTATCTCATGGTTTTTCATACCCATTTCAAGCTGTAAAGCAAACAGAGAATAATACAAAAAACAATTACAACACTAAAAAGTGGGGTGCGTGCGTGCGTGAAGTTAGCGTCCGTGATGATGATGATCATCATAATGTGAATTACTTACATGAATTAAATGAGGATCATATATTTCAAGCGCTAACTTCACTTTGTGATCCTGAAGGCAATGCACAACAAATAAGGTGTCATATGAAAGAGCAGGTTTTTCTCCATATGCCCCAAAAGGCTGCATCTCGGAACTCTAAAAATATCTTTATCAAAACGGCGATTTAAACATTGTTTAGCTCGTACATGTAGCTCCGAGATTTCTCACTTTTGAGAAATGCAGCCCGAGGGATTAGTAGTACCAGTCGTATAGACGAAAACGTGGTAACATAATTCAAGTTTATAAATTTCCGGATAGTATTGACTTTTGCCAATACGTGCCTTCACAGTTGTTTCATCGTAAAGCATGCCGGGACAGATTTCTAGTACGGCAGTAGATTATCACCTTCGCCGCGATCAGCTGTTCCATTGCCAACAATGGGATTTTTATCCTGTCGAATCAACATCATAATCTTGTACAGGATCTTGTATCAGCTTTAATTTTTGAAGGATCGTCATAAAAATACATAATCACAGACTTTGGTTTCTTACCGTACAAATGATACTGGAATGAAAGAAAATCACTGCAGAAAAACGAATCCTGTACAAGATTCTGAAGTCATGTTGATTCGACAGGATAAAAATCCTGTTTTTTGGCAATGGAACAGCTGATTGCGGCGAAGGTGAAAATCTGCTGCGTACTAGAAATCTGTCCCGGCATGCTTTGCGATGAAACAATCGTGAAGGCACGTATTAGACAAGTTCTTCACGATGCATCCATTCCGTGAAACTAGAGGTCACTCGTTGAAAATTTTCAAGCAACAATACAGACTCAACCTCAGAGGGCACTTCTTCAGCCAAAGAGTTATCAACGTCTGGAACAATCTTCCTCAGTCTATGGTCACAGCACCAAGTTTGAATATTTTCAAAAGATTACTCGACAATTATTGGTCAAAATTTCAGTATGTTGCACGTGATCCATCTCTCTAGAGTACCCTCAAAGTTTTTCTTGTCTGTTAAACAACCACTAAGAAGAAGCGACCCGAAAGACCAACAGGACTACCTTCTCTTTCGTATACTGTTGATGTTGATATTGATGTTGATGTTTTAAAGACACCCTACGAGTACCGTACCGACGGGGGACGGTGGGGTGCGGGCGCGCGTGCCTGCGTGAAGTTAGCGACTGTAATCTGAGATCCTCATTCAATCAATCTAAGCAATTCATCATCACGGTCGCTAACTTCACGCACGCGCGTGCGCCCCCACGCCACCGTCGGTTCGGTATGCAATTGTATTGTGCAGCAGTTTGCCATGAATTCAGTGAGAAAAAATCAACGAACATTTCAGTACAACTTGCAAATTTGTACCTTAAATATGACGAAAATGAGAATTTTTCAAACTTAAGACTTACTTATGTAAGTCTTAAACTTAAGTGAAATACTTAACTTTTCAAGGACGCTGAAAAAATTGTACAAATAGAAGATTTGACTGAAATATCATAATTTTGGTATCGGTAAAAACGGAAAATCGCAAGCCATCTCCTCGCACTAATATGGGAGCCTATGGGAGCCTATGGGAGCCAGCGATAGCCAATCTAAAAGGCCCATGTCGGCTCGGCTAGGCGCCAAATTACGAAAATGAGACCGAGATCGGATGAACGTTCTGCGCATGCACTGGCTGTAACCTAAAGGTCTACGTGCTGCAGTGATAGGATACGTGCGGTGAGATACTTTTAAGCTTGCGGTACTCAAAAAATCTGGCTCTAAATCTGAAAAATACTTGAAATACAGCTCATTTTATGGTACCCATATTCCTTACAGACACGCGTAGATATTTGATTTGTCAGATTCGGGTAGCGGGACCGCCGATTACCTCGCTAATATGTTGTGAATTAGGACCATGTTAACAACCTAAGGTTTCACAAGTGCACAGATCCCGGCCGGAACTAGTCTGATTTTGAGAGTTCTGCTCTCTGAATCGGGTAGCCAATCTCACGTTTTTCAATCCTATAATACTTGTATCATAGCGAAGACATCCAAATACATGTGCACCTAAATTTCTTGTGTGTCTTTTTATTTAGATTTGAGATTTGCAGAAATGGAAAAAGATGGGAGAATAAGTCATTTACACAAGTGTGAATGTCTGAAGAATGCGAAAGGAGAGCTTGCAAAATAAAAAAAGAATAGAAGGTAAAAATGCTACATTACAAGCAGTATGAGATGGAGGATAAACATATGCGAAAGAGAATGTGATTATGTGATTAAGTACTATAGAGATAAAAAGTTGTGTAATAGATGAATAACATAGGCCGCTGTAATTGAGATACCCAGCCATAGCAATGTTGTATAGCCAAATTAGTGGATGAGGTGGGGGGTGAGCTGTGGCATTCCCATAAGTTTTCTTGGCACATACATCTCTTCCTCCTCTCTTCTATACTTTTCTTATGCAACAAGTACATCTCTTCACTCCTCTATACTCTTCTTAACACGTACATCTCTTCACTCCTCTATACTTTTCTCAACAAGTACATCTCTTTACTCCTTTATACTTTTCTCAACAAGTGCATCTCTTCACTCCTCTATACTTTAATTAGCTCAATACATACATCTCTTCCCTCTCTCTACTATTCATTACTGAAACAAGTTGTATATCTGAATCAATTTTATTTTTTCTCTGAATCGTCACTCATTGCGATAGCTTTATTAAATTTTGGAATCGCTATTGAGTAATCAAGATATTTTCTCTCCTTTTATATCTCTTCCATAAATTACAAAACTGTCCATACACAACGGAAATGAATAGATACAAGGCCATGAAAGATAGTTGTCTTATATTGAACATTTACTTTCTTTCTCATACGTATACATTATGAGAAGCAATCAGTATTATGTAAACAAATTTACAGATCATAAAAATAAGGACATGTATAAAAAACTATATGCTTCATATAGAGTAGAGAAGGCAGTTTTCGGCCGGTCCGGCCGGAATATGGATGCATGGTAAAATCCTTTAAAATACATTGCATAACAGCATATCACATATCACACACATAAAATAACATGGCAGAGTCACTGGAGAACCACATTTGCAATGGAAAATGTATCCTTAAATATCACATTTTAGCGATGTAATCGGCGGTCCCGCTACCCGAATCTGAAAAATGGAATATCTTACCCGTGTCTGTAAGGAATATGGGTCCCATAAAATGAGCTGTATTTCAAGTATTTTTCAGATTTAGAGTCAAATGTTTTGATCATCACAAGCTCAAATGTTTCTCACCGCATGTATATTATCCTATCAGTCAGATACTATAGCGCCGTATCTCTGTATAGTTTAGATTCCAATTTCTGATCACGGCACCCGCAGGTGTAGTTTTCGGCCATGAGGGGGATTACGTGCTCTGGCCGTACGCTAGGGATCAGCGGGCGAGCACGGCGCGTGCTCCCTATTGACTTTGTACATGCGGATGAAAACTGCCTCACTAGGCGAAAACTACCGCGAAACAGTGAAAATGAAAATCAATATTGCCATGGCAGTTCATGATTTTTTTCTGGGATTCTTTTTTTGTTTGAATAATAATAGTATTGGCTTCATGATTTTAACAAAAAAATAAATAAATAGGAAGTAAAGAGTCCAAAAATAGGATTTTGCCTTAAGTGGCCGAAAACTCCCTCCTCTACTCTAAGATAACAAACATTCAATTCATTTTCGGAATGGAGATTTAAATTATGAATATTGTTGATTTCTGAGACTAGAGTAGAGGAGGGAGTTTTCGGCCACTTAAGGCAAAATCCTATTTTTTGACTCTTTACTTCCCATTTTTTATTTTTTAAATTCAAATCATGAAGCTAATACTATTATTATTCTAAATGCGAAATTTACGGACTTACGTATATGAGTTATCCAATTTTTATCTCAGAACCAAGGAAACGGTACGTTCATGCATTCGAACTGGTAATCTATGACATGACCCGCCTGATATATTTCCGGATCAACCGACCAAAACAAGCCCAATGGCCAATCAGAGCACGTGTTTGATATTGGGCTTATGAATATTCAAACATCACCGGCTCAAGCCGGGCTGACTCATACGTAGCTATTGGACGTTCGAAAAGAAAAAATGAATATTCATCAACTTAAACCAAGATGGCTGACAACAAATCTTGTTGACTACAAGACTTTCTCGGATTAATCATTAATATAGGATCTAAATGAGTAAGCTATCGTAAGTCAAAGTAGATATTTCTGTGTTATTTTTATTTTTTAATAAGATTCAGTGTAAAATTGCAGCCAAAGTGGATATATGAAGACGTAAAGAGTGAAAAACTCGTTGCATATCTCATTCATCGCGGTCCGGCCGAACTGAACCATTCGTTCCCCACACTACCCCATTGACGTACTTCAGTCTATGTATAGAGGCGGTCAGAGGAGCCAGATGCAATCTCAGCGGAACAACCGTCGATATCAGAGACTGAAGCTTTCGGTCTAGGTGATAATGTGAAATATTGATATTGATATCACCAAGCCTTAACTGGCTCCCATAGTCGAAGAGGCATGTCAACAGACCCCAAAATGCGTCCGAAATCACCCCTTCCCACACCCGACCAATATTGGACAGTGGCCTTGATGAATTTTATGCCACTAGTTCTACATCTAATTGCCTATGAAAATTAAAAATCATATTTAAATTTAAGGAAATATTAGCACATATCTTACCATAGCGATACAGCTCGGGTGCTTCTCCACATGTACCATGAGAGTTTCCTCTTTAGACTTTACATATGAATAACGTTGACCTCTGACTCGTGTTGATGGGACTTCCGTAAAAGTGCTGCTCCCGTAAAATGCGCTGTATAGTGTTATACTTATAGATCTACAGCACATTTTACGGGAGCAGCACACTTACGGAAATGCCATCAGCACGAGCCAGACAACAAAACGTATGGCGTTGTATGGCTTCCCGAAAGCCGAGTCCGTGTTTGCTCTCTTTTCTATCCCAGATGCCCTTGCGCGGAGGGCGCCACCCAGCGACAAAGGCTGTTTGCGATAATGCCTATACACCTTTTCACGGTTACAAAAGTGCGCATGCGCAGACATGGGCGCCATCTTAATTTAAGAACAAATTTAAGAACAAACAAAGATGTTAACCCCACTGACCTCTAGAGGTCAGTGGTTTACTGTAATTAAGATAGCGCCCATGCAAATATGATGTGAGCGCACAGCGCAGGCATCTGAAAACATTGAAGACATCACTGCCTGCATGCGCTGTGCGCTCACATCATATTTGCATGGGCGCTATATACGCGTAAACCCCTGACCTCTAAAATGGCGCCCTTAACCGTGAAAAGGTGTATTATTGAGCTGATGATAATTAATGTCATAACAATTAACATTAATTAATAGCACACACAGAATTATACGTATGGGACCACACATAAACATGAAACAATATGAATGATGAATCTTAATTCCGGATAGGTAAACATAATTCATGTGTTTAACACTACAACGGGTACTTACTGCTGTAAGAACACGGAAGTCCTCTTTTGATAGGTAACGAAGCATCGATACATTTAGTTTCCCCATTTTTCTTAGTCTAAAACAGCGCTCCGCAAGTGAATGATGATGCTGCTGCTTAATTAATAGTTCACCACGCGCACATGTTTGGACATATCAGCTGCGCTGCGCTGACATGTATAAGAGTACCGCACGTACACGTACCGTACATATGTGTATTTATGTTCTGTTTTTCTCCTCCTGAGACCCTCCTGAGCCATGAATTTTTGAAAAATTGAAACTTTATTCGTTTTAAATTTTGGAACAGAATGGGAAAATAGTGTAGGGGTCCTTAGGCGCGCCGGAGCAGTTTGGTAGTGGGGGGCAAACATTCCAGGGGCTCACCTTCTAAGGGCAGTGGCGTATAATGAGCAAAAAAGGTTTTTTTTGGGGGTAGGGAAAGAAGAATCTGCATCACCACCACTCTTACATGTTACATGCAGGCCCGCGGCACGTTTTTCAAAGTAGAGTATTAACGATCAGGTATAGAGCGTAAAGCGAGCGTGAATTGACAGGGGGTCAAGGGGCTGAGCCCCCGGAAGCTCAGGGTTTTTAGGCATTAAATTACGGTCAGATAAGCATATTTAGATACCTTTAATTATTGTGACACTGGCAGGTCACTAATTGCATGGCGCGGAGGGTCCAGGGGACAGAGCCCCCGGAAGCTCATAGGTTTTAGGTATTTAATTACGGTCAGATGAGCATCCAGGTGCTCGCCTTAGGGCATATAGTGGAGTCCAGGAGGCAGAGCCCCCGGAAGGTCATAGGTTTTAGGTATTTAATTACGGTCAGATGAGCATCCAGGGGCTCGTATTAGGGCCCTTAGTGGGGTCCAGGGGGCAGAGCCCCCCGGGAAGCTCATAGGTTTTAGGTATTTAATTACGGTCAGATGAGCATCCAGGGGCGCGCCTTGGGGCCCTTAGTGGGGTCCAGGGGGCAGAGCCCGGAAGCTCATAGGTTTTAGGCATTTAATTACAGTCAGATGAGCATATTTTGATACCTCATTTGTGACATTGGCAGGTCACTTATTTTTCTCTCTCTCTTTCTTTCTTTTTCTCTTTAACATACTTTTCAAAAAGTGAGGGGGGCTCGAACCCCCGAGCCCCGCCGTTCTGCAGGCCCTGACATGAAGGCTTCTAAATAAGCATATTTTTTGCCCGACTGTAAATTTGGGAATTTCTAATTTTCCGTCAAACGCATAAAAAGGTTTTATTTACAAAAAATTTGAGAAAAAATACCAGAAAATCATGTCATTTAACAACATTTGTAAATCACTGATATCGAATTAGAAATACCCCCCCCCCCATTAGTACGCCAGCGTTCAGGGGCTCATGTCTTCTCACCCCTATAATAAAAACATGCACGCTTTCCCATCCTCTCACAATATTTCCACGATATGCGCGTATCCCTATTATAAAAACCTCCATTGATAAATATAGGTTGCATGCGGAGTGTTTAGGAAATTTAATTCCTTTTAACTTTCCTTTTCTTTGAATGGAGTATAATTTATATGTGATTCAATTCAGGTTTTATTATTTTTATGTTCTTTTTGGTTAAAAAATACAAACCATCTTTACTCCTTTACTGCTTTTTTTTTTGGGGGCGTTTTGGGGGCCAAAATGCGTTTTGCCCCTACTTTTTTGGTTGGGGGAGCGAGCGCCCCCCTGCCCGCCACTTCCGGCGCATATGGGGGTCCTACATCGTCCCACATTGATATTACCGCTTCAAAAAAAAAATTATTATAAGTTTATTGCTTCAAATCAGAGTACATAAAAAAGCAGTTTGTGAAGAACTTTTACATCAATATAACAAAAACGTAGTAATGAGTGGTACATTATGAAATATAGCATACAGAATACAGCAAAGATAACATTAATTGATAACATTAACAACATTACATATATTATTTGTTATGTTTTGCCATTTCAACGTAGGTTCCATCATTTTTCTTTGTCTTGTGGCAATAACCCTTTCTACTTTTTCTAAATAAATAATTTCCAACTTGAACTGTATAATTCTTAAGTTATTTTCTTTGCATTTATTTCGAAAAATAAAGTGTTTACTATTCATACATAACAAAAGTGTTAATTATCTTTTCAGGTTGCATCGGCTGAACTTTGGAATAAACTAGCGGAAAATCTAAACAAATTGTGGTACCGGTTGAAAACTAAGACGCTTCTTCAAACATTTCTTTTCAAAAATATTTTCCAATGTTAACGAGAGGAAGAATGTTGAGCATACCTCACTCTTCTTCTGAGTTACTCTATCCACCTTTCCTTAACTCTTTCTTACAGCGCATATATAGAGACATAATAGGCACCTATTGTGATATGCGCTATATAAGTACAGTATATTATAATAATTATTATACTATAGTCTCGACTCCAAAACAAATATATATATATATATATATATATATCTGTAAGCAGGCGCGTACGCAGCGGGGGTTAAACCCCTCAAATTTTTTTAATGAGTGTGTTTCGGAGCAAACCCCCTTACTTTTTTGAGCCAAAAAAATAATTAAAAAAAAAAAAAAGACCATACCCCCCAACTGAACATAATATCGTTTTCCAATTTCCAATTTTCGGGACAAGAAAACAAAAAATTGCTCTTACCCCGCTTATTCAGCGGCCGGCTAAGTCGTTGCGAAATTTTTCCTCAAAAACTGGACCAAAAAAAAATGTGCTCTTACCCCCGCTTATCCAGCGGTCGGCTGAGTCGTTGCGAAATTTTCGGCGCGATTTTCAAATTTTAAAACCCCCCCGTTGAAAAAATCCTGCGTACGCTACTGTCTGTAAGTGACTCTTGGAAAACTATATACTGATATCTTTCCATTTTTTTTTTACAACAGGACACGTATAGAAGAAAATGAATTAACGTTTGCATATCTGTTTGACAAACATTGCATATTGGTGAATTTGGTGTACTCTTTATACCAATACGGTGCAAATATTCATTAATTTGTAGAAATCCTTCGATGGAGGAATTTGAACTGCCGAAATTCTCGTAATCGAGTCTAAAGTTGTCAGAAGTGGCTTTGTGAAACGATTTTGCCACTGTAATGTAATTTCAAGCGGTACAGGAATTTGTGATTGTGAAGCTAGTCAGATCCAGTTTCCATTTTTATAACTGTTTTGTGATCTATTTTTTAACATAACTCTTTCACAAGCTTTTTTTTGTACCATATAAAGTTATTAATTTTCATATCTAAAACCAGTAAACCATCCCTGTCTCTTCAAATGTGTTCTCTTTCAGAATTGTTTTCCAACTTGCAGGAATTGCGGATACAATAGCAACATACAGTTACTCTCTGTATATCGATCTCACGTTGTGTCTACAACAGAGCTCAGTGAAAGATATAAAGCTACCATTTGCACTCAGAAGATCTTTCAAATAAAGTATCCCAGCCTCAACCCATTTTTTATAGGTCCTATTATTATTATATAAAAGACAATATTTTTATCCATTTTTATGAATGTATTATTCCACAATGGTTGAAATAAAATTTCTTTAAATCGAACAGGGTTGTAGTACTTATAGTAGGCCTATACGACCAAGCTGAGAGAACATGTTTCCAAAACATATTTAATAATGGATCTTTGATATCTTTCGATTGGAAGTTTCCATCGAAAACTCCCTTTCCACCAAACTTTTCTAGCAGGACATCAACAGTTCCCTTCATTATTTATATCCATAATAATAATAGCTCACATTTATAATGCGCCTATGCTTTGTTTCTAGGCGCAGCACATAATATTATTATTATTGATACCCCGTTCATCGGATTGCAGGCTTACCCGCACACAATGTATGCTCATTCTCCGCTCCCTGGGGAGCATTCCGGCCAGTCGCCATTTTACAAGCGCCACTTGCCCAACCAACCACATTAACTTTCGCATCCTACCGGGTACACATTTAACACCTGGGTGGAGAGTGGCAAATGTAGATTAAAGTCTTGCATATCCTTTGGCAAGACTTTAATCTACATTTGCCACTCTCCACCCAGGTGTTAAATGTGTACCCGATATCTGGCAAGACTTTAATCTACATTTGCCACTCTCCACCCAGGTGTTAAATGTGTACCCGGTAGGATGCGAAAGTGCCGCGGCGGGACTCGAACCACGTACCTTGCGATCTTCAGTCGGGTGACTTATCCACTAGACCACAATACTTCTACATGACTCTTTTCACCCAACCAATTTTGAGTGACTTACAAAATAATTTGGCATTTATTATTTCCAATCCACCTTCTTCATACGTATTATAGTCAGGCACGTAGCCGGGGCACGTGCCCCCCAAAAATTTCCAAGATCGTACACACTTCCTCATAGACCCCTCCCCAGGACGTCGATCAATTACATGTATGTGCCCCCCAAACATCAAACTCTGGCTACGGCGCTGATTATAGTCATAACAGTTCTTTGATGTTTGCCAGACCATATGAAATTAACTAATAGTTTTTGGAGTCGATCAAAAAATGTATCTGGCGGATCTTCTATAATTATGATACTAAATAAATACACAAATTTTGGAACAACCAAAGACTTGATTACGGCAATTTTACCAAACAGCGTCAAATTACGGGAGTTCCATATCCTTAATAACAGTTCGGTTTCTTTCAACTTTTTTCAAAGTTAAGGTCATAATGTGTTACAAGACATCCACTGGAACAGTTACACCAAGATAGCAAATACTATCTGAAATCAAATTAAATTTTATATCTTCACATACATGTAGCATATTCCTTCTATTGATCCCAAACGAACTATGTTACGCTTTGCAACATTTACTCTCAGACCAGAGATTTGTGTGAAAGAAGACAAAATATGAAATGCCCTTTTTAAGTTTAACTCTTCAGCATGTAAGTAGATGACAGTATCATCAGCATACTGACTGATTTGTATTTCGACATCATTTACCGGATGCCTTTAATAAATCTATCTTGCCGAATCATCAATCCAAGAACTTCTGCTCCAATAAGGAATAGCTAAGGCGATAGAAGGCAGCCTTGTCCTGCACCTCTCTGTAAATCAAAAGCTTGAGGTGAATACCCATTATTATTGTATCACACAACAGCCTGTTAATATTTTTGTATAGCAGTGAAACCCATGAAATCGATTCTTTTTTAAAACCAAATTTCTGCATGCTCAGAAACAATAAATTCCATTCAATGGCATCGAACGCTTTTTCGAAGTCAATAGATAGAGCTATAGGCCTTTCAAACCATGTTGCCTACAATGATGTATCATTATATCAATGAGAAGGCGTATGTTTTTACCAATATATCGATTTTTCAATTGTCTCCATCTATAATTAATGGAAGAACACGTTTCACTCTGTTGGCTAGAACTTTTGCCAAAATGTTGTACTTTAGTCCGTGTTTAGGTGTGATATGGATCGCCAATTTGTTAAACTCAAGGTATTTAAAAAAAAATCTTTTTAGGGGAGAAGAGTATACTCCTCTTCTCATTGAAGAGCAAAGTTCTCCTTGCTGATAGCACGAGTTGAACAGTCTACAGCAGGGGCGGATCCAGCCGGCGGCAAGGGAGGGGGCCTAAAAAGGGGCCCACTTCGTGCGAAAATTTGAAAATCGTGCCGGTCGATTTTTCGCTCAATTGGGGGTAGTGAGCAAAAAATAAAAATTTTGGCACCCGAAATTTTTTTCCACCCCTTGGGCGCCAGAGGGCCCCTTCTTTTTTTCAAAAAGGGGTTTTACCTGTTTTTTTTGCTAGAGGAGGGCCCGGGCCCCTGGATCCGCCACTGGTCTACAGAGAATCTTTTTTTACATCAACCCAAAATTCTTTATAGAAATTAGCAGGTAGCCCATCTGTGCCAGTCTTTGACTGCTTCATAGCATTCTTCTTCAGTTATATATGAACCCTTCACAAAGAGAAGAAATCCATTGTCTAAATGACCGCAATTCCAGCTTATTCAATAAATAATAATAATAATAATAGTACAGTTCTTACAAAGCGCATAAAACATTAAATTTTGTTAACATCTCTATACGCGCTGTGGGAAAAATGAAAAAGAAAAGGTAAATACTAGTAAGGAAAAAGAAAATATACTGCATGGTAATCAATAATTCCTTCTGGGGAATTGTTATTGCTTTGATACAGCTTCTGATAATATAATTTTTTCCTCATGCAAAATTTCAGATGGTTCAACTATGAATGTGTCATCTTTTTCTAACTTCTGAATAATTATTTCGTTTTTCTAAATTAAAAAAATACCTCGAGTTCGTTTCCCCTTCAGCAATCCGTGTGGCACGATTTCGAATCATAAGTCCTCGAACAAAATCTTCTTGCATTTGGCATAGATCTTTTTGATTACGTAAAAACAAATCATTTAAGAAATTATCATTTGGATCTAACTCCCATAAAGTACATAATATTATATCTATATTTTTGTTATTTTCAATAACTTCATTAATTACATTCCTTATTCTTCTTTCTCTATTTCATACAAAAGTAAACTTATTTAACTTCCAGAAACCAGGTTCTCTCTTGGGAACCATATTTGCCACTACCAGGCTTATAAGCAGAGTGGTCACTAAGATGACCATAGCTTATGTTACAATGTTCAACATAGTTTCTCAAATTATTCGATTTAAGAAAATAGTCAATTCTACTCCTGGCTACCTTTGACCGCCATGTAAATTGTAACTTTGATGGGTTTTGTACACGCCAAATGTCAATTAAATCAAGTCTTCTCTAAACAAATCAATTGCAGATAAACATTTTGATGCATGGGATCTTGCACTGTATTCATGTCGCCCCCTATAATGAAAGGCTCTTCCCAATTTTCTAACTTACATCTTCACTATCTGTGTTTGGACCATAGACATTTGCAACCGTAAATTTCTTTTTCTCATTATAGGTAAGAACAAGCAACAAAATGCGACCCAATATTGACTCGATGAACAGAATGCACCTTTAAATTTGAACTTGGCATGATCAATATAATATACATTCCGGCACTGTCGGATCTCCCGTGACTAAATATGACATCTTATTATCCCCATTCCGCTGAGGCGCTGACCATATCTTCTCAGAGTTTTTACAACTGTGTGTTTCTTGAAGAAAATAAACATCATTATACGGTTGTCTTCTTAGAAAATAAAAAACGCATCTCCTCTATACTCTATATCCGGCCCCCAAACCCTGTTTAGTGAATAGAGTTTTATCTGAAAAGATTCACCCATTTGGCATTATAATATTTTCCTTTTATGAAATTTTCATTAATGCATATTAGGTATAGGCCTGTACCGGCAATCTTGAGGTGAAATAAAAAATAATACAGACACCATTTAAATAAACTGATCAGTTTATTCACACACTGGCTTATGAGCCTGGCAATAGGCCAATCTTTTGACATTATTTAAAGGAAAATAACGAAATTCTTCCCAATCTTGGCCCTGTTCAGTTCAATCAAAAAAGAAAGTTGCAACCTAATAGCATCTAAATCTTATATAATCTTCAATCTGCCTGGACTGTCTAATTGCCACCTTCCAGAGGAGGCGCTCCCGGGGGGCAGGGGGGGGGGGCACAGTGCCCTCCCACTTTTTCAAGTACCCCCAAAGTGCCCCTTTTTACATAGGAAAAGTGCCCCTTTTACTTTGACAAGTGCCCCTATAAATTTTTAAAAGTGCCCCTTCCCCTTTCCACCTCTGATAAGTGGCCCTTTTATTTTGACACTTACCCCTTTTCCTTCAACAAGCTCCCATTTTCCTTTGCAATAAGTGCCCTTTTTAATCTCTAGTAAGTGCCCGTTTTCAGGTACGAGAAGCGCCCTTTTTCACTTTTGATAAGCGCCCTCTTCACCTCTGATAACTGTCTTATTCAAATCTGAGACGTGCCCCTTTTGCTTTGACAAGTGCCCCCTTTCCTTAGTAAAAAGTGCCCCTTCCCCTTTGAATAACTACCCCTTTTTAACTCGGATAAACGCACCTTATATTTTCACATGTGCCCCCTTTCCTTTCTAATAAGTGCACCTTTTCCTTATGATAAATGCCCCCATTAAAAAGAGCCCCTTCTCATAAATGCCCCTTTTTGCCTATGAAAATAGTTCCTTTTCATTCTCATAAGTGCCCCTTTTCATCTCTTGTAAATGATCCTATTAAATTCTGAGAGATACTCGTTTTACTTTGACAAGTGCCCCTTCCCCTCCTGATAAGTGCTCTTTTCATCTCTAATAAATGCCACTTTTATTTTGACACGTCCCCCTTTTCCTTCCCAATAAAAGCTCTTTTTCCTTCTTATAAGTGCCCTTTCCCCTTCTCATGATTATCTCTTTTCATCTCTGATAAGTGCCCTGTTTATTTTAGCATGTGCCTCTTTTTCTTTTTAGAGCCGCTTCCCCTTCTAGTAAAAGCCCCCCTTTCACCTCCGATAAACCCCCTATTAAAATCTGATCGGTGTCCCTTTTTTCAACAAATGCATATTTCCCTTTATTGTTATTGCCCATGTTTCATTCTCATAAGTGCCTCTTTTCATATATGGTCAGTGCCCCTTTTCAGATGCGATAAGTGCCCCTTTTCACCTCTGATAATTACCATTTTAACAATGATACGTGCCCCCTTTTCTTTCTAATAAGGAACCTATCCCTTTTCATAAATGCCCTTTTACTTCTTATAAAAGCCCCTATCAAAATCTGATGGGTGCCTCTTTTCCGTCGACAAATGCCCATTTCCCATTCTCATAAGTGCCTCTTTGTTTAGGTGTAAGAAGTGCTCCATTTTCACCTTTGGTAATTAGCCTTTGTACTTTGACACGTGCTGCTTTTCTTTTCTAATAAGTGTCTTATCCCTTTTGGTAAGTGTCCCCCAGGCGCGGATCCAGGGGGGCCAGGGACCTGGCCCCCGGCAAAAAAAAAAAAAAAAAGAGAGAGAGAAGGAAAAGAAGGGAAAGGGAAAGAGGAAAGAAAGGGAAAGAAAGAAGAGGAAGCAGAAAAGAAAAGGGGAAAAGAAGATCAGGGGCCGAAAGGCCTTGCCTCCCAGGCTGTTGCCTCCACCCCCAGCAAAAAAAAAGAGAGAAGGAAGGAAAGGGAAAGAAAAAGGAAAAGAGGAGATAAAGGAAGGAAATAAAGAAGAAGAAGAAAAGAAAAAAGGGGATATCAGTTGCGATTTTCCCGCCAAGAAGTTGTGGATCGGGGGACAAAGGCCCTTCCCCCGCCAAAAAAGGGGAAGGAAAGGGGAAGAGGAGAGCTAAAAGGGAACAAAAAAGAGGAAGAAGAAAATAAAAGGATGAAAAGAAGGGAGATCAGTTGCGATTAATTCGGCCAACAACGTCCGGATCGGGGGACCGAAAGGCCCTTGCCCCCCTCCCCCCAGCAAACTTAAAAGAGAGAGAAGGAAGGGAAGTGAAAGGGGAGCCCACGCCAATTAGTGACCTGCCAGTGTCACGAATAAGGTATTGAAATAAGCTCATCTGACCGTATAATTAAATGCCTAAAACCCATGAGCTTCCGGGGGCTCTGCCCCCTGGACCCCACCTAGGGCCCTAAGGTGGACCCCTGGATGCTCATCTGACCGTAATTTAATGCTTAAAACCACTGAGCTTCCGGGGGCTCTGCCCCCTGGACCCCACGCCAATTAGTGACCTGCCAGTGTCACAAATAAGGTATAAAAATAAGCTCATCTGACCATAATTAAATGCCTAAAACCCATGAGCTTCCGGGGGCTCTGCCCCCTGGACCCCACCTAGGGCCCTAAGGCGGACCCCTGGATGCTTAGCTGACGGCAAATTAATGCCTAAAACTCCTGAGCTTCTGGGGGCTACGCCCCCTGGACCCCACGCCAATTAGTGTCCTGCCAGTGTCACAAATAAGGTATAAAAATATGCGCATCTGACCGTAATTAAATGCCCTGAGCTTCATGGGCTCCGCCCCTTGACCCCCGCCGAGGCTTTGCCCCTAGTCCCCACGCCAATTTACGCTACGCTCTACCTGATCGTAAATACTTTAGCCTCCCCCCACCCACGTTGAAAAACGTTCAGCAGGGCCTCCATGTAAGAGTGATGGTGATGCGGATTTTTTCTTCTTCTGCCCCCAACGATTTTGCTCATTACGCCACTGCTTTAGTGGTCACCATTACGTACCAATATTTGGCTCGCACAATTTCAAATTTGGGCCCCCCCTAAGAAATCCTGGATCCGCTCCTGGTGTCCCCTTTTCCTCTCATCATTAAATGTGCCCCAAATTTCAAGCGACTAAGAGCAATTTCCCCCAAAGCTCGCTCGCATTTATAGATGTTATAATTATGTTACTTATCAATGTCTTTTCAGTCTTCCGTTATGAGAATGTGCTTATAATCCCATCAGAATTGGGTTTTTCCTCTTTATAAGATGTAATTTTTCGCGCTGCGACCTCACAAATCTTAAAAATTTTTGTCGCTCGCTTTGCTCGCTCGCAAATGAATTTTCAGACCATCGTACCCAACTGCAAAGTATGATGCTTAACCAATATCTTATATGATGTATAAAGAGAAACAAATATTGAAATCATCCCTGATATACCAATGTCTGAAAACTTGTATATTTTTGCTTTGAGATTTCCCTTTGAAGGTGCTCTTTTTTCCAGAAAGTGCCCTTTTTTGTTGGTGCCCCCCACTTTGGAAGTCGCTCCGCCGCCTCTGCCACCTTCTTTGTACTTTATCACTCTGGGGAAAGAGCCGGGGGTCTCAGTCAAAATATAAAATACTGTATATCACGCGTGACCAAGAAAACGCGTATAAAGGGATGTTTTTTTTTAGATTGGACGCGGTCCGTGCGGTGCTGCATTAAGGGATTCAAAAACCGTCCATTTTGGGCTATTTTCAAGAAAAAGGGTACTTTTTCAAAATGGTTCAAAAATCCTACTGTACGCGCCGGTATACGCGTCTAGACACCGGGGAGACCATGGTCGGACCATGGTACACTAGGTGTGACTTCATCAGCTCGAGATTGCCAAATAGCCCGCTATTTCTGATTTGGGAAATAAGCCCAAAGTTACAAATCGCTTCTTCATCGATCAGCTTGAGTTTCATGAATCTCGAGCTTGAGAAATTAGCTCCAGATGTTTTGCGCAGCGTTCGCGCATCAGGGTGCGAGTCTTCGGGCTGGTGAAAACGCACCGGACAAATAGCGGGATATTTTGCCAAATAGCGGGATGTTTTGCAAACTAGCCCAAGATATCTTGGGATGACTATCTCGACTAAATATCCCGCTAATTGCAACTGCGGGCTGATGAGGACGCAAATTATAATTTGCGATCGGGATAGTTAAAATAGCGGGTTATTTGGTAATCTCGAGCTGATGAAAACAGGCCTATAGTGTATAAAAGCTAGATGGCATTTCTCTCTCAACTCTCTAACCTTTTCCATTAGCTCTTGATCAGCCAATTTGAACTTCTACTCATCAACGCCTGTTCAGCATCTAGATGAGCTAGGGTAAAGCATAGAGTTGTTATATACAGCTCTATGCGGTACAAGTTCCTGAAAAAGGAACTAAATTGTTTAAGAGCCACCTTGAACTGCTCCACAAAGAAGGCAGTTTGACGATGATCTGAGGTAGCTCGTCCCAGTCTTTAAGTGTCCTGGGGAAATAACTAAATTTGTAAGTGTCCATTGAAGAGCCTAGTCTCATATATATGTCGTTGTTGTTGACTCCTGATGGCTTGTAGTTCGCTCCCTCGGTTTGATGTAATCCGGTATTGGTATCGCAATTTTGTTATTTGCTATCTTGTAGAACATTGACAATCGTGCCCGTTTTCTTCTTTCTTCAAGAGTTGGGAGATTAAGTTGTTCTCGCATGGATGTTACCAGGGGTGTCGATCACGGGGGGATGGGGGGGGGGGGGATATATCCCCCCAATATTTCAGGTGGGGGTGGCCTGTACAATCATCCCCCCAATAATTCACCATAAAACATTTTTAAAAAATGAAGAGAAAAATTAATGATGAGAGCCCGATGAGAGTAGTTAATGGTTATTACTCGCAAGATGACCATCAATATACACATTTTGCTATCTCATTTTCATAATACATTGTACATACATATATAAATAGAAAACGAAGTAAATGAGACAAGAATAAATTGAATTCTCGCTCATACGGCTTCATCAGGAATTGATGAATTTATTCAATTTATTCAATCAACAGCATCATAGAAATGCAGTGCGCCAAATGCAAAAGCCGCAGCGTTAAAAAAGCAACGAGTTAAATGTTAAGCGCGAAGCGCAAAAGTGCAAAAAAAAAAAGAAGTAGAGAGTGGGAGAGTAAGTTCACTAGTTGTTATGTTGTTTCCGTTCACCCTTTTTAAAATTCACGTCATTGTATCTTTATTTTTTTTTTTCACTCATTTTATTTCCTGATATTTCCTAAAACATTTTTCAAAACGCGCTAGGAGTTGCAGTCGTGTATATTTTCAGTGGCGGATCCAGGAATTTCTTACCGGGGCACAAAATCGCATGGGGTGAAAAATATGACTCGATGGAGCGAGGCGTCAGCGGCGAGGAAGCGGGGGTGGGTCTGGGAGGGGGCCAGAACCCTCCCAGAACCTCGTGGACGATGCTCCGCATCGTCCACGAGCCGCAAGGTCCGAGCCGCGTAGCGGCGAGGCGATTTTTTTTTTTTTTTTTGGGGGCTATTTTGAACCCCCGTAAGTGATGTTTTCCTGGCATCTACTAACACAATGGAGACCATAAAAAGCAGTGCATGATAACGTCTTTTTAAATCAAGTAACAGTTTAAGGGGGGTTTGACCCGATGACGATGCGGATACTGCGTGGGTCTGGACACAAGTCATGATGGCGTTTTTCTATTCACATCATATTTTCACTCGGCAGCCCAAGGGGGGGGGGGGCGGGGGTTTAAGCTGGAAATCGCATGTAGATGCGGTCACAAACAAGGCCTCGAGGACCCTTGGATTCATTCGGAGAAATCTCGGAAGACAATGTCCAACAGAAGTGAAAAAAAGTTGCCCCCACCAAGATATTTTTTCCCTCTAATTTTGGCCAGTATCTCGGTGTATTAACAGGAAAAAAAGTGATTGGACATATTTTAGTAGTGCAGAAAGTTCAAGGGATTTGGAGTGCTGACTGCAATTGATAAGTACATCTTCTGCACTCTGGGATGTTTCAGGAAATGTGGGCATTGGCAGTTGCCCCCACCAAGATATTTTTTCCCTCTAATTTTGGCCAGTATCTCGGTATATTAACAGGAAAAAATGATTGGACATATTTTAGTAGTGCAGAAAGTTCAAGGGATTTGGAGTGCTGACTGCAATTGATAAGTACTTCTTCTGTACTCTGGGATGTTTCAGGAAATGTGGGCATTGGCAGTTGCCCCCACCAAGATATTTTCCCCCCTCCCACCCCACCCCTTCCAGCCGCTTGTCATAATCTTGCCCATGACCCAGACACGTTAGTGCATCTATCAACATGAATATAATATAATATCGCCATGTTTGGTTTGATGGTTTATTTTGCCTGACTATACTAAGAAAATGTGTGTATATGCTTGTAAGCAACTAGGGTACCGACATTCGTAAGTCCTCTCCGAAGAATTTAGGAATAATCCCTTGCCAAAGGGCACTAGTGAGTAGCGAATCCACTTCACCTGGTGTCGCCTCCTCACTCCTGAACAAGCCTCCTGGCTAAGATCCTATGTTCTATGTTCTGACAAGATATTGGCATTATCCTGGCTGTCCAGAACGCCAGCCGAAAAAAAGGGAGTCGAGGCACATACATGGATAGATTCTGTTTAATTATCTACCTTACCTAGACTTGCTATGATGCACACCATGTTATAACGTTAAGAGTAATTAGAAGGATACTCAGAGAATGAAGGGGATGCTGAGAACATTGTTTTTTAAATGTTGTATTCAGAAAATCCAATTGCTCATTTAAATCAGCCAATGACCTAAATAAAATTTTGAAGAAAATGGAAAGAAGACCCAGCTTACAGGCCTATCCTGATAATGGGAACGGTGTGGGGATTTTTTTTTATCCAGACGAATAATGATGCATTTTTGTTTTGAAAAAAAAAATGTTGGATATATCAAAAATACATGTACACATGTAGGTTAGGGAAAGAGTCCTTTCCCACATCATAAATAGTCTGAGATTTTAATGACCAAGACATGATTATAATGCAAAGAAGTTCTTAATTTTGAAGAAAATGATGGATAAATGCAGCATTATGTATGTATTAAATGGGGGGTGAGTTTGGAAGTAAGTGTACATCCTGGCACATCTTGGAGATGGGTTTAAGAACGTTTCACCAACCCCCGCCACCCCAATTTGAAATAGAAATGAGATTTAAATGTAAAACTACCAAAATGTGTTTAGAATGCAAACTAGTTCTGAATTTTGAAATAAATTAAGGCATAAGACATGAAGACAATGTTTATAATGGAAATGGGTGTGGGATGAATATTTGAGAATTGAATCACCATGTATGGTAAAGAATAAAGAATGCAATAATGTAAATAAGAAAATGACATAGTTATTCATAAAAACAAATCCCTAGAATTGAATTTCCTGACCAGATTAAAGAATATTCAAGAAGAAAAAAAAAAATCGCTCATTAGATTTTGAAGATTTTTCGTTAAATGTTATGATACAATTATGTTTATCAAACTCTTCAGTTGACGCGGTGTCAACCCCTCACCCCCCTCTTTTTTTTCTCTCTCTCTCTCAATCGACGCCTGTGCTTTACTTTTTACAAGGGGCTTCCACTGACAACTGCCAGTGACAAATTTGTCATTTTGGGAAGAAAAAAGATACACGTATCCTATAAGGAAAGATCCAGAGACAGATTGGCCGTGGGGAGTTTGGGGAATTTTCCCCACGAGCAGCTCTTTATTTTTGGCTGGATCAAGGTCCAGTCGATTTGTGGTCTGAGGGCCACTTGATATATGCATCTTACATATTCAGTGGGCAGGTCGCATAACACTTTAAAAACAATTTTCAGTCCCAGTCTGCCCCTGGAAACATCAAATAAGTTTTGTGTCAAAGACATGATGTAGAAAAATAAAAAGGCCTGTCTAGATGTTGTTATCTGGTTATTCGATCTTTCGACAAAGCTGTAAAAGTTGTAGTTGCTTTAGGACATATTATAGTGGATAGGAATTTAAAAACAAATAATTAATTTTACCACATTGAAACGGCATCCAAAGATATATTAAATTCATTTTGATAGTGAAGTTGTGCTAGACGGTGATCGGAAGACGTCCAAATTTAGAAAGAAAGGCGAGTTAAGGCATTTTCATAATGTCGCTCCTTTCTGCTTAGGCGAATCCAAGGTGAATAATGAAATATATATTAAAACAATCTAGGGGTAAAACACTGATCTGCGAACCCTTCCTTTTCAGAACCACAAGAAGGCCTGAGTGACTCCCGTGGGAAATATTCAGAAATGAAAATAGGAAGTTCATTCCCCACGCCCACCCCTTCGGAGCAATACCCTATTAAAGCTTTAGGAGTTATGAGTCTTCATTAAATTTTTCATTAAATGTATAAGAGGTTTGGGTGTTCATAAACATTTACCCTCCGAAAATGGACCTTTTTTTAAATACGAGTACCCCAGGCCAGATAATCGATATACACGTTGCTTTTTGTACATACATGTATATTTATGAAGCAAATAAATATCAATGCAATAAACTGTATTCTAATGCTTGTAAATTAGTAATGTTTTCGCAAATAGAAGTGTTTATATGTGTTTTCTTCAATATTAAAAAAGAAAAAATGTTTGGCTCAGACTTGATATCCACATGTATTGAAAAGAATTTACATCACATTAACGCTTCGGCATTATGCATGGTCTTCTGAAAAATAACTTGAGGATTCACAAAACCGCCATGTCAGTTTTATGGGCATTCTGACAATTTTTCTGAGAATTCAAGAGACCTACATTGTTGGTCTCGTGGGCTGTTTATATAATCCCAGCTAAATCACAAGCAGGGTTTTTGTTAATGATCTGTCTTTGATTATGTTGAAATATTTGTCTTTACCATGACAAGATTTAACTAATTAGCGGTCAGATGACAGATGGAGGGGGATGTCAAATCATGTGTGGGGGAGGGGGATGAGGCACCTGCCCATGCCCCCATTTTCTAAAACATCACAGGGTATAGAAGTACTTATCAATTGCACTAAGCACTCTCCTTGCTTAATCCTTTTAACTGTCTGGACTGTCTGCATTACTTTATTCGTGTTCATGGACTAATTTTTCTTGCCATGGGCAAGATTATGACAAAACGCTGGAAGGGGTGGGGGTGGGGGGCAAATGCCAATGCCCACATTTCCTGACACCCCAGAGGACAGAAGAAGTACTTATCAATTGCAGTCAGCACTCCAAATTCCTTGAAATTTTCTGCACTACTAAATGTCCAATCACTGTTGTCCAGTAAATATACCGAGATACTGGCCATAATTAGAGGGGAAAAAATTATCTACAAAAAAGCACCTTTTTTGCTCAAAATTTATATTTCACACACTACATAACTCAATGAAATTGATATCAACTTGAAGGTATTTTAATTATCCATCTTTTGACACCAAATGTGTAATACACGCATAATTATGCATGCAGCTAATACACATGTGGGCAAAAATGTTGTTTTTGTGGAAATCGAATCAATAACATTGGGTTGCTATAACTTTTTATTGAAAACAGATGTAAACCTTTCCTTTTCACAGAATATTATCCTTGTATATGAGCAAATTCCTGGAAAGTTACAAAAAAATGCATCTATCCGATTTTGATATATGGAAAATAACGATTATTGATCAAATTCAATATTTGGAAAAAAAATCACAAAAAATCATGTTTTTACCTAAATTTGCGATGTTTATTAATCCCAATTTCATTGAAATTGGTATCAAAATTTAGATAATTTAATTCTCTTTCATATGACACCAAACTCATGGTGGTCCAAGGTTCCCTTAAAATATAATTTACAAAATACTATTTTTCGTCAAAAGGGCCGCTTTTTTGGACGCCCCCTCCGATTTAGGATTGTTCGCAACAAATTAAAAAAAAACACCTCTGAAATATTGTGTATTATGATAAAATCTTTCGCCGATAAACACTGTTTATCGAGAGAAACTGTGTTTATCAGTCGAAAAACATAGTTTCTCTCGATAAACAGTGTTTATCGCTTGATAAACACTGTTTATCGCCGATAAACACTGTTTATCGCCGATAAACACTGTTTATCGAGAGAAACTGTGTTTTTCAGTCGATAAACATAGTTTCTCTCGATAAACAGTGTTTATCGCTTGATAAACAGTGTTTATCGGTCGATAAACAGTGTTTATCGTCGATAAACAGTGTTTATCTGAATTATTGGTCAAACGGCGCGCCATACTATCGGATAGGCTACCCGCTAGCGCGCGTGCCCGCTATCTAGCGCTAGCGCTCTATATATAGCGGGCGGCGTCTTATTTTTTCGTACCACGGCGAGCCCAGATTCCTATTATTTCATGAATATTCATTACGCAGGGTCGGGGAAAGTCTCGATTCTCTTGAATATTCATGTATGATCGAGGCGGGAACTATCCTACATACGTAGCATGCGCAGCATCGAATATCGTGTGTAACACGTTGGATTAATGGTATAAAACGACATTAGAAAAGCAATGTCATGGTCATTTAGATCATAATACAGTCATAAATGCTGTGTTTAATTATTAATAAATCCCCCCCCCCAAAAAAAAAAAATGTCAGTAGACAAGATATATAGCATATATTTCAAGCAAGAGTAAAATGATTGTTCTCTAATTGATAGGCAATTTATGAGTACTTTTCCGAGGTCAAGTTGAATCTAGTTCTTTTTATGAATAGGAAAATAATCAGTTCTAGGTTCGCTTGTTTAAATATTACAAGCAGAGGTTGAATTTTGGTATTGAATATGTGATACCATATAAACATGAGTTAAGTTCAATTAGCAAAGGTGAATTTGATAAAACTGGATTTGACGTTTTATTCTTTAGACTGGGTCGTAGTGACGATTCAATCTGTATAAAATAAATAACAAGAATAGGCCTACATATTTACAGACATTTAGCAAAAATAAATACCTGTGTATTGCACTTAAATTATTTCTATGATCTATGCTCACTTAATACTGCATAATATTATCACTGAATAATTACTTTAGTGCCTGCATGATGTGTCGTTTCACATACTATGTACCTGTCATAATAATTGACTTATGAAATCAAACTCTATAGGCCTAGCTACGTACTTCATCCTCGTAAAATACTCTTTCGTATTAAACGAATAAGGATTTATTTGTGACACACAGTGCTATATTTGTTCTCACCAATTCTAACCGGATTAAATAACTGCTTTCTTTTCTAAGAATCAATTAAATAAACACACTTGTTCAATTAATACTTGATAACCAAAGGGACAAAACTAAGTCACTATATAGAGTGTATCAAAGTCACCTTTGCCAATTGAACTTAACTCATGTTTATAATAATGTATCACATATTGCAACCTCTGCTTGCATTGTAGGCCTAATATTTAAAAAGCAAACAGCGAACTGATTATTTTCCTTCATGAAAAGAACTAGGTTCACCTTGACCTCAGAAAAGTTTGGTAGGCCTACTCATAAATTGCCTATCAAGACTCTTGCTTGAAATATATGCTATATATCTTACTGACATTTTGGCATTTACTAGTAATTAAACACAGCATTTATGACTGTATTATCTAAATGACCATGACATTGCTTTTCTATGTCGTTTTATAGGCCTACCATTAATCCAATGTGTTACACACGACATTCGATGCTGCGCATGCTAGATACTACACGCCTCGATCATACATGAATATTCAAGAAATTGAGACTTTCCCCGACCCTGCGTAATGAATATTCATGATATAATAGGAATCTGGGCTCGCCGTGGTACGAAAAAATAAGACGCTAGCGGGCGCTGTAGGTATATCACGAAATTTCCAGACACACTTCGATTTCGCCACGAGTTTGGTCACGAAAATTCATCAAAATGCCAGCGTTGGAGAATCCTGTAGTTAAATTCATTGGACCCAAATATCTTGACATGGCTAGATCATGGTAAGTGTTAATTTTCATACATTTTTGCAGTAAGAAACTCAATATTTAATGTTGGAATGGTCACCTCACTTATGACTGAAAGGTAATCTATTAAAAAAAGACTCAGTCCAACACATTGCGCTCTGTGTTGGTGGGGGAGTCGGGCTAACTCGGCCTTGCTGCAAATGCGAGGCCGAGTTTGCCGGTAGGGTTGAATCGATCGGTGGGGGGTCGGGCTAACTCGGACTCGCATTTGCAGCAAGGCCGAGTTCCCCCGGCCTGGTAGGGTTGACACGTAAAACTTTAGCTTACAGCCAGCGCATGCGCATTACGTTCTTCCCGTCTCAGCCTTATTTTCGTAATTTGGCGCCTAGCCGAGCCGACATGGGCCCTTTAGATTGGCTTTCGCTGTTATAAGACATTAGTGCGAGGAGCTAGCTTGCGATTTTCCGTTTTTGCCGATACCAAAATTATGATATTCCAGTCAAATCTTCTATTTGTTACGATTTTTTCAGCGTCCTTGAAAAGTTAAGTATTTCACTTAAGTTTAAGACTTACTTAAGTAAGTCTTAAGTTTGAAAAATTCTCATTTTCGTCATATTTAAGGTACAAACTGGAAATTTATTCTGAAATGTTCGTTGGTTTTTCTATTTTATGTGTGTGCAATTTCGTGTGTGCGTCACCTATGTGTGAAGTGCGTCACTTGTTTAAAGCACGTCATGTCAAATCTCTGTGGTGCGACGTAATATTTCGTATTGACTTTGCCATTGAACTTAAGTCGCACTTAAGTCGCGCTTAAGTTAAGTAGGCCCTCTTTCACTTAAATTCCAAACAGCTGGAGCGTATCGGCCAATCAGAGCGCGTAAATTCACTGTACATGGCTCAACGGCAATAGTTCTACGTGGTTGAATCGATCATGAAATAACAATGCTAGGGTGTCTGAACGATTTTTCAATTTTCCCTTTTGGATTGTTTTTCACCTTTATGGTTGGATAATTAAAAAAAATCATTCACTCAGAATAATACATTTCAAATTTCAAGACCCACCGATGTTTCTATCAAAAGATAGTATACAGCCCCTTCAACTCAAAGAAATATTCATGGTATTTTTCTCAGAATCGATGAAAAAGACGTACACGCAGAGTTATGTTGTTTTGCTAAATTTAGCAAAACAGCTGAATTGCGCAATATGCAAGCGTACGCGGGTTGCTGAACTGCATGCGCAATTCAAAGCGATCGGCAATCCATTGTCTTCAATGGGCATCCACTTCCGGGTTCGTAAACATGCGGTCCAATGTTTATTCATGTGCAGATTTTACGCGCTATCACCATGGGTTCGGCGGCGCGGAGCTCACGCCTCCCTGCTTAGCTGATCCGAAAAATGTGGGAAGGGTATTTTCAAACTGTAATTGTTTGTGATCCCTGGGGGCTAGCGAAAAAATAAGCGCATAGATATATTCCTTAGGACTGGGACTACTTATCGATCGGGGCGTCATATCTCAAAAGTGGCAAATCTCAGAGTTAGCCAGGGCACAATGTTTAAATCGCAGTTTTGACCAAGATATTTTTAGAATTCCGAGATGACGCCCCTTTGGAAATATGGGAATTCTCCTGCTCTTTCATATGACACCTCATTTATTGAGTATCACCTTCAGGATCACAAAGAATAAAGGTTTGAATTTAAAAAAAAACAAAAAACTTTGACCAATTTTGCATGATCGCGCAATGCACGTAGACCGCATAGGGATGCGTGCAATCGCTATGGGAAGAATTTTAGCACTCAACATCGGGTGCGCGATCAGACACCCTACCAATGCGTCCGTCTGTGTTTGTGCTCATTACTCGTTCATATTTCATAATAGTATACCCTTTCTGACCGTCTGATCGCGCACCCGATCGATGTTGTGTGCTAAAATCCTTCCCATAGTCTCATAGAGATTGCACGCATCCCTATGCAGTCTAGATCTATGTCAGTATGTGCATTGCACGATCATGCAAAATTGGTCAATGTTTTTATTACCAAATTGAGATTCAAACCTTTATCGCTCGTGATCCTGAAGGTGATACTCAATAAATGAGGTGTCATATGAAAGAGCAGGTTTTTTCTCCATATTCCCCAAAGGGGCTCACTTCGGAATTCTAAAAATATCTTGATCAAAACAGCGATTTAAACATTGTTTCCATCGTAGCTCCGATCTTTGCCACTTTCCTTAAAGCTGACATTCTAAGGCAATAAATGTCCATTAATTTGGTACCTACGCCAACCTATGTTATTTATAAGTTGTTCATTTACATAGCATATCACCAAAATCTTCTAGCTACTAGCTACTGGATATCCTCAATTGAAATGTCGAAAAATAGCCTCCTCTCTTTCCCTAGAAAATCAGTCACGGAGTGGGTCCACTATTTGTGACGTCACGCCCGGGAAAGAGTATATTCACGTACCTGGTTGTTCCATAGAAAAGCATGTGCAGAGAGATACGAATTTCTGCTATTTTGTTTCAAAGGCTGAAGAGTCCAATAATTCATAACTCTATGTAGAATTCCTTACCTTCCCCTAATATTTCATAGTATAAATATCAATTCCCCTTTTCAGAATTATGACATAAACATGCCAACGATGCGCTATTAGTCGATATTTTCACCATGTAATTTTGTTTGTGTGTGTTGTATTTGGTGAGATTGTTCGTGTGCTCGGTATAGTAGATCCGGCGTTTGGCTTTGTTCTCGCGTACGCGTTCGGTCTAGCTACATGTAGCTAGCTTTACACATAATTATACACGTACGGTACAGTACATATCAAGTGATAATTAATGGCTGGAGAGTGTGACCAGAACGATCTTTTTATGGATTTTGAAGAGTTTATGGAGGAAGATGATTGATTGATTGAAAAGGTTTTATTATAATTGAACTTCGCAGCCAAATGGCTGAATTATGTACAATTTACATTGGCAATAATACATACAAATGTGGTTTAATATTCTTATAAAGTATAATATACAGTATATAACAAAATTCATAACCAATATGACTAAGGCAATAACAGACAAAATTAAGATAGGTTTAAAATATATTTTGTGAGGTGACACAAGAGTGGATAAAAGGATGAGCAAGCAGGCCCTTTGCTCTTACACACTCTCAGACACGTTCTTAGCAAACTGCTCTCATATTCCCCCCACACACACATCACTACACTGAAAAGTGAAAACTCATATTCTCACTCATATAAACGCTCCTATTCTTGCTCCTGTACCATGGACACTCTCATAAACACTCACATTCACACTCTTATACACACTCCCATACCCTAGTTAAGGTCTGCTTGCCCATCCCTGGACTTCTCTTGTGTCAAGAAGTGTTGGGTATTTCAAACTGTAAACAACAAAAAACAAGAAAGCTCCCTTTTGACCTTCGTACATTGGAGCAAAATAAGTACATGAATTAAAACCTTGGACACCATTTGATCTGAATTGCCATGTCACGATTGCTACAAACCTTATCAGTCACTAATTCAATATATATACATTTTAAAAAAGTGTTACAAGTGAATGGAAGCATAAAATGTAAAATTTAAAATGTAAAAATGTAAAAATGTAAGCAGACAATGAGATTCCGGACCATTCAACAGGTAGGTATTAAAGACATACCGGTATGGGAAAGTGTAAATGGGGATTCATTCATGCATTCAACAGGTCTATTAAATACGGAATTGAGCTATTTATATAGCGGTTCGTTTTAAAGTGATGAAAGTAATGAAGGAGAAAGGGACGAGAGTGCATTGTGAGACATTCCAAATTCCGACACCGGTGGTCACTGATAGAGGAGCAGGTCTTTGTTAGTGTTTTTCCTTAGCTGGTAACGTCGCTCTCACTCTCTTGCAATTGCCGATATACAGATACCTAGCGCTTGCATGTTCCACAAGCCGCCGAGGGCAGCGGCCTGGTCTTACCTGCTGATTCCGTTTGCTTCACAAACGTTTGTGCATGAGCCGCATCATTCCCAGATGAATATTGTTCAATCACTAGTCGTCAGCTACCGGTAAATAGAGGAAGCTTGACTTCGTTCAAGTTTGATATATATTATAAAAAAATATTTAACTGGTACTGTATCCTTTTTTGAGGCAGTCACACACATCCATGATAATTACGGTCACAGTTTTAGGCCTATTCGTTTCACAAAACTGCTCCTGTAGTTATCTGATGACAAGATAATGTATATGTACACCCGCCCATTCATACATGCATATGATTTAACCTTGTTTCCCAAGCAGTAAACCCGTCTTAAAACTCTACCAAAAAGGATAATGTGAGGATATAAAAAGAAATCAGCGACTGGAAAACGTTGCTTAGTTATTCTTCATTCAAATAAAAACAGAAAATCTATCACATCAACTTGTTAACAAGAAAAAACTCTTAAGCTCTGACAGGATAGCATTTACGTGGGCATATCATTGGCATTCACTCTCACTAAGCAATCACACAAGTTGTCTGCATGGCGAAGACTTTTACTGAACTGCCTAATAGTAGTCAATGCTAATACTAGGCAAATTCATACAAAAAAATATATTCACATAATTGACTTGAAAACACAATTGACTTGAAAACACATCAGACAATCAGTCTGAACCACGTCAGGAGCAAATTTGAAAAAAAAATCTTTTTAAGTGCTGTACATCCAAAGATATAAGAGGAAAACTGACCAGATATTAGGGCTGTGCATAACCGTGTAATGAGGTACTCGAGTACACTCCCAGCCTTGCCCGCGAATACTCGAATACTCGAATACTCGGACGCCATGTTTTTTTTTTGAATTTTTTTGAATTTTTTTGAATTTTTTGAATTTTAAATTTTTTTTTCATTTTTCATTTTTGTTTGTTTTTTTGCCAACACCATACTACGAACAGTACGAAAGTTCGTCTCTGAAAACCCCCGCGATTTTACTTCAAGTTGCTGTTGAAAGCGCCTATTTGTGCTTTTGAATTTTTGACAAATAATTGAAACTTTGTTATTTTTAAAACTAAAGATGACAGACAAATATTCCTCCGAGTCCAAACAGAAATCCGGAGATTTGGTCCCAGTTTCTGAGTGGTGAGTTGACAGTGACACTCTGTGTATGATTGAGCTGGGAAACATTTTTACCCACGGGACCATGCCGGTGCTCTTGTGGCACGGGTGACCGTCGGCCTGGACAGTGCCAGGTGAACGGGAAAAAAAAAAAAAAATGGCGGCCGAGTATTCGAGTACGAGAAATCGTACTCGAGTAGCTGTCAACAGTGCGAGTATTTGAGTATTCGACTACTCGTCGCAGCCCTACCAGATATTCATACTAAAAATCGTAGATCGCACGTGTAAACTTGTCCTTACTCTCAATTTTCATTCGAAAGCTGATGGGTGATGCGCATGGGTGCGTAATGTGCGTTCTCAAAACCGAAATCATACCTCGCAAACACACTCTCCCCGGAACAGGAAATAAACTTAATTTTTGAACTTTGAAGTTTATTTGTTCCACATTTACATCAAAAAACAATTTAAATTCTTTAAAAAATTTTTTTAACAAGCGTATACCGTAAATCCGTGTATAAGGCGCACCCTTTTTTTAAGATTAAAAAAAAAGAAGGCTTTTTAGGGGGCTTTTTTGGCTTTTTTGGCTTTTTTGGCTTTTTTGCAGACACCGTAGTACATTAGAAAAGCAGATCAGATCGCGTCTTACATGTATTTCAGCGTTGGGAAATACTTTCATTTTATTACGAGGCGCAGTTGAAGTGCTTGTGAACTTGTTACAAATAATAGTAAGTTAGTAACAATGTTGTTTTCAAAACTAAAGATGACAGAGAAATATTCCTCCAGAGTCCAAACAGAAATTTGGACAGGCTAGATTTTGAGTGGTGAGTCGATATCCCCCGTGTAAGTGAGCTGCATGATACAGGTGAGTGAGCTGAAGACACGGGAGAGCTTCGGCCAGCAAAGTGCTTTGTGAAGGGGCATAATTTATCGAGACTGAAAAAAAACAACAAAAAAACTCTCTTCCCTTCAAATTAGGAACGTAGTTCTTAATTTGCATTATGTAATTCATGTTGAGACACAGAGATTTTCGAAAACCACTAAAAAGTAGCATTTTGAGGACTCAAAATATCCTGTAGGGCCTACCTGTGTATTAGGCGCACCCCCGACTTTCAATTTTTTCCTACGGAGATTTACGGTAAGCGTAGATCACAAAATAATTTAAAGATTTTAAATCAATTATAATGTACGAAAAATGGGTACAAAGTTTCGAAATATATATATAAAACAGGCAAGGTAGTACAATGTAAAGTGTGGGGAGCCTAAATAAAAAGCATAGCTCTGAAGGTCTGATTTAACCAGAACGTCAATGACGTAGCGCTCATCCGCATCTCGCAACAACAAATATCGTAAATTTTATGTGGTACACTTTTGAACTGGTCAAAAATTTGATGCCCTGGAAGGGACATAATTTCATTTAGCTGTACAAGATTAAATAGAAACTAAAGGAAATGGAATGAAAATTGGTTGAAAAAGCAATTTTTGTTATTTTTGGAATAAATTTGCATAAATTACCATAATTAATAGAGAACAATTTTAAAATTCTGTGCAGAAGTTTAGTGTACCAAAGTTAGCTCTACCAGATAAAGCAAACCAAATCAAAATCGGTCAAGAAATGAGGGAGAAGAAGCAATTTTTGTTATTTTTGGAATAAATTAGCATAAATTAGCAAAGATAATTAATTGAGAACAATTTTAAAATTCTGTGTAGAAGTTTAGTGTACCAAAGTTAGCTCTACCAGATAAAGCAAACCAAATCAAAATCGGTCAAGAAATGAGGGAGAAGAAGCAATTTTTGTTATTTTTTGAATAAATTTGCATAAATTACCATAATTAATTAATGGAGAACAATTTTTAAATTCTGTGTAGAAGTTTCGTGTACCAAAGTTAGCTCTACCAGATAAAGCAAACCAAATCAAAATCGGTTGAGAAATGAAGGAGAAGAAGCATTTTTTGTGATTTCGAATAAATTTGCATAAATTAGCATAGATAATGAATTTCACGATTCTGTGTAGAAGTTTTAAATCCCCCTCCTAGCCCTATCATATGAAACAATCAGAATCAAAATCGGTTGAAAAATAACGAAGAAGAAGCATTTTGAAAACTGTGGACGGACGGACGGACGGACGACGGACGCCACGCCATGGCATAAGCTCATCGGGCCCTTCGGGCCGGATGAGCTAAAAAGGTATTATAGGAGGCAAAAATGGAGTAGTATAAGTATGACCCCGTTCTCATTCACTTCGTTGGAGCGGTCTAAGACCCGTTCCTCAGGAGCGGTTCTTAGGTGAGTGAGAACGGTCTAAGTGGTCCAGGAAGTGGACTTCTGGACCGCTCCAGAAGACCACCTCGGGAGGTGGTCTTGAGGAACGTGTCTCATTAAGAGCGGTTTGGAGCGCTCTAACGTGCGAGTGTGAACGGAAGCGTACTTTGAACGGAAGTGAGCTAGTGACGTTCTGCACGAAACATGTAGTACGGTACAAACGCTAAGTATTCCGCGCGCGAAAAAATTTACCCGCTGACCTGAGCTGCCATAGCAACAAGACCACTTTGACTCGTGGAGCGGTTTGAGCCATAAAAAATTGCTCGGAGTGTGAACGCTCGCAAACTGTTCCTCAAGACCCGTTCCTCTGGAGCGGTCTAACTAAGACCACTTCGGTGTCGGTGTCATTGGTCATTTAAGATATACTGTGCCACGTCGTATTTTATTTATGTTATATAATGCCTTTGTTTTGCCACACATAATAATACTGCAATGCTGCATGGACTTCTAAACATCACTCAAAATTATTGAAACTACACAGGTTACAAAAACGTGCCTTACGTTTTTGTTCTCATTCTGATTACCGTGCCCCGTCACAACCTCTGTTTAGAAGATTTCAAACCCTCAATGTTTACGATATTCACAAATTACAAACTTCTTTGATAATGCACCGGTTTACTACTAATACATTACCTGATGTTTTGAATGAAATGTTCTGTACGAATGCTACAATACACAATTACAATACAAGAAATGCCTCTAAGTTTCACCAGTGGAAAGTATCTTCCAGCACTGTTGCAATTTCTCTACGCCATAATGGCCCTAAAGTTTGGAACACATTACCACATTCTTTACAATCAATTCAGTTCATTAAACCATTTAAACGTAAATTTAAGCAGCACTTCTTGTTATTGTATAGTTCTTCTTAAATGATATATTGTAAGTGTTGTTTATCCCTTTACTCTTCTCCGGCTGACTGAGCTTTTTATTGTTAATTATATTATGACGCGCTCAGGGTGTGCCCATTCATCAAGCCCCTGTGGCTTTTACGGATGCACCTTTTTCCATCCTATACTTTTAGTAGATTTAATCATGCCTTCTTTTTCTTTTTTTTCTTTTTCAATGTATATATCTATATTTCAATGTATTTTTTTCTTTGCCTATGTACTACAACAATGTATAATGTCATTTTTACTGTGATTGGAATCAAATAAAGTTCAATTCAAAGTTCAATTCAAACATAGGATGGTTAGGGGTAAGACCGGATAACATTATAAAAAAGATATATCCTTCCGACTCACCGCAAGAAGGCCATTCAGATTTCTGTATTCGGGCAAAGCGCCCTCTAGTGCCCCATGAACGTGCCTACTAATGCATATTGACCTCTAGCGTTGCATACATCAATAACATGTGTGAATCAAACAATCCATTTTTTGAACTTTTATACCGGTAAAATACTCTACTATTACAACATAACATGGGTCATGTTATATATATATATATCTTTAATCATATACCATATTGGTACATGATTTTAATAATAAAATGGAAAGAAATTTCGTACTTGCGCGGTACTTCGAGTGAGAGGCCGCGATTCGAGTCGTGAATGAAAGGTCTGAAATGTCACTATATCATTGAACCTCAAGTAAAGTACTAGATTATCTCCATAATCATTATTTCATACAATTCCATTAACAATTTTGGTCAGAAAGGGTTCTACAAACGAGTAATGAGCACAAACACAGACGCATTAGTATTTCATGATCGATTCAACCCTACCGGGCTAACGCGGTCTCGCATTTGCAGCAAGGCCGAGTTCGCCCCAAGTCCGAGTTAGCCTGGATTCGAGGGGTGTCCTTTCCCGGGCTATTAACAAATATAAAAGGCTTCTTGGTAATTCTTAAGATTCTGCCCAACTCAAGTTCCAGAACATCCTAAAAATGCTCTAAAATAACTAAAAAAGATACTAAAATGATCAAATATACCTTCTTGGTGCAGAATCCAAGGCACATAGAAATTTAGGCGCTTGTTCACAACTGTGACCGTACTTTGGACTCGTAACTCCTGGGTGGAGATACCTTACTATAACACACCAAAAATCATATAAATCTTCAACAATTGTTCAAATAACGGTCATGATTTAAATGTCGTTATTTTTCTTACCTGTTTCGTGTCAATTTTCTCATCTTATTTGGAGTATTTTTCCTAAAAACGAAGACATTATTATACACTTTCTCACAGGTTTCATGGCAAACTGCTGCACAATACAAGTGCATACCGATGGTGGGTTTTGGGCGGGCGCTTGCGCCTGCGTGAAGATCCCGACCGTAATGATCATCATCAATTCATAATGTGAATTAATGTTTGCATTGCAGATGAACCCCCATGAGTTAGCCTCAGCCATTGCCTTCAGCTGCTCATTGATAGTGTCAATCCATTTCCATTTCCATTTGAAGAAGGTAAAGAAGATGATGATGCTGATCATTGTACCCTGATTACCTCAAACCGGTTGTTATTTGGAATGGTGACCACAAAATGATTGTCATCCTTATGTCTGTTTTTTCTGTGACGTTGACTTTACTGCTGTCTACCCTCATTAGATTTGACACCTTTTGAAGGTTTGCTTTTTTCTCCTGGACACTCTTCAGGCAGGCATTCTGAGCTCCGATATGCTCGCTAATAATGCCTACTTGGGTAGTAAGTTGTGATTCGAGCCTTTCGAGGGCTTGAACAGGTGAGTGTCAATGGCTATGAAGGATTTGTGAATTTGATGTAGGAGATCCTGACCAGCTGTAGACTTGTTCTGAACCATGTAAATGGCAGGATCGACTTCATTATTGGCCTTCTCAAGTCTCATGAACAGGCAGCCTCGACTCCATTTTTATTCAGCCCTCGCTTTTAATGCTCAGCCCGTAGTTCTTTCACAAGTAGACTGCTTACTTGGATGACACCAGACATTGTGACGTAGTAGGTCCATCACTGCTCCTGACGCGGAGAGGACGCGGTTAATGGTGTGCGGTTGATGCGTATAAAGCAAAGAGTCATAACAAACGGAAGAACTCTGGACTTTCAAAATCGGCTGAAAATTGTTCAAAATGTTACCAAATACCAATAAATAACGCAAAGAGGAAGAAAGTAATTTAGTGGCAGTCACCACTTCTTGCTTTTTCAATGATAAATAAATCACCCTCCCAAAGTCACAGCTGACTGCTAAACTACCCGATTTTCTCAGAGAGACCCGCATACAAGTCCAACTTTTCGGAGTGATCAGCTCCAATATGATTCAATGTTCTTTGCTTACGTTTAGTTTGATAACAATTCTTATTACTTATTAGAGGGCATTTTGTCCAACAGATTCGACTTATGTGAGGTTTTATGTTTTTGTTTTTAATGGATGAGCAATGAGAAAAGGCAGAAGCACAATTTGAATATATAAAATGTTGAATATAATCTATATTTTGTTTAATTTTATGATTGAATACAGGAGGAGAACAGGTTTAATCTGGGGAGGATTCCTAGGTGTTGGTGTCTTGTACATGACAGACTGGAGTGTAGTGCTCAAGTATGTTCCTGTTATCAACTGGAAATACAGAAAGACAGAAGATTCATAACCCTTGTCTTCTGTAGATGTATAGGAAATATAATAATTTAAGGTAAGATTTTTGTTGTTGAATGCATCTATTTAGTTTTGAAATCAATGCTTGTAAAAAGTGGCTATTCAGAGTTTTTATACATTATTTTAGTTACTGTTTAATATATATAGTGTAACAATATTATCATACTTGGCATAGGTTTGTGACAATGGTATTAGAATAAGATCTTGTCTTCTTTTTTTCTTTAGATAAAATGTGTGTTATGACACCTCAAAGGCTAAAAAATGTGGTATTTAACCAAATGCCAACATGAAAACCCATGGCTGGATTCTAACCAAAATTTGTAGGAATCACCTGCAGGAAAGGTAGATCTAAAGTTGTTCAAATGGAGTATATGCCCTCCACGGGGTCTTGGGGGCCGCCTTTAATATCCACCGTCCAAACAGCAATGCGGGCTCGGCAAACTTTAAAATACATGCACGCGTGAATCTTGAAGACTGTCGAAAAAATTGTTTTAAGAATTGTACTTTTGAATCAAGGATTTCTCTTAAAATTTCCCTGTTACCCTCATTTTTATATTTCATATTCTGATGGATCATGAAATGTGAAATGATTTAATACCAAATATTGGTATGGATTCTGACTAAACATTGTAGGAATCATTTTTATGTGTAGAAGACCTAAATTTGTTGAATGTAATGAATGGGATACCTGCCCATGCAGGGAAGTTGGGAGCAGCACTCCTAAATTGCCCTACTGTTCCAATAATTCCTATGTTCCTTGTGAAAGGGTATGAAAGCTAGGTTCATTAATTTTATTGCGAGGCCCATACTTTCAGGTGAGCGTAAGGTCTATGCACCTTTTTTATGCCTCCTCTACAAAGTAGCCAGAGGCATTATGTTTTCGGGTTGTCCGTCCGTCCGTCCGTACGTACGTCCCGTTCTCGTGATCGCGTTATCTCAAGCAGGGCTGTCCATAAGCGTGCAATGAGGTACTCGAGTACATGCCCAGACTTACAGGCAGATACTTGTACTCGGCTGCCATGATTTTTTTTTTTTTTTTTTTGCCACCACCGTACTACGGTAGAAGTAGCCCAGGTCTGTCTCCGAAAATCCACACGATTTTACTTCGAGGTGCAGTTGAAGGCGCCAATTTGTGCTTTTGAACTTGTCACAAATAATAACAATGCTGTTTTTAAAACCAAAGATGACAGACAAATTTTCCTCCGAGTCCAAACAGAAATCCGGACATTTGATCCCAGTTTGTGAATGGTGAGCTGACAGTGATTGAGCTGGGAAACATTTTTACCCACGGTACCATGCCGGTGCCGTTTCGGGCACGGGTGAGCATCGGCCTGCACAGTGCCAGGTGAACAGGAAAAAAAAAAAAATAAATAAATAAATGGCGGCCGAGTAGTTGTCAACAGTGTGAGTACTCGAGTATTCGTCGCAGCCTTAATCTCAAGAGCTGATTGTTGGATTCCTGCCAAACTTAAGTCATGTACATGTATGTATCTTGCAGAGCCAATGAACTGAATAGATTTTGGGGTCACGAAGTCAAAGGGCTCATTATGTATGCAAAAACAGCTCGTGATCACACTACCATTAGAACCGATGGATGGATAACCATCAAACTCAAGACATATCTATATATATCTTGCAGAGCCAATGAACTGATTAGATTTTAGGGCCATGAGGTCAAAGGTCAAAAGTGGTGGGGCTCATTATATATGCATAAATAGGGACACTGATTTTCCGTTTCAAAAAAAGGCCTTTTCCGTTTCAGAAAATCAGGAATTCCGTTTCAGATGGGCTGAAAAACGGAAATTCCGTTTTGCCATAGACTTTGTACACATGAAAAAGCTGAAATTCGTTTACATAAGATTTGCATACAAACATGCTAGAGATCTAGACGAACATTTCAGTCTTGGCTGTCACGTCAGCGATCGATCGATTTTAGGCGCACATGCCAGCCCCTTTTTCGAACTGTACATCAGCGTGTGTACAATCTCGCCGCACCTACCGCTCGCTGCTAGCGTGTATGTGCCTAGTATTACGTCTACGTAATACTAGGCGCACACCCCAGCCCCTTTACTAATATTGTGCTGAACTGTGCATGTGTACGGCAATCTCGCCTTACACTTCGCGGCCGCATGCGCGCCTAGCTGGCATAATAGGATCGAGTTTTGTGTCAAACAAAATGGCAGCGCCCTGTCTCCAAAGAATCTGACGAATATAGAGTTATTAACCATGATATTAGGCCCGATATTTTTTCACTGCATAACGAATGACGAATCACAAAAATAGTTAAGTTTTACGATTCTCTCCTTGAAAAAAGGGTTTTCCGCGATTTTCCGTTCGGAATTGCATTTTCCGTTTCAAATGGTCATTTCCGTGAATTCCGTCCGTTTTCCGTGATCGCGGAAAATCAGTGTCCCTACATAAATAGCTTGTGAATGCATTATCATTAGAACCGATTATATACCGGTAAATGAAATGGACTAGGGTTTAAACATAGATTTTGAAGTTTATGAGTATGTGTTCTTATTTATAAGCCAAGGGATGTGTTTTTATTTACATAATAATAATTAGCTAATCTGATGGTCTCTTATTATATCATGTCAAAATTAATAAAATGTAAATATCTCAATTTTTCTTTATTCTCCTGTCTTCATTAGACCTTTATTCATGCACCCATCACCCATCACCCAACCAACTTTATTATCACTGATGCCAGCAGAGTAAAAACAACCCCTTTGTGCAGTGGATAGTTGTCTGGAGTTGCATGCATCATTTATGGAGAAGCCACAACCTTCACTAAGGAACAAGAAATAAAACTGTTTCCTGCAGGACATTAAACAAACAACTGACTGAAGTCTACACAATCGCCACCAATATGCTGAGGGAATTCTCTATTAAGATGAACTTTGTTACAATTACATCACCATGGAAAGCAATAACACACACAAAAAAATGAGATTTTGAGGATTTGTGGACATTGAAATATACCTTTGGTCTCATGCAATTAAACAGTGCAGTCATCCACATGAAGGCTTTAAAATGTAGATAAGTTTACCAGTTGTTTTATGCATGAGTGGTAACTCCTTTGAAAATGCAGATGCTCATGAATTGAAGTTTTGCTTATATTGCAGTAAATTGGTATTTGAAAATATTGAATAGAAAGTGTGTTCTTTGTTATTCCATTGTCCTTGTATGAATTTTCTTTTAGACACAACATGTGTACTGTATAATTTGAAGGCGAACTTATTGTAAGCTCATATCAAGAAAACTACTTTAGATTTTTGTTTCTATAGATTGAAGCATAAGTTCATTGCAATCGGACAATGAAATTTGTGCGAGGTTCAGAAAAAGACAAATTGATGTTTACCATGAATGAGAAAAGATAGACAATAATGTCAAACTGTAACAAAACTTTTACAAAACATACATTCCTTGTTGGTAGGTGTCCTGCAGGATGGATAGACAACATCAATAATTGGAAAGGTGGAATGAGAGCAGCGAGAATGAATGCGCAAGATAAGTCGGCGGCCGGGAGAGGCTACAGCGTAACAGAGCAAGGGTAGTAGACTAGTAGTAAATTGCTTAGGCTAGAGTAATATGATGCATACCGGGTATACTTTATGATTAGCTGGGCAGAACTAGGAGTAGAGAGAGACAGAGAGCAACAAAAGATACTGAGAGGGAGAGAGAGAGAGAGAAATAACTGACCGTGAGGGAGGGAGAGAGACTAATAACAGAGACTGACAGGGAGTGAGAGACTGATAACAGAGACTGAGAGGGAGAGAGAGCAAGTGAGAAAGGGAGAGGGAGACTTATAACAGAGACTGAGAGGTTAGGAGAGAGTGACTCAGAACAAGAGACCGAGAGGGAGAGAGGCTAATAACATAGACTAAGAGGGAGAGAGACTAATAACAGAGACTAAGAGGGAGAGAGACTAATAACAGAGACTGAGAGGGAGGGAGGGGAGAGACTAATAACATAGACTGAGAGGGAGAGAGGGACTAATAACAGAGACCATGGACCTATTACGGATGGACATTCGTCGTTTTCTTAACGAATTCATTGTGATTGTCTCCGTCAATGTCGTTTCAATAACATTCCGTACATGTTTCTTCACTTTGATCTCATGAGGTCCACCGCCAAAAAGCCGGGACAGAATCAAGATAGTGATTTTACACTTGTTAATCATCATGCGCAGAAGATAATAACTCGCTTAAATCATGGAAAATCGATGTGCAGTTCTGGTTTATAATCGGAAATTGTTGTTCCGTGTACTGTCTTTTATTTTGAAAAACACGTTTATATTTCCAGATAGAGGTTTATTTGGATTGGTTGTGATTTAAAATCCCGTTTCCCCCAATTTCCTCATAATATTCCAAAGTTACAATGCACAGGGCTTATAAAGATCATGGCCTTCTAATTGTTTTATAAGGTCATGGGTGTGTGCGAAAGTGTGCGAATCAGTAATAATACATTTCATATCACCAAAATCGTCTGCTTTCCACTTTGCTGCTCCCCATTGGGGATGCTTTTTTTAAAAGACACACTCTTACAGAGCACACCATCCAAACAAAACCCAAAAGAGGGAAACTGCTCCTTGTCAATGACCGATAATGCTTGAGCAGTCGTTATTGTTAGAACAGCTGAATGTTCTCATTAAGATGCACATAATCAGAAGGCGGTGGAACTCATTGGATCAAAGAAAGAATCACGTCGAATGTCCATCCGTAATAGGTCCATGCAGAGACTAAGAGGGAGGGAGGGAGAGAGACTAATAACAGAGACTGAGAGGGAGGGAGGGGAGAGACTAATAACAGAGACCGAGAGGGAGGGAGGGAGAGACTAATAACATAGACTGAGAGGGAGAGAGGGACTAATAACAGAGACCAAGAGGGAGGGAGAGGAGAGAGACTAATAACGGAGACTGAGAGGGAGGGAGGGGAGAGACTAATAACAGACTGAGAGGGAGAGAGGGACTAATAACAGAGACTAAGAGGGAGGGAGGGAGAGAGACTAATAACAGAGACCGAGAGGGAGGGAGGAGAGACTAATAACATAGACTGAGAGGGAGAGAGGGACTAATAACAGAGACCAAGAGGGAGGGAGGGAGGGAGAGAGACTAATAACGGAGACTGAGAGGGAGGGAGGGGAGAGACTAATAACAGACTGAGAGGGAGTGAGGGACTAATAACAGAGACTAAGAGGGAGGGAGGGAGAGAGACTAATAACAGAGACTGAGAGGGAGGGAGGGGAGAGACTAATAACATAGACTGAGAGGGAGAGAGGGACTTATAACAGAGACTAAGAGGGAGGGAGGGAGAGAGACTAATAACAGAGAGTGAGAGGGAGGGAGGGGAGAGACTAATAACAGAGACCGAGAGGGAGGGAGGGGAGAGACTAATAACATAGACTGAGAGGGAGAGAGACTAATAACAGAGACTGAGAGGGAGGGAGGGGAGAGACTAATAACAGAGACCGAGAGGGAGGGAGGGAGAGACTAATAACATAGACTGAGAGGGAGAGAGGGACTAATAACAGAGACCAAGAGGGAGGGAGGGAGGGAGAGAGACTAAAAACGGAGACTGAGAGGGAGGGAGGGGAGAGACTAATAACAGACTGAGAGGAGAGAGGGACTAATAACAGAGACTAAGAGGGAGGGAGGGAGAGAGACTAATAACAGAGACTGAGAGGGAGGGAGGGAGAGACTTATAACATAGACTGAGAGGGAGAGAGGGACTTATAACAGAGACTAAGAGGGAGGGAGGGAGAGAGACTAATAACAGAGACTGAGAGGGAGGGAGGGGAGAGACCGAGAGAGGGAGGGAGGGAGAGACTAATAACATAGACTGAGAGGGAGAGAGGGACTAATAACAGAGACCAAGAGGGAGGGAGGGAGGAGAGAGACTAATAACGGAGACTGAGAGGGAGGGAGGAGAGACTAATAACAGACTGAGAGGGAGAGAGGGACTAATAACAGAGACTAAGAGGGAGGGAGGGGAGAGACTAATAACAGAGACTTAGAGGGAGGGAGGAGAGACTAATAACATAGACTGAGAGAGAGAGAGGGACTAATAACAGAGACTAAGAGGGAGGGAGGGGAGAGACTAATAACAGAGACTAAGAGGGAGGGAGGGGAGACTAATAACATAGACTGAGAGGGAGAGAGGGACTAATAACAGAGACTAAGAGGGAGGGAGGGAGAGAGACTAATAACAGAGACTAAGAGGGAGGGAGGGGAGAGACTAATAACAGAGACTGAGAGGGAGGGAGGGGAGAGACTAATAACATAGACTGAGAGGGAGCGAGGGAGAGAGACTAATAACAGACTGAGAGGGTGGGACTGGGAGAGAGGGTCTAATAACGAGAGAGAGAGAGAGAGAGAGACTAATGACAGACTGAGAGGGAGGGAGAGAGACTGGTAGAGGGAGGGGTGGGGAGAAAGAGAGATGAGAGATTTATCAATCAATCTAGTCAAGGTATGAATTGGAACGATGAGAAGATGCGGAAGAGGGGGGTACAGTGGAACCTGGATATAAGGAGCTCTGATAAAACAAGGCATCTGTTATAACAAGGTGATTTTGCTGGTCCTGTCTCTCTATATTCTTTAGTTTTTTAACCCTGATAACAAAGGTAATTTTCATGGTCCCAAGGACCTTGTTATAACGAGTTTCCACTGTACTAGTATGAGAAAGGTGGACAAGGCAATGTTGAAAATAAGTGTGACGTAGATAAGGAGAAAGCTGAAAATGTATCAATACATGTATGTATTTTTTTTAATGGGGATTGGTGCAATACAGTGCTCTCCAAGACTATCTAAAATTACTGTACTGTCAAAATATTAAATTAATTTAGTCAAAGTACACAAGCAACTTCAATAATTCAATATTTCAACAATTCAATTCAATAATAAACATTTATTTCCTTCACAAAAGCAAAATGAATATATCATGAAAAATGAATTTACAAAGAAGGCAAAATTCCCGACAAGGACAAGGCTTGTGGTGGGGTCGCCATAACAAAATAGACATATGATACAAACTACATAATAAACAAATAATCTACATCTACGTAAAATACCAATAAAAATAAAGAGATAGGAAGAAGTGTAAATGTATATAAATGTGCATATGTATATATATATATATATATATATGCAGCCATTTACATATTTGTATTTATTTTCTATTGCAACGTTGCCTAGGGAATTGATATTTGTGTTAGAATATAGTATATTTGTATCATCTGCGTATAAAACGAAAGAAAGTTCAGGGGTGGATTTGCAAATATCATATACATCAAGAACAAAAGTGGACCTAGGAGCAATCCCTGAGGAACTCCACATGAGACATTGTCAAATTCTGACATTTTTATCCATATTTTGTACATTGTTGACATTTATTCAAATAATTTGTAAACCAGTCACATGGGACACCACGAATGCCATAGTGAAAGAGTTTAGACACAAGAATGTTGTGGTTTAGGAATCGGACGCTTTCAATAAGTCAATAAAAATACCTGTATGTATTGTCTCAAGTCCAGGAAAAGAGAGAGTAAATGCTTATGGAAGAAAATTCAAAGTATGGCCAAATGTGTAAAGGTTGGAACAGAGCCTTGAGGTGGCTAAAAAATTTCAAACATCCTGAAGGTCAGCTTGCATGATGGCTTGAAGTCATTGCAGCGTATGACATATAATTAACAGAGCTGGAATGCAGATACTCCTCATGGGAATGCAGATACTCCTCAAGGGAATGCAAATACTCCTCAAGGGAATGCAAATACTCCTCAAGGGAATGCAAATATCCCTCAAGGGAATGCAAATACTCCTCAAGGGAATGCAGATACTCCTCATGGGAATGCAGATACAATACAAGAAATGCCTCTAAGTTTCACCAGTGGAAAGTATCTTCCAGCACTGTTGCGATTTCTCTACGCCATAATGGCCCTAAAGTTTGGAACACATTACCACATTCTTTACAATCAATTCAGTTCACCAAACCATTTAAACGTAAACTTAAGCAGCACTTCTTGTCATTGTATAGTTCTTCTTAAATGATATATTGTAAGCGTTGTTTATCCCTTTACTCTTCTCCGGCTGATTGAGCTTTTTATTGTTAATTATATTATGACGCGCTCAGGGTGCGCCCATTCATCAAGCCCCTATGGCTTTTACGGATGCACCTTTTTCCATCCTATACTTTTAGTAGATTTAATCATGCCTTCTTTTTCTTTTTCAATGTATAAAATATATCTATATTTCAATGTATTTTTTTCTTTGCCTATGTATTACAACAATGTATAATGTCATTTTTACTGTAATTGGAATCAAATAAAGTTCAATTCAATTCAATTCAATTCAATACTCCTCAAGGGAATGCAAATATCCCTCAAGGGAATGCAAATACTCCTCAAGGGAATGCAAATATCCCTCAAGGGAATGCAGATACTCCTCATGTGAATGCAGATACTCCTCAAGGGAATGCAGATACTTTAATTGAAAAGAAGAGGATGGGAGTGCGACTCTAATAAGGAAGAAACAGGTCAAGCATGTGCAAATCTGATGACTGATGAAATGAGACTGCCAGGGACGAAGAAAGCTGAACCTAGACAAATCCCAATATCAAGCCTGTGCTAGATGCTGTGGAAAGTAAGGCAAAACTACCAAAGTAAGACCAGGGGACCAAACTAGTAAATCAGAGAATAATGGTAATGATGCATAATTCTGAAAAATAAGTTGATGATCACATGAGAACCAATGGAATGTTTCCATGCTCGACAAGGGAAAGGCTGAAACCGTGATAAGTGACACAGCCAGCCCATCGATGGGCAGAAGATTCGTCACAAGGCGGATACCCTTGTTCTTCCAGACGGAACTAGTCTGGTATTTGTGAACGCTTTTATGACCCTTTGACCTCTTACACCAATATTCTACTCAATTCATCTTTGCATGCTCATACATACTTCATCCAAGTTTGATTAAAATATGTTCAATGATTCTCAAATTATCCTGGTAATGAAAAGCGGGACAGACAGACAACCCGAAAGCATAATGCCTCCGGCACCACCTTCCTTGGCGGAGTCATACAATTTTAGGTAACACCCAATGTGCGTGGCATCGCTGGTACTTGACATACATGTATCATGTAATCATTAAATAATAAATATTGCACTACCCATACATATTTGTGAGAAATTGTTAAAATAGCTTTAAATAATAACATAAATCTCTGTCAATATGAAACATAATTAAATTTTTGAGATACAACAGACTTATATTTTCTCCAATCTTCTCCCTTGGGTCACACAATGGTACTAAGATCTTCATTTATAGACAGCTTAAACTGTACCAATTACCTAAAGAAAATATTTCATGTATGGTTAGAATGTAGAAAATCAACCATAAAAAAACTCTCCCAGCATTCTATGGATAAGGAGTCTGAAGAAAATAAAGAAAAACATAAAACCTGCACATGGAACCCAACTATGAGTTTGGGTTCTGTGTGGGCCTTACCTTCAAGTGTGTACACGTGCATCAAGTAGTCTATTCACAAGTCACTTTTTTGTTACTAATACTGAGAGCGTATTTAAACTCTCTTTATAGAAATTATATTTGAAGCTTAAATCTTGAATATACTGAATGCGCCATATATTTCGCTGGGGTTTTATTTTCGCAAATCAATAATGGGTCGCGATTTAACAACAATTTAAGCAACACGTTGCCAACATAAATAATGCACTAACATACTTACAGTAAATATTTGCAAACTGTTATGGTCAGTGTATGCAATCCTAGCCAAGGCCCAGCCTTGCCCACATCTTGGAGTTAGGTACATGGTAAAATTTCAAAAATAGAAAAGAAAAACCAAACAACAAAACAAAACAGCATTTTGGTGATATTCATAAAAGGACATTTGAAGTAAAAGAGTATTGGATTCATCTACTTAAACCATTTGAGTAAGTCTTTCAAATTTGTCACAGTTTCTCAAAGGGTAACAACATATTATCGTTAATACTTGTTACACCATTTACTTTTGGAAAAAATTTGGAAGTTCTTAATGACTATAAATGTTGAACAGAAACATGCTTGTTTCTTAAAGTGATGGGGAAGGAAATGTGGTATCTGAACAGTTGAGTCAGTTGGCTAGGGCCAGCTACGTTGTGAATAAAAAAGATGTTGTGATAAATGATGGCAACCACCATGTAATGGAAACTGTAATTGACACTGTTATGTTTTGTTATTTGAGTAACTCCTAAAGTGTGTACACTTGGGTTACTACAAATTCGAATAGAATATTTTCCTCAGATAAATTAATGATCAGGATCAGAAGCCATTCATCATTAAAAAAAAACGTTTGAACAAGGACATGCCCCAGTTCAGAATTGAAAGTTATGATTTATAATCTATTCTTTTCATCGTTTGATACTACTAGTAGGACATGACCCAAAAATAAAATGTGATTACAAAATAATGTCTATTACAAGTCATTGCTGGGTTTACTTACAAATCCTATAATGTTTCTAACACTAGACGGCATTTTTATTTCCCCATATTGCGCAACGCCAGATTACGTCATTGCAAAACAGAGACACGACATTATCAGAAACTTGAATGGTGTAAGCTCGATACTGAATCACTTGTCTGCAGAGTGTATACAAGCTTGATTGAATCAGTAATGTGGGTTACAAGAATTAGAGCCAAGAGCAACAGTGATTTTCCTGAGATGTTATGAAGAAATACTAGAAGCAAATTACTAAAAAAATCACAATGATAACAATTAGGTAAGTTGAATTTGTTGTCTCCCAGTTAGACACTTAAAACTTCAGTATATGGAAATGTCATTGGTCTAGCTAATCCAATTCGCGAACATTATGTCTGCGAAATATATGGGGTAGGTATACAGTAGTATAGTGACATTGAACCCCAAACATACAGATCAAAGTATTTTTTGGTGACTGGAACACTTTGAATGATGTGCATCAAACAGGCACTAGGAAACCAATCTGATCAAAGGGAAAGACATTCCATCCATCATTTGAGAGCTCACACTATCACTTTGTCAGAATATTTGTTGTAGAACATAAATCCTTATTGTCATCTTCTTCGTCACTGTCTCTGGCAAAGACTAGGACTCGGCTGCCTACTTTACCCTCTGGTAAGTGTGTGTGAAAGTAACTGGTAACCTATCAAAACAAACAACACCAAAATAAGAGATGAAAGGATACAATGAACAACAATTTCTAAATCATATCCATGATAAACAATGAATCTTTATAAATAACTCTGATTGTGGTTACTTCTTGAGTATGAGAATTGAGTCAAATTTGCTAATAAAGCAACAACAAAAATCACCAGAAGGGAACAATATAGCAAGTCCTATAGAAAGGTGGCATTTCTAGGTAGTTATACGAAACATTATTTCTCTTGATTGGAGCCAGTGGAACGGCCACTAAAGACTTTGGCCCCTGGCCCTTGGCATTGAGGTACGCACTGTAATGGGTTTAATATACATGTACAGTGGAAATTATTTTATTTTATATACATTGCCATTCAAATATGTTTGTCTGTTGTATTCATTTTCAAAAGGAGGTGGGTATGTTTTTGCAAGCTTTTTTAAATTTCTGTGCTATGAATAACAAATTTCAGAGGTAAAAAAAGGTGCATTTTGTACAATCCTCATATTAATTGAAGCATTCACTTGATCATGAAAGTTTATAAAAAAAATAAATTTCATTACATCAACCAAGGCACAGCGTGTCAATTAAAACCCATTTGAAATTGAATAGGAAATCACCATCAAAGAGGTATCATTTCTTTCCCGTTTCAGACTCACCTCATGGAAATGATGTGAACAAAGAAAGTCTTCAATGCTCTGTTGGGGGGAAATGGAAATGGAGAAAATTGACAATCATCAGACAAAAGCGATCAGATACTTCACCTGCTTGGAAAGACAATGGCATGGCATGGTTGACTTAAAGTACAAACATACATATGCATTGTTATGATGGCATTGAATATGCATTCTTAAGTTACATAGACAAATTTTGCTTTGCTGCAATATACACTGTCTCTGCCACTCACTGGCTAACAGACCATCAAAATACATGTAACCCCACATTTTTAAGAACTAACCTGTGTTGCATTAGTGGGGTAGAAGGACAATTTCTTATTCATGACTGCCTCACTTCATAACTTTTTCCTTTCTCAAAATTAAAGGCTTGTTCATATGTGATACTATAATACTGCAGGTTTTTTTAAAGGGTATTCAAGTGTACAGTACTGCACTTCACATTTTTGTATCTTATGTCATGCACTGTTATTAGTGAGTATGTATGTACAGGACCTTTGTTTATACACACAGCTGCTTTTGTCATCCCCACTTGCCATTCACTTAGTACACAAAAACCCGCCATTGTTTACTGCGACATATCAACTGAGCCTTTAATAATAGTTGATCCTGTGCCATACTCACTGGTTTAAGAACATCAAATAAGATAAGGTGAGTTGGGATAGAAGCTGAATCTTCATATTCTTTCTTCAGCCAATCCATGGGATTATTATAAAACAGTGATGTCTCTTCTACATAGTCCTCTTCTTGGTTCAGGTTGGGTTGGCACTCAAGAAAGCGCATTGGTAGATTATTGTGAACATAGCTGAAAAAAATACAGAGAAAGATCTTTTAAGATCAAAGTAGATTCCCTTGATTGGCATACCTCAAAACAAGATTGGTACGACCAAAATCAATTAATCAATCACAAAGCCATCAGTTTATCAATCAATCAGTCAATTGGCTTGATCAAGCATTACATTCCCTCTAGACAGCTACGTTATCAAAACTCTGGCTTACATGTTATTCCTAGGGTTAACACAAAGTGGGGGGAGCGAACCTTCGCTCATGCTGGGCCGTCATTATAGAATACTCTCCCTCAATGGATTAAAAATAGCAGTTCTGGTGAAGTGTTAACAAATAATCTTAAGAATTATCTGTTTAATTTAGCCTATAATTGATTACCATTGCCTTTCATGTCCATACCTCTCCTATCGTATTTTTGTCTATTTATCATGTATTTCATCTTTTGCACAAGTTGCGCCTTGAGCATTTGATTGTCAAGTGGATTTGGCGCCTTACAAATCTTATGTATTATTATTTAAATGTCTGTTTCCCTACATGGAATGTTAATAAATATTCCTGAATAAATAATATGAGACATGAAGAAATTTCTTGGAAATCTATAACCAGAAGAGCTTGATATAGGGCTATTTTTTAGTCACACATGTAACTAAAATCCTGAAAAAATGTTGACACGAACCACTCCTTGTACAGGATTGTTCCAGAGAAATTTTCAGCCTAAAAAATTCACACAATCAAATCAATTTCTCCTGAAAGGCTTTACTGATTGACCATGACACCTATTAGCTTGTACATCCTTAACCCAGTCCTGACTTACGCATAGTAAGGTGTAGAATGGCAAGGCATGAGCAACATGACAGATCTCTGCTCTCCTGAAGAATGTAGGTCTGCTGCATCCTGAAAATACCCCATCATGTCCAAACACCCCTCTCTGATGGAATGGTAAAAAAAAACAAAACCCACACAAACCCTGTTGTGAATTACCTATAAAAAGGTGTAGAATGGCAAGGCATCAGGAACATGACAGATCTCTGCTCTCCTGTTGAATGTTGGTCTGCTACCTCTTGAACATACCCCATCACGTCCAAGACCCCTCTCTGATGGAACAGTCCAAAGTAGATACTAGCCGGAATGTTGAAGAGGAGATACAATATGAGAAGTTTGGACTTCCCGCTACGATGTATATCTTCCATGAAGAGACCTGTTGAGAAGGAACAATAAGATCATCAAATCAGAAGTAGAATGATGGTTGCACTGGAAGATTTGGAATGGTATCAAGAGTGTAATTGGACATTATCAAGATAACTGCAAATAGACACATTAATGAGTTACAATGGGATGATTACATTAGAAGAAACTTTCTCTGTTGCTAGTCAAAGGACATTGTTTTTGGCTTGCAGCAGATGAACTGATGCCTTCAATAGAAAATGGGGTTGAACACTATCAACATTTTTATAATACAGTTATGATAAAGGATTTTACCTAACATGAATTTTAGTATTGATTTTCGCAGCAAAGTTGTATTTTTATACAGAATTGCCTCGACTAGCAGACCATAATTTGAAAATTCCCCCTCCCCCATAGATTATAAAACGAAATTCTCAATGTGTGTGCAGTATGCAAGACACACTTTTAAAATAATGATGCCATTTTGTAAACTCAGTTTCAACCGGATTGGAATTTAAAAAAAAAAAAAAGAAATATAACAATCTTTTTTGAGATACAAAGTTTAATGCACTTACTTACCACAAAATAGCATACAGATGGGAACAACAGGAAATATGAAACGAAACTCTTTATGACTTGTAAAGCTATGAATGAAATAAAGACAGTATAATTTTTAAGTACAATTAGAGAAAACTGATAATAGGAAAGAAGACAAAGAAGACAAGTCCTAAATATACACTGACATAGTAATTTAAAATCATGATAAGCTGCATTAATTCAATTATATAATCAAATTTATTATCTGAATTAAATTGTTAAGACAAGAAGAGAATAACAGTACATTTACATTATGTTCAAAATGTGCATACTAATATGTCACTAATACAAAATTATTTTAACACCAGAAAATTAATGTTGAATGAAAACAAATGAAGGGTCACACTTTCACATACTTTGGATCAACTTATGGCAGAAGACATTACTTAACAAGTCTCTCCATCATACAACAAAATATGTACTTAATTCTCATTTATCCCCTAAAACTTTTCTTTTTTGAACCCCGCAACACTGTTTAACATGAAAAAACTCTTAATTCTATGAAGGAATAAGCCCTTTATGAGCAGAACAGCAACACATACCTGTATATACATAATGTCCATAATACTGTCCATAATAGCAGGCCATTCTTTTTGTAGCCCATCTTGGCACCCATTACAAAGCTAGGTATATGGGTTGTCATGACGACTGCAAAGCCTTGTGAGAAGTACCAATGCCATGGATGGGTCCCATAGAATGCACCCAAATCATTAATAAAGTTGAACTCAATGAAATTCTTCTGAACCAGCACAAACTGAAAATAAAACACAGAAATTACATTATTAAACTGATTTTAATAATAGCCCCTTTCACAGCAGAAAATACCACCCAAAGAAGTTGAGTTCTGTATAGCGTGTTTGGACTAAGAAGGTCTTTTAAAAAAAAGGCAGATACCGGTACCCACTTTGAGCAGTTTACATCCATATTTTATGCCCAATATACATGTATCACTGATACAAAATATCTTCTGGGCAGTTCCATAGGTAGGTAAACCTACAATATAGGTCAAATTTAAAATAGGCACTGTACTTCAATGGCCGGACCCCTTTTTTAAAGCATTTTTTAAAACTAAACAGAAAACTAAAACAACAAAATAAAATTGTTATCTGTAATATATACCCCAAAGGAATGCACCCAACCACTGTGATTTTAAGATACAGGGAGGAGGAGTGGGGGGGGTCAGACGTACAATTTTAATTTCTTAAATCTGAACAGCCTATACGTTCGACCCAACATATAATTTTGTTCAGAAACTGTTTTTGTCAGAAATGCAGTTGGCAAAGAAAAAACAACAGTTAAAAAAAAAAAGAAAACTTTAAAGGCCTTCATGTTTTAATTTTTATAACCAACATGACACTATATTCATGATATTCTGTTGATTATTTCTGTTTTTCTAAACCTGAATTTCATAGATCCTAATACTAATAGTAAATTCAAAGCTGAAATTCTTTTATCTTAATTTGTCCTTTCACCTTAAGTTATTCCGTCATCCATCGTCAATTCATTGTTGTTTGTCATGTATGTAAACATCAAGATTTTAATCTTCTTTCAATCCCATGTATATATATGTCTAACACTGTATATATATATTATATATGTGTACACATATATATATCTATAATAATAATACGAGAAGCTCCATGGGTCCGACTGTGGGCAGTCCGATGACGTCTTTCGCGTCAAAACGCGTCGATCTGCGTCACTTAACGAGGGTCCGGGCTCGACGTCGGGAGAGCTATCTCCTCCCGGACGACGGGTCGAGGGGGGACGGACCTGACCCGGGGGATGAGGAATTCTTTGCTACATGGCAACGGCCGGGTTTTGACCCATTTTGTCCCGCCATCGACCAGGAAATCGTAAAAAAACGATGTAACACGCTCATGAATATTATGCATGACCTGTTGCATGCATTCATGAGCCTCGAACTGTTTCAGTCCATTGCCCCTAAAAAATTGTTTTTATTATAATTTGATATTATTCTAACAAAAAATATTCAAAAAATTACGAACATGTTCTTATTCTGTTTATACAGTCAATAACAATTTGATAAAACAAAGATATATAATCACGCAAAAGCAACGACCTAGCTTATACTTTTGTTTTTTTATTTGAAATGTTTAGCAAATACATGATATTGTAATAAAATATTAAGTAATATATTTTTATAATCCTGATTATATTGAATACATGCAAAAGTAACAAAAAAAGTTTCAATTGTGTAATTGGCAACCAATATAGCTCTATGCATGCAATGCATGGGGCGCATATCCATATCGTTCCGTCGCGACTTCGGAGATTTATCACATCGACTCACATTTTAAACTCTTCTTCATCTATTACGGGCCCTGAGTGTTGATGCAGAATTCGTAAACAGTAAGTTCACACACTCCAAAATCAATTGCATTCTATACAAATTAAGGAGTATCGTTGACGTTGTCAACATTTCTTTAGACAAATTTACTGCGGTCGATTGTGTGGTTGCACTTTGGATGCATGCGCTATGCACGACGCGTTAATTGACGCCGCTGCACTGCATGTAGGCCTAGGTGACCTGTGCAGTGTGTGGTGGTTGGTTGTGTTAGCAGGTTAGTAGACTCTGAATAGTAAACATGCATGCACGTACTAGCTCAGCTCACTGGCCTTGGGCTTGGCGTGTTTGTTGTTGTATAGTCATGATCATGATAATTGGTGGTAGGGACCTATAGGGTCTATTTCTAATTCTAAAGTTAAAACATGCATGCATGAGGTTTTTGTGTGTTGTTAGTGGCCCTCACATGTTTACTTTTACCCCTTAAGGCAGGGGTGGCCAACCTTTTAAAGCTCGCGGGCCACAGCTAAATATTGGCATAACTTGGCGGGCCGTAGGTAGTCTTCTCCCCACACACACACACTCACACTCGTGCAATACGTGTACACACCTGCAATTTTGCAAACTTATTTCTCGATTCCCAACATTTGGATATTCAGGGGCGGATCAAGCTTTTTGCTAAGGGGGGGGGGGGGTGACCCAATGACAATGCAGAGCATCATCCACGAGCCGCGTAGCGGCAAGGCGATTTTTGTTGTTGCTATTTTGAACCCCCGTAAGTGATGTTTTCCTGGTATCACAATGGAGACCATAAAAAGCAGTGCATGATAACGTCTTTTTAAAACAAGTAACAGTTTAAAACACAGTTATATCCAGAGTTATCATGTGTTTTGTTAAGTTACCAGACGAGTTGAATATCTTCTCACAATATGCACATTTTCACTTGGCAGCCCAAGTGGGGGGTTAAACCCCTAACGAGTCAATATGTTGTGAATGATGAAAACAAAGAACGGAAATATAGATAGCTGTGTGTAACCTGGTGTAAATGTTTTACCCTATTTCATTGCTGCTATGCGGGCCGCATTTCATTTATGAGCTATTTAGGTGGTCTGTCGGCATCGACAGATCACCTATTGTTTTTGTCAGAATTTTCTTTCTTTATTTTTATTTATTTCTACCCCCTTTTTTGTTCCGAGAATAACTCAAGATCGGTTTTGTTCTTTCTTTTTTGCACAGTCATAGGTCATAGTCATGAGACATGACAGGAACATTTTCAAGGTCATCAAGTCTTCATGACGTCATCCAGGCGCCATTTTGTGTTTTTTTGGTACTTTCAACTCATGATCATATCTTCATAACGGAAAGTCATTTCTCATTCATATTTATCATGATCAAGGTCAATATCCGTCCGGTCAATTTCAGGTCAAAAACGCGCGCATGCGTACGTCCGCGCGCGCAAAATTTCAAAATGCTCCAAATCGTCTCAAATTCATTTTGGATACGTTTCAGGCCATTTTAAGCATTTCGCAAAAAACGCGCACACGAATGCGCGCGTTTTCGTTCGTGACGGCCGAACGCAACATAATTCGCCTATTTTTTTTTGGCATGATATTCCTCATTTTTTCTGAACAATTTGATACCATGTTTATCCTTTTATGACCATTAATAACGGAATGAGCGTCCGTTCAAGAAACATGTCCGTGCGCGCGATATCTTGTAATACATAGCATATATGGGCAAAAACATGCGTATACAAAATTCATTGCAACTCTTCAGAATGGATGGGAACTCCCAAATTTTTTTCATATTTGGATAGAATATGAGTCGGAGATATGATTTCATGTCTCATTTGACCCTCAATTAACTCATGACGTCATCATAATGGCCTCCGAACTCAAAATTTCAATTTGCATATTATGACGTCAGCATATTTTTGGAAAATTGATTGTATCTCTGTAAATATTGATCGATTTTCTTCCAAATTTTGATATGTTCTAGCTGAGACAATTCTCTACAAATGCAGTCATCACGATTTTTCATTTTGACAAAGGCATCATGGCGTATTTTTGCGATTAAAGGAGGCATGTCAATTTTTCACATTTTGCGTGTATTCTCTATGGGACATGACTTTTCTCAAAACTGGATTCTACATTCCCGTCTTTCGCGAGCAATATCTCCGTCGTTTTAGTTTTGTTTCCTGAGCTTTGAGTATGTTGTAGCTGAGACAATAAGCTATCACAAGTGTGCCCTTTATTTTTCGATCAGATGCCGGGATCATGCTCATATTTCACTTGCAAAGTGGGATTTGAGAATTCCATTTTCCGTTCACGTGTAATGTCTATGTGGATTATTTTGGTATAGTGGTCATAGCACTTGCCTCCCATTCCGGCGACCCAAGTTCGATTCCTGGTGGGTCATTTTTTTTTTTTTTTTTGCCGTCGTTTTAAATTTGATTTTATGATCTTCTTCGACTATTATAACATATTATCATATACAATCACAAACAATGTAATAAAATGCCTAATTTTGCGTGTTATATCTATGGGAGAAGAATGTCAATCGTTTGAGTACAACCCTATGGGAAATCTGTTCCTTGTCGTGTATTAAACCTAATATAGGGTTTATCTCCCAACTCTGCTACAATATCAAATCACCTTGCTAGTCTCCTTCCCAGACGTTTTTACTTTTCCAGTTATTCAGCCCAGGTATATGCATGTTTACGTCTCTCCCGTGGACATAGAATTGTTTACTTGTCTATACTTCTCTCTTTCTCTATATTAAATTCTATTTATGCTGGATATATTGAATGCATCGTTCTCCATTGCATCTCTCTCTTTCTCCTCTCTCTTGCTCTGTTTCCCTTCTCCTCTCTTATTTTGCCCCTCTCCTTCTCTTGCTCTGTCTCTGCATATATATATATATATCTCTCTCTACTCTTTTACCCTCTCCCTCCCTCTCCTCGACCTCTTGCCTTGCCTCCCTCTTATTCTCTTGCTCTGTCTCCCTCTGCCTCTGCCCTTCTCCTTTTCTTCTCTCTCACCCTCTACCTCTCCCGCCTCTGGTTCTCGTTCTCCTTCTATTATGTCTTGTAATGTTCCTTAATTTTCTATAGCTCTGCCCTTTGCCCTTTGGCCTTGGAACTCAAAATACGAATTTGCATATTATGACGTCAGCATATTTATGGAAAATTGATTGTATCTCTGTAAATATGGATCGATTTTCTTCCAAATTTTGCTATGTTGTAGCTAAGACAACTTTCTACAAGATCAGTTATTCAGATTACATAACAGACCACCTAATTCGTCCTCATGACGAATTACATTTCTAGTTTTATAATAATTTTTTTTCAATGCTCCGAGGGCCGCAGGTTGGCCACCCATGCCTTAAGGGATCCGCGATATCCGGTAACTTTGTCTCAGATTCTGAAACACAATCCTGGATTTAGCTCATGCTGCAATGATAATTATAAACCTGTAGGCTTTATAGCCTAAGGTCAGTCAGGCCAGGAACCCCATGACTTTTACAAGCCGATAGCCAGTCTGATTATCAAGATATTTATGATTGGAAATCAAAACCAAATTTTGCGTTTTCCTAACGGTTTTCATAACACTACAGTCTATTGGGGAAAATGAGTATGGTAAAACCATTCTCTCCAGGCACTTCTTGATCATTTTGAAGCGTAATTTTTGTAGGGCTTCAATATTACACCATATCACAGACACTGATAACACGTAGGGTCGTGCATCTCAGATTTAAAGGTACTATGTCCCATTTGCAGGCCTAAAAAATGAAAAGGTTAAATTCCAACGGCATTTGATAGACAATACTAATTTAGAACTTCCCTAAAAAAAGTGGGGCTTGAAAATGTCTTTAAGTGGAAAAATAACGACTATTAGTTGTCGAATCGACTTAGGAGCTATAGAGCCAGTAAGTAATAGTCTGATTTTTCAGACCATTGTACCGAATGGTCGTACGTTTTATGCTGCGCAAAGATTCAATCAGTTTAATTTTGGCCATTACAAGAAGTGGGTTATTGATGTAGACAAATGCTCATGTACCCTTTACAGCTCATTTTATGTATGTTATTACCAAAGATGAAAAAGCCAGTCAGTCACTCAATAGTGTCTGACAGTGAAGTCTAGCAAGTAAACGGGTTTCCTTGCATAATTTGAATATTAGGACACTGCTAACGTTTAAATTTCACAGATAGGACATACATGACATATTCATAATTCCTGCAAAGTTCTACAGAATTTGATGTTGGCTGCAAAAGGGACATAGTATCTTTAACATTGTTAAACGATGCCTTTAATGCCTTATGAAGTTATGACTCTATTATGTACTGTACTCTGTAGTTCTGATTTCTGATGGCTGCTGAAATGCTTGGCTGGCCCTAGACCGAAAATTTCTGTCTCTTTCGTTCGTTAGCCTCTGATTTGGAATTGGGTAGGGTCATTATATCATTATATCATGTAAACTGAAGAAAAAAATATTGTATGTGCTGTTTATATAGTTCAATAATTTGTGTATTGTTACTTTTCATTCATTTCATTTACAGTCCTCCAAGACTTCAACACCGACAACTAGCAACTTCAAATTTTTTGCATGACCATAATTACACAAAAGAAAAGACCCAGAACCTGCAATGCCAATGCTCCAAACTGACCTTCAGTCAACACCAACTACAAGTCAAGAATCACCTTACTCTGCAAGGAGATATAGTTCAAGCTCAGGGGTATTCTTCATAGGACAAATGCGATTGAGATGACAATTCAATCTTACGACCAGAACTATATGTGCATTATGCAGCTGCATACAAACAAAATACACTGCATATAACTATCATTACTGTTGTCTTATTAAAAATGTAATTAAACGTAGTAAAAACCATCATGATAATGATAATTGTTATTTATGTCTAATTTTAACAGTTATTATAATACTCAGCCTATTTCTTGCTTTTCCAAAGTATTGTTTAATGTTTTCATATACATGTATGATGTATCATACTGTTTGATAATAACAGTATACATGTACAAACATTATTTAATAAACTGAAAAATATACTTCTATGACTGTGTCGTTAAATTTTCATTATGCACCTAAATTTATTGTATATACCCTTTATACATAACTCAGCTATCAATAACAAGATGATGTGTATGTGATGATTAATGCTACTTGCTCATGAATATCTGAGTGAATTTGTGTCCATCAAATATATTTATTTTTGCTGAAGCAAAGTAATTATAATTCGCACATAAACTAAGAAAATAGCAATAGGCCTACAGAATAACACTAAAATGATTTTTTTTTAAATAAAAAAGTTTTCTTTTCTTTTCACCTCTCTTTCACTTTCTATTTATCTCTCTAATGTCCGCTCTCTAATTCTCACTCTTCCACTTTCTGTACTATTTATTATTCATATGTTCATACATATACTTATTTCCTCCTCTCTCTTTCTTCATCCTCTTTCTCTCTCTTCCTCCCATTTCTCCCCCTCCCTCGCCTCCATTTCCCCTACCCCTGTCTCTCATCCCCTCTCTGCTATATAGTGTTAAACTGAATATTTGTGGTAAGGTACATGTGTAGACGTCCTATATATGCCTGTGTAAAAAATTTGTGTTGTTTATGGGGAGGAGGAGGGAAAGTGAAAGGGGGTGTGAAAACCTGTTTGTGTGTATAATTTTCATTTGCATGTTCCTTTTAACAACTACCCATGTGTCAATAAAAATATAGTTTAACAAAATGCAAATGTGTTTATAAAGAAGACAATGAGTTCATCCATAGTGCATCTGAACAAAAATCAAAACATTTGTACTCTCCATTATATGGAAAATATGTTGACATATACTTTCAAGTCCAACATGGAACAATATATAACAGTAAATACATATAAAATTTGCTCAAGTTTGCGTGTATGCTACAATCTCGATCAACTTGAAATAGGCCTATAGAAGTATAAATTACTTTTGAATAACCATCAAAACGTTTTTTTTTAGAGGGTAGTATATACAAATGCGCAAATTCAGTTGATCCCCCAAAAGGAGCGCTAAGGAATTAATATGGAAGCAGCGCGTGAAGCGCATTCCTTAAATTCACTGCGGGGAACGCGCGCGCGCGCGAACACGCTAGCTGAACCGACGCGTTACAACCCCCCCCCTAGAATCCCGTGGATTTTCCACGGGTCCTGCTAGTATATACATAAACACACACATACACAACACAAATGCAACTGCTTCTCCGATATGCCTTCAGTGTATGGAATGGATGGAATTATTCATATCACAATGAAAATGAAAAGCCTATACCGGTAAACAAATGATCTTCACCTACTCGCCCCCAAAATTAATGGGATATCTTCCTATATCAATACTGTCACCATGCTTGAAGTTCGTACATCAAAAAGTTATTGACATATTGTGATAACAAGGGGTCTATAAAAAATTGACCTCTATGACATTTTACCTTTCATCTACTTATCCTAAATTCTAATTAGGTCATCTTCCTAAGGTGATACAAACTATCCCAAGTTCCCAACGTTCGAAGTTCATACCTCTAGTTCAGAGATGCCAACCTTCATCAACAAAAAAAAGTATTCTTAAACAGAAAAAACAGTATTTTTTTAACCAAAAAAAGTATTTTTGAAAAAACCCTAAAATATCGCCCAATCAAGCAGCTTCAAAGAAATAGGCAATGGCGGTACCACTTATACGTACCCGGATCGGAGCGCGACGTGCATACAGTACACGTGGTTTGTTCGCAACGAGCGCAGTTTGGGCCCCGTATCACCGTACTGCATGCATCGTTTGAAGACATAGGTGCATAATACACACACAACACAAAGCCCATGATCGGAAATGAAGAAAAACGTCAATTAAAAAAAAAAAAAAAAAAGTAACAAAACACACAAAAAAAACGTACTGCCGTATTCATAGCCAAAAACGGGACAAATACGGCAAAAACGGAACAGTTGGCATCTCTGCTAGTTGTTCTTGAGATATTTCAATATTAAAGCTAATACCTGTAATTACAGTCATTGCCATCTATGACCTTTAACCCACTTACTCCAAAATCTAATCAGATGGTCTTCCTGTGGTGATACACACTGTCTCCAAGTTTGAAGTTCATATCTCAAGTGGTTCTAGAGATATCGTGACAATGAGAATACCTGTAATTTCAGAGATTGACCCCTGCGACCTTTTACCTTCAATCTACTTGGAATCCCTAAATCTTATCAGATACACACTGGCACAAAGTTTGATCCTCCTTTTTCTCTAGCTGAAAATACCAAGTGGTCCTCAATGTATGGTGATAATGTGCCTAAAACCTGTATTTTTAGAAATTGACCTCTGTGACCTTTGACCTATTTACCTAAAATCTGATCAGATCATCTTCTTATGGTGATACACACTATCACCAAGTTTGATTCCTCTTTTTCTCTAGTGGTCCATGAGATATTGCAATATTCGAGGCTAATATCTAGAATTTCAGAAATGGACCCCTATGACCTTTGACCTTGACCTGTTAACCCAAAATCTGATCAGATAAGTCTTCTTATGGTAATACATATTATTACCAACTTTGAGCCCCATACATGTATCTCCAGTGGATTTAGAGATTTTGCGATAACAAGCTAATACCTGGAATTTCAGAAGTTGACCTCTTTACAGGAAGTTAAAGGAAACCTCACCCCAAGAAATAACTTACTTATTCTGAGAGATTTATTGTCTTCCTGCCCAAAGTGTATGAGAGAGGCATAAAGCAAGAATAATGTACAGTTTCTCAGCACGACATGGGTGTCGCCATTTTCTTGATAATGTGACGTACTATGTGAAGTCGTTTATCAAGTAAACGTATTCAAATTTATGGATTCTTCCTTCCCAGGTGTGTGTGGTGATGAATTATTTCATTCACCTGCTATTACCCTTTGAGCTACAATCGCCAGAATGCAAATTGCATGAATAAGTTGGTGCTCTTCTAGGGTGAAGGCTTCTCATAAATAAAATAAATTTTTCAACCGCTATATTTTAGTATTTTTAAATGAATTAGTTACGATTGTTCCCCTGTAATATATTTTTCACCAAATATAATTGCTATCTTCTCAGCTATGATTTGTCCTCATTGAAAAGTAAAGTTTTTTTTTATTGATTTAAAAAAGTCTTTCCAACTAAAGCTTGGTGCATGATACATGTATAACTTCAACTGGTACGTCACATTTTCTAGAAAATGATTGCGCCCATGTCATGCTAAAAGGCATCAAATCATGCCATGAATATCTTCATTTATATATCTCTTGCAGTAATACATCTCATTTTTTAGAATACCTACACTTATACTTTGGGTTGAGTTTCCGTTAAGGGTTGAGTTTCCGTTAAGGGTTGAGGGAAAATTTAACTTCAGCACCACCGGGAGGTTGCATCAAGTTTGAATTTATCTTTCAAGCTCAGGTGAGCATCAAAACCTCTAAAGCTCTTAATATCATCTCACATGTACATCAGAAAGATCATTTAAGTGGGAAAATTACAGTTTTATGTTCCTGAAATCAAAACTATTGGGTGTTCATAAAGTAAGTTATTTGTACTTGGTATTTATGAATAGTATTTACGAGTAGACGTAACAAGTCTTTACCTTTATATTAGTACATGTACTTGTAGGTTTTGAAAAAATCATAATGTTCGACCTGAATCTATTAAAGTTGTAAACAAGTTTGATTCATTTTATGAGACCTTAAAGATTGTCATAAAGCAGCTATTCAACAAGAAATTTTGTCAGGATAAATCTAAAGAGTTTGAACCACTGTAGAGATTTCTAGCTTCTTGCAATGCGAAAGTTCCTAAAGGACATGTATTTGTCCAGTTTGCATAATGCAAATCTGACCCCCTCATAATCTCTGACCCCCAAAAAGATCAATCTCAGAGATTTTAACTTTAATTTGAAAATTCTGAAAAACAGCTTTCTCTGATGTATGTCTATTTTTGCCTGTATACTCTTTACTTTTTTCAAGTCTGACAACATGTGGCTCCATAATGTGTCTGAATGTACATCCGACCTTTATGGAATGACCCTTCTGTCGCCTTTCAACTTTAAAAGTTCATTTATGACAACTATCAGAAATGGCTCAGAAGGGGTTTGTAATTTGTAACCAAAAAAAGGAACCATGATGGCAAAAAAAGGGAATTTCAAGCAAAAAGAAGGAATTCATCAAAACGAAACTTACAACCACGCGCGACACACTTCCAATGCAGAAATGTCCATTCCTCATGCTGTTATTTACAAGTTGGTATTTTTTTTGGTATTATCGGTGTTTCATTCTTTTTGAGAATATTTACACCTTTCCCTTTTTTTTTTTTTTACTATTTGTAAATCATAAATCTCTATTGAAGTCTTTCTATTGAAGTAGTGTTCAACATTTTAGGGCATTTGGTTGACGTGCGGTATGTGCACACAAATTTTAAAAAATTTTATTTTTTTTAAAAACGTATTTTATGAAGAAAAAACGTAATACCGTAATTTGAGGAATAAAACAGATTAATTCCAGGAAAAACGTAATGGTTGGCAGCTCTGGATGAAGTTGAACTGAAAAACATTCTTCTGAACAATCATATATTGAGAGGGAAAGTAAAATGTAACACAATACATGTTATGAATAAATATTGATGCTAATTCATACATGCAGATTAGTGGTATTGAAAGTTTAGCAATAATTTGTTATGAACTTAAAATTGCAATTGCAATCATGTAGACTTCCATGGCACACCGCACTGCATGATTTAAAAAAAAAATAGCATAACATCATGATTGTATACATTTCTCTCTAAGACCTGAAAATACTGCTTAATATGAATTTTTAAAAATGAAATCAAAAGAAGAAAACAAAAAATCATACTCACATTACCATAAAATAGTCTGTCCATAAGAAGAGAAGCAGAGATGGCTATCACTCTGAAGCACAAAACAACATGAGAGAAATCAAATTAATCTTATTCTTATTCAGACTACTTCTTGCTTTACCAATTTTGATAACTAAACTTGAATAATGATTGACATTTAAAAACATGGGCACATGCCTACTTTATGCCTATACAAGTACATTATCTTTCCCCCTTCTTAACATCTATTTTAACAAAATGAATCCCATTTCTATCCATATTTGAACACATCTGACCCTAGGAAAGCTGTAGTGATTAAAAGAAATCAAAAGTCTTGCATCAAGAAAGTACCAGAATACAATTATTTTGAATGATATTGTTGTATTCATGTCTATATCCAAGATTTACTGAATATTCTGTAAAGTAGTAGTCTATATCAATCATCCATAATTGAGCAGAGGACATTGCCCTCTAATACTGGGAAGAATTTTGTTTTCAGTTCAACAGAAAATGGTTGAAAAAAGTCTTGTACTCTCATTTCTCTCTTTTCAACTTCACAATACCACTTTCATATGGCATTACTGAACACTATTAACGGGGAAATTTTACATGGTTATCTTGCATTCTTGTAGTGGTGAAAAGAAAATAAGATTCTCACAAAAATTACACTGCAAGTTTTCAAGAATATTGCCAATCAAAGTTTTTGGAGAGGGTATTCTACTGAATTAATGACCAATCAGGCCCATCTATGAAATACTCTGTCCCTTGTGTGCCTAAGTTAGTACTTTGTAACAATCACTAAGTTTTATATATAATTATCTTGATTTTTAACCTATGAACCAGTGTCGGAAATACACGGGGGCGACGGGCAATTTCACCCCCGTGAGTCTCAAAATAGCCACCTAAAATCCTGAAAACCGAATGTCGCTACTGATTCTGATCGCCCGCAGACCCATAACCACCCGGTCCGAGCCCCCACAGACACTGGCTTGCAGTTCAAAGACGCATCGGGCTGCTAGCGCTCTCACGCACGATCTGAGTACTAGCAATAATATAATGCATGCATGGCCATGCGCGTCCTGGTATGATGTCAACACCATGCATCATGTACACTGCTAACGCGCCCTTGTCTGCTACAAAATACCGTATTGTACTCATATACATGATATGCATGACGCAAATAAGTATTTGCGAGTACCGTCCATCAGTGCTGAACTGCTAGCAACCAAATTGGTACGTAATATGTTTATTTAGTCTTTTTTCTGACCCAAATTTTTATCATTGACAATGCAATCCCTTTTGTAAAAATATGATTCCGTTCAAAATTGTGTTATTTACAACTTAAAAGTTAAAACCATTAATAGGGTGTCTGATTACTCTGATAGCGCACCCGATGTGTGCTAAAATCCTTCCCATAGAGATTGCACGCATCCCTATGCAGTCTACGTGCATTGCGCGATCATGCAATGATGTTTTTATGTTTTTATTACCAAATCGAGATTCAAACCTTTATTGCTCGTGATCCTGAAGGTGATACTCAATAAATGAGGTGTCATATGAAAGAGCAGGCTTATCTCCATATTTCCAAAGGGGCATCATCTCGGATTTTTAATTATATATTTTGGTCAAAACAGCGATTTAAATGTTGTTTCCTGGCTAGCTCCGAGATTTGCCACTTTGGAGAAATGACGCCCCAAGTGATAAGTAGTCCCAGTCCTAAGGAATATATCCATGTGCCTATTTTTTTTCGCTAGCCGCAAGGGATCACAAACAATTACAGTTTGAAAATATCCTTCCCCCCATTTTTCAGATCAGCTAAGTAGGGAGGTGTGAGCTCCGCTTGGCCCAAACCAATGGTGACAGCGCAAAAAAATCTGTACATTCATATGGATCGGACGGCGTATGTGTGCGTTTGTGAATTGGCTAGTGATTGCGCTCAATTTGCGCATGCAGCTAAGCTACACGTGTACGTCTTTTTCATCGATTCTGAGAAAAATACCATAAATATTTCTTTGAGTTGAAGGGGCTGTATCTTTTGATAGAAACATCGGTGGGTCTTGAAATTTGAAATGTATTATTCTGAGTAAATGATTTTTTTCAATTATCCACCCATAATGGTGAAAAACGATCCAAAAGGGAAAATTGAAAAATCGTTCAGACACCCTACCATTAAATGTGAGTGAATATTTTTACAGTTGTCCCACATACCGATATATTTGTTATAACGTAACAAGCACAATCAATGCCGGATTTTTTCCTGTATAAGGCTTGTTTCGTAGACAGAAAATGAATTTTGTTTTAAAAAATCTGTAAATAAATATATAAATGATGTTTCTATACCTCAGAATTTTTCTTACAACTGTTTAATTAAATTATATTATTTATACGAATCGTACTATAGGATGCCATTGTCATTGATCATTGATGGCATCAATTTCTATCTACGAAATAAAACTATCTTTGCCTTTAGAATCTATATCTATACAGGAAAAAAAAAGTCCTGCCATGATTTTGCATGTTTCTTTATAACAAATACATTGGTATGTGGGACAACAGTAACAATATTCATTCACATTTAATGGTTATAACACAATTTTAAACGGAATTTCATTTTTTTAATGGGATTCCATTGTCCATGATAAAAATTCAGGACAGAAAAAAAGACTAAATAACATATTACGTACCAACTTGGTCGCTAGCAGTATGATGGCTAAGAAAAAACACAACTTATTGTTACAGCTTTAATATGGCTTTAAGACAGTAGCCCCCTTTTTAAAGTTTTTTCAAAAGTAGCCCCCACTTTTCTTAAAGTAGCCCCTTGGTTTTTTGAGGCAATGGGAAAGAAACCCCCATAAAAAAAAAATTATTCCTAGCCTGCTATGAACAGTTCAGAATAACTTTTATACAGTTTTTCTTGAAATTCATTTTCATTATTTCTAGAAATAACATTTTCATAATCACACTTCAAAATTACTAATACACGTATGTCAGATGTAATAGCAAAGTAATTCTGATATCATACAATATTTATTGTAACTCACCCAACTGGTAGGAATAATGTTACTGCCACTCTGATAACATCAAGTGTAATAATAATTACGCTGCCAGGAAAAGGAAATATTAGAAGTACTGGTAAATGTTAAATAGCTAAATACAGCTGGCTCAAAGTTATATATACTGCTCAACACACCAAGACATCGAAAAAAGAAAAAAAAAATCTACATTTGCCACACTGGCAACTTATTACGGGTACCTGCAAGAAATTAATTCCTTAAAATGCAAGAGCGCCATAAAGGCAGCCATGCTAAAGCCGGGGTAATAGGGGTTATACGGTAATTATGAAGCGCTAGGAGTGTCAAGTCTGACAGACATGAGCGCTATATAAGAACTCACAATTATTGTTATTATCATTATCATTATTATTATTACCATTGTCACCACCATCATCATTATCATCATCATCTCCATCATTATTATCAAACAAATCTCCAAAGTGAAAAAAAGTAGTGAAAAAAAGTAGTAAAAAAGAAAGTTCTGAAAAGTAATTTCACAATTTTCCCCATTTTTAAAAGCCCCTTTTAAAAATCTTTCCAAAGCTGAACTGATCTTCATTCCAGTCTCTTTGTTTGCTGGTGCCAATGAGGCAAATAAGGTGGTTTATAGACTACTCTAAAAAGGTTCGACACTTAAATTTTGAGCGCTGATATCTCTCTTATTTATATTATCATACTTGACGTAAGTACAGTGAAACCTGTCTATAAACTTAAAGACCACCTAAGGGAGACAAGACAAGTGGTCTTTATAGGCAGGTGGTCACTAAAGCAGGTTTGACTGTATCATTGAAAAGCATGTTTATTCTCCTTTTCAATGATGCCCCATTTGTAATGATTATGTAATCATGGAATGTGCACCTGAATAAGGGGCCAAGAAAAAAAGTGAAATGTTGCAAAATGCATTATTGTCAAGAGTGACCACCTCAACATCATTCGAAACACAATCCATCCCCCAAACAAATGAAACGTTCACTGGGAGAGATATCAACACTCGAGCTTGAATTGCAAAAACTTTTTTTGAGGAGTTTATAAGAGCCTCTGCTATAACTTCAGTCATTGAAAATGTGTGCACCATCTTTACTCAATGAATCAATTACCTCAACAGATGGAAATGCGTGAAACCCAAACTCCCAAGTGAAGCACGACTAAAATTAATATGCCACAGACATAACGGAAGCCAAAGCACAGCAGCGGTTGGTCTCACCAGGCAGGCCAAGGCAACTATGACAATGTACACCCGTGGGTTCCTACATATAGGCAACAAAATCTACATCAATTAAATCAGACACTGGTGTTACCAGAAGAGTTTACATGGACTCATTGAACTAAATTTTCAATACAAAATCCATATCAAATAATCTTACAAAACATATGGGCTAGTTCAAGCTATAGGTCCTTTATGTTACTAACCAGTAACCACACCTAGATTTCAGAATATATTATCTGATGACTGATTTAAGCTGATAGCCCTACTAGACCTTGAATCAGACAAAACATCAAATTATGAAGTGACATGTTTAGGTCAATTTATGTTTACGTTTCCATAATATGTTTCAATAGCACTTGATAACATGTGGGACATCCTTTGGACCTGCCCATGTACAAAAACAGGAATAAATAATTATGCCTCATTTTGACAAGGCACATAAATATCATAAACTAAACCTTACATTTTGAAATTGGCTATATATCTGCAAAAATTGAATCTGAAGTGCCCCTTACAATTGCAACATTGACCGGCAATATGTAACGTAAAATTTACATATATATTTCACACAGATATATTATCTGTGGTCTAAAGAGAAGAAAAGATAAATTTTGCCTATTCAAAGAGTAGACATAATGATCCACATAACCCTACTAAAAAGTTTCTGTCCTTAATGATGATGATAAAAACTGTTTTCTTACCTGTCCTGTTTCTCATTGTCGTCATACAACCAATCCCTTGGCCAAGGAAAGAAGAAAAGACCAACAGAGGTCAAGATGCTTTCCATGGTGTTGGTTAAAGTACGCGTTGCATTGTAAAACACAAACCAGGAGGATAAATTCATTATAAGCTGACAGGTGCATGGATTAAGGTACAAATTTACATTACACAAGGTTAAGATGGGTATTAACAAAATATTGATTGTACAAAAGTTACAAAATTCAAATCAGTATAGTGTTCATGAAGAATAACTAGAACTAATGATAAATACAAAATAATATTTTCATTCAATGTTACAAGCATTCCCATGAATACAATGATACAAGCATTCTGATTTGGTATCTGAATTGTGTAACATTAGGTTCTACTTCAGGAGTGCAAGCAAACTCAAGCTTAAAGAGATGTAGGCTTTCAGGGAAAGAAGTTCGTATTTTTTTATATAAAATGTGGCTGCTTGAGAAATTAACCAAAGTGCTCAGAATTGACAGTATGGGAGATGAGATGTGACACAAAGCAGTAATACATGCTACTTCATTGATGTCAGAAAACCAGCACTCAAAGTGTACACCGGGAATAAGAAATTAAGTTGAGTGCTTCCTTAACTATAATTAAGCTGGTTAATTTTAGCCCTAATACATGGAGCAGGTTAAATTACAGTTGGGTAGACCAACAATGCTGAGAAACAAAAAAAAGCTTGTGCTAGCCTTATGTACTTGAAAGTTGAAACACTTTTTGGATAGAGGCATGTGAATGGAAGTAGGTAATTATTCTGACTTTTTGCTTCCTAGAAATGTGAATGAATTGAAAGGATACTGTCCACCGTGCTACATCTTTGCCATGGATGAGGGCCGAGGTCTTGTACAGGCAAAAATCACCTACAGCTGATAGGGTGGCTTGTAATAGACGAGGAGCTAGAATCTGGAAAGGGTGGTGATAAACGACATATGTATTATGTCTTTATTATGTATGCAATTAAACAGCTACTTGCTTGATTGAGAACTAAATTTACAGGATATTTCCACAGTCATGCCTGGGTTATTAGTGGAAATATCTTGTTAAAAAATTGATATTAGACCTTAAGAATCAATTTATCTGCTTAGATTATAGACCAAAGACTGAAAGATAAATTTATCCGCTGTGCTTTGTAGGCCCTATGTAGGAACAGTGAGTTTTCAGGGTTACCCAAGGAGATTTAGTCAGGCAAGTGGTTTTCTCTGGTCTCCCTACACAGCTTATCTGAATCAAGTTTTTGATGATGACATAACATGAACAATCCACCCGAGGTCAGTAATGAGATGTGATTGATTCACAAAACCCAATAAACCACATAATATTGCAATTATATTCAACTACCAGCATTATATATATTGAAAACCTTTCTCACTACATCCCACTCGGGTTTAGCTGCAAAAATGCATTTCAATTATTTTCAATGTCCATTCAGAATTAGTTTCAATTACAGTAAGTGCTCCACCAACACGAGACATGAAGACTTTACACTTGCATCAAGCCACACTCCCAGCATCTGTACTGTCAAGCAATCTTTTTAAAGGCTCATCATAGTGGGTAATTCTCATGGGGAATTTGACCCCATTTGGGCGTTTACCCAATAACAGGTGTTGTCAATCACCAAGAGAAGACTTCACTTTATGACTGACAGGTCTTGTGTAATGCACTGTGCCCTGCAATAAGGAATTCTCAACAAAATAAAACTTCCCCCACCCTTGAGATATGAAGGCAAGCTGGAGTATTTTTTGGTGGGACAATAGGCCAGTTTCGGCGATTACGTAATGCGCGGTTACTGTAACTAGGTTGGTCAAGCTTTGCCACACCGCTATTTTGAATCTGTGCATTTTGTATTAGACTGTCGGTTCTTGCCGTTAAATTTCATTCATATTTTTCTATCAAAACTGCGTTTATATATATATAAATTTTTGTTTTGGCCAGAAATGTCTTTCAACTTGCCATTCCACAATTTTAGCTTCAGGCAGCTGTAATATTTTCTTAGAAAAAGAGGAGTTTCGACCACGGTATACACCCGAGGAAAGACTCGTTATTCCGTTAAATTAGCTTCCGCGGTAGCGTACTAGCCCGCCCGTAGCCCCTGACCTACGGGGCCCGCACTAAGTAGACGCGACCGTGTGTGGGGAAACTACAACGGGCAGGGTTTTCGTTTAGTGAACCAGTTATACAGACCTCCCCTAAGTTTGACGATATTCCTGACTTTGGGATCGATGACATATTCAATTATCAAGTAGAGAATATGGCGGACTATGCATTTTAGATCATCGGAAACTGAAGGCTTTTAAGAGTTTTGAAGACTTTCGATTAATATTTTCCGATGGCCAGGTATGTGGATAGAACTTAAAGCTCGAGTACAATCCTCCTCCAACTCTCAGCAGATAGCGACTCGTGTGTTTTTAGACTACAGGTCAAACCGACGCAAAAAGACAGAACAAACCAACTTGAACAAAAAGAAAATATATATACTATAAATATCAAACAAACAAAAAAGTAATAGAAAATGTAATAACAAATTTATGTTTAAAATGTTTAAAAAAAAATAATAAACTAATTGCTAATTAGTTCTTGAATGGCGAAGGTCCATAATTATAATTACTATTAACTTTTATTTTATGATAATCAAACTTCCTAATCTTATTTTAAATAATTATTATTCCCCATCCTGATTCTTCTTCCTTGCGTATGCATGCATGCCCCCCCCCCCCATTTAGGGTACGCGTACATGTTCCCTCCCTTTGAAAGCACCCCTATCTCATGCATTGTTTTTATCATTATTTATCACTCTTCCTTTCCACATTCTTCTTCCTTGTCTCATCATTCAGATTTTTTTTATCTTCATTTTTCCCCCTATTAATTATCTATTTATCATTATTCATCATTCTTATTCTCTGTCATCGGACGACATTATTTTATAAATATTATTTTTTTATTATAGTGTCATCATTATTTCTCGTTACCAGTGTTAATAATATTGATTCTGTGGTCACTGTGCATGCTTTTTGTTATCCGTTTCTTGGCCGCCTTGAAACATTTTTTAATCCATAAAATAATTTGGTTTTATTATGAAATGGTCTATTGAATCAGGATTGAATCGTGCCTACACGTACACGTACACGTGGTACGCGCGTGCACGCACGTTCTTCTGCAAGCAGAGTTGACTGTGTGTGCGAATGGGTGGAAAATAGTTCATCTCTTCTTTTATTTCTACGTCCAAATTTGTACTCAGTATCAAGCTAAGGTAATGCAAAATTGAATGGAAATTACCGATATTGGCGAACTGATATGTTGGTTCTTCGCCTTCTGTTTCATCACTGGCATTCAAGCCAATTATTGTCGCATGTATCATCGACCTCCGTTTATTTTTTTGAGGGGGTATCGTGTACGTGTTGCCTGTACCGGGGACTTGGCCGAACAGGTTTGGCTGCAAGATGTGAATCGCTATTGCACGTTCCGTAACAGCAATTATGCTTTCCCATTATTCTTGCCTAAAACTCAGTTATTTTAAAGATCAAATGTACGAAGAAAAAAATTCACATCTCAAAGATATGTATTATTCAAGTTTGAAACTGCCTCCTTTTTCTTCTCTCTCTCTCAAAATAGCGAAAGCAGACAATACAATCACACCTCGAACATAGCAAACACATGTATTGTACGCACACAGTGTAGGCTGCTATGCACCGCGACTTCTTTGTTTGACCAACCCTCCGATTACGTAATGCGATTTAAAGGTCTGTGAATACATTATGAAACTGGCCTATTGGTGGGCTGCCTGAGAGACCTGTGCACACATCAATTGGTAATTCAACCAAATCTGGTGTCAGCGAATTATGATGCAATACACATGGACACTGACTAATATGTGGCTCTAGCAAAAAAAAAAAAAAGAATTGAAGTGATCAACAGTTGAATATTCCTCATTCCTGAACAGAATATAACTAGAACGTCAATGACGTAGCGCTCATCCGCATCTCGCAACTTTTATATCGTAAATTTTATGTGGTACACTTTGAACTGGTCAAAAAATAAAAATTTGATGCCCTGGAAGGGACATAATTTCACAAATCGACCACCATTTCTCTAAATTTATATTCGCTAGTACATTTATCATTTCTTGATATTTCCTATTATTTATAAAATTGTTATATTTTTGCCAGATTGGGCCACCAGCATAAACAATAACTGTGAGCATTGTTCCACCATGGACCCTACTACCATAGTTCTACTTATCCAAAGTGTGTGTGCAAGGGGGTTATGCAGTATGATTGCCATGCCTAGGCCTATCCTGGCCTTGCGCTAGTAGCGCCCGGGAGTAGCGCTTTGCTGAAAACAAAATGCGTTCTGAACATTTAATTTTCAACCCCTCTTTTCTCCTCTTTTTAATCCACAAATCAAGTGTTTTCTGTGAGGGATCAAATTTGCAAATAATCATCCTAATATTTTGCACAAAACTTTAACAAGTGAAATGCTCTCGGCGGTCTCGCCTGCATTACGCAATTCAGCATTACGCAATTCGATATGATGAAAAATCGAGGTTGGGACATTATTTTTATAGGCAGGGTGGCCCATTTGCAGACCCCCGAAAATGAAATCCTCTGAATATAATAAGCATTTTGAAGTGAATATTGATTATTAATCATCAGAATAATTATTTACTGTATCATAAGAGTACACTATAATGAGATTTAGTGTATGGGTAAGACTATAAATGTTTCAATGCTTGTCAGTAATTTACAAATAAAGTTATCTAATAAACTTTTTAAGAAAAGAGGATTTTTCAGCATTTTGTGTAAAACAATTGGAAGGTAAAGCCCATCTACATCACATCACGTCTCATTAGCATAATGAGAACGTTATTATGAGATATACTCCAATATATATTATTGAAACATCAATATTGTCACCTAGCTGTAACTGATCATGTACATACTAGGCCTGGGATCAAATACTAAAATTACTATTAGAATATTCATGGGAAAGTACTCAATGATTCGAATATTTACTTTCATGAAATATGAACAAATAACAACAATTTATTTATTAATTCTCATATTAAATTTTGAGAACATAATCCAAGTCTACTGACCTAAAATGACCTTTGACCTTGACTTTGTGACCTGGAATTTGTGTCACATGATTTGTGATACTTGATAGCCCTTGGGTACAAGTTTCATGGAATTTGAACAAACACTTTTGAAATTATGCTAAAATTTCAAAATCTTGATGTTGATGCCACAACAAAGTCTAAGTTTCCAGACCTGAAATGACATTTGACCTTTACTTTGTCACCTAAAAGACTAATAACATGATTGGTGATACTTGATAACCCTTATGTTCAAGTTTCATGGAATAGGAATGTATACTTTCAAAATTATGATAACAATTAAAAAATCTTAGCCTGATGCCACAACATAGTTAAGTTTGTTGACCTGAAATGACCTTTGACCTTGACCTAGTGGGCTGAAATTCTACTCACATGATTGGGGATACTTGATAACCCTTTAGTCTAAGTTTCATTGAATAAGAACTTATACTTTCAAAATTATATTACAAATTCAAAAACTTAACCACTTAACCTCAGGTTAAGTTTTTGATGATGATGCCACAACATAGTCTAAGTTTGTTGACCTGAAATGACCTTTGACCTTGACTTTGTGACCTGAAATTTTCCTCATATGATTGGGGATACTTGATAACCCTTTAGTCCAAGTTTCATTTAATAGGACCTTATACTTTCAAAATTATATTAACAATTCAAAAACTTAACCTTAGGTTAAGTTTTGATGTTGACGCCGTCGCCGCCGCCGTCGCCGCCACCGGAAAAGCGGCGCCTATGTCTTGCTTTTTGCTACGCAGGCGAGACAAAAATGAAATGAAGGAGAAGAAGCATTTTTGGTTATTTTTGGAATAAATTTTGCATAAATTACCATCATTAATTAATGGAGAACAATTTCAAAATTCTGCGTAGAGGTATAGTGTACCAAAGTTAGCTCTACCAGATAAAGCAAACCAAATCAAAATCGGTCGAGAAATGAAGGAGAAAAAGCATTTTTTGTGATTTCGAATAAATTTGCATAAATTAGCATAGATAATGAATTTCACGATTCTGTGTAGAAGTTTTAAATCCCCCTCCTAGCCCTATCATATGAAACAATCAGAATCAAAATCGGTCAAGAAATGAGGGAGAAGAAGCAATTTTTGTTATTTTTTGAATAAATTTGCATAAATTACCATAATTAATGGGAACAATTTTAAAATTCTGTGTAGAAGTTTAGTGAATTAAAGTTAGCTCTACCAGATAAAGCAAACCAAATCAAAATCGGTCGAGAAATGAAGGAGAAGAAGCATTTTTTGTGATTTCGAATAAATTTGCATAAATTAGCATAGATAATGAATTTCATGATTCTGTGTAGAAGTTTTAAATCCCCCTCTAGCCCTATCATATGAAACAGTCAGAATCAAAATCGGTTGAAAAATAACGAAGAAGAAGCATTTTGAAAACTGTGGACGGACGGACGCCACGCCATGGCATAAGCTCATCAGGCCCTTCGGGCCGGATGAGCTAAAAACAACATTCTTACTTACCAATACCACTGGATAGTCTAGCCTCAGTATAGAAAGCATCTTGTATAGAACCACAAAGATTGCAGGATAGGCAAAACCCCTCAAACCAGTCTGCCATTCCCATGTCAGGTACCCATATGTAATTGGAGGTTAAGGGTTGCTTCCAAGTCTTCCATAATGCTTAGCAATAAGTAATTTAGCCCTGCTATTGAAGCAGCAGCTTAAAGGTATAGACCAGTTTTGGAAACGCCCCCCTCTCAAAAAATGAAATGGAAGCTCTTATTACCAATCATGTGAAAGAATATGTTTTGACTAATACGTGATGATACAAATTTTGCCGGGAAACCGCCTTCTAATTGATATATTTGGTAAATTATCATATTGATCCAGACTGGATAGATATCGCGTAGTCGGAGGGTAGTCCCATATACATCTTTCTGTGTACAGTGCTTGTATCTTTACCAAGACTTGGCCAAATTTCTTATCATTGTGATGATTCCAGAACCTTGCAGTACACACCAATACTTATAATGCTAGATGATCAACCTTTTCTGATCGATTCCACAACGTTTCTTTCACAATGCAATCGCATGACCAGAACTGGTCTCTACCTGTAAAACTTCTACACTGTCAAAACATGTTTTCTTTACTTTCAACTTTACATAGTATTAGAGGATTGAGGCATGATGGCTCAGTGGTAAGAGCAGTGGTCTCATGACTGCAAGGTCTCAACCAAGTCGGTGCTCTAGTTCCCTTTTGTAAGGCATTAATCCTCAATTAACAAGTCTCTTAGAGACTGGCTTGCTTATCTACTAGTACATACTTGCTTTCTTAGTAGTAACAAAAATCAAATCAAATTAAAAAAAATTTTAACGATGATAACTTAACTGTCGAAGTTAACCATTTATATCCTTCAAAATCAATCAAACGTGTTTTCAAACTAATATTCAAACTTATTCAATTTACCATTGGTCTACCGGTAGTATCATGAACGTTCTATTGATGCATTCCCTCAAGTATATTTTCAAATGTGAAAATAAATCTGTAACTAATAAAATCTGAGCATTTTGTGATTGAAGACAGTTTCTAAAAGGATATCCAAAGACAACCTTGTGGGCCACTTCCACAGATTGCCAATATTCATCAGGAACAAATGAGGTCTGGACCAAGCCTACATTCATCCATCGGAAGAGCACTAACAGGGTGAGGAGCCCAGAGTCAGACCAGTTCTTTTTCTCTTTTACCGAAGACTGAGCAGATTCCTGTTGGTCCAAAGGGCCCAGAGTCTCCACTTGAACACTAGACCTAGGTCTCAAGTTATAAGCCATGATGGAACATCTCAAGAGCTGTAATAGGAATACAACATAAAGGCCATCAGAAGGGAATTAGACTACTTGTACGCTTCTGACAAGTACTTGGTGACCAAATGTTAAGTTAGGATACCAAAGTCACTTGTTCTGGACAAACAAAATTGCAATAAGAATATGGGTATTCATAGCAGAAATACTGTAACTGTTCCTTTTCAACCCCTTACTGTACTGTACTTTACTTTCTCAATTAACTTTTTGATTTGATTTGATTTGAATTGATATGGTTTACTGGTATTAATGAAAGCATACATTCAAAATAGCAGCCAGAGGCTGAAACAAATTGAATTTACAAAAGATTGATACATACAAATGCATAACATCAAAAATCCATTTGGTAAAATACAATTATGTTTACATTAGATTACAAAATATGAATGGCAATTCACAATGAATAATCAAGGAGATAAGAAAAGAAAAGACAGAGAAACAAGAGAAGAGACTGAAACGGATGGCTAGAGAATAATAGAAGGAGAAAGAGTATCAGAAGGCAATAAGACAAATGTGGTAGAAGATTAGAAGGATTGACAAGAGTCACAAGACATAGAGAGAGAGAGAGAGAGAACGGGTAGAGAAAGCGTAGTGAAATGAGAAAGAGAAACTGGAGAGGAGACTAAACAATAATATGATAGTAGAACGGGGCGTGTTCATTGATCAAGTAATTATTTATTCGAGTCGATCTTTCAATTTACAGTGTTCTATGGCAAGGTGTGTGTGGGGAGTGGATTCATGTGGTATCCTTCATATACCGATGGTACTTTTTCCAGTGGATTTCTAGTCTGTTTTTGAAGGGATTAAAAGATGGGCAGTAACGACCACCTCCGGGAACTTATTCCATGAATCCACGACTCTGTTTGAGAAGAAGAATTTCTCACAGGTGTCCAAATGTCTTCTCTAGTTTCAGGGTGTGGATTTGTGTTTCTATGTTCCTTACGTAGATGTAGGAGGTCAGTTTCAGTGTTGTAAAGGCCATGGAGATACTTGAAAACGTCAATCATGTCACCTCTCTTTCTGCAATGTTTGAGAGATGGTAGTTTAAAACATAGTTTAGCCGGGTTTTGTCGGGCAAGTCCTTCAGAATCAGTACCAACTTTGTAGCCCTGTGTTGGGTGCTTTTGGGTTTCCTCTGTTCACCTATCCTGTATGGTGACCAGGCAGCTTGACCATACTCCAAAACAGGCCTCACAAGTCCTTTGCACAATAGTTTAAAGGTGTCCTTGTCAACATATATGAAAGATCTTCTTATTACCCCCATTAGCTTGTTTGACTTGGACACAGCATGGGAAATTGATCTCTGAAAGACAGCTTGGAGTCAGTACTCCGAGGCCCCTTTCAACTTCAAATTCCTTCAAGATTACCGATTCATTGCAATTTTTAATGCAATACTTGTGATTGGAAGGGGATCTGCCTTTCTGCATCACAGTGCACTTGTCTGGGTGGATTCTAAGCTGTATCTTAGTCAGATCATCTTGCAATGATTGAGAAGCTTCCAAGATGTCATATCTGGCATACAGTTGTCATCTGCTAAAAGCTTGATTCCAGACTCGATATGGTTAAAAAGGTCATTTAATGTAGATCAGAAGCATCCATTGCCCGAGTACACTTTCTTGTGGAATCCCACTGAGTACTGATGACCATTCACTACTACCTACTGTGTTCTTCCAACGAGAAATGCCTGATCCACTTCATAGCTAATGTCAAATTAACCTGCATATGTCATTAGGAGCAATAAAATCAGAAATTAAAATCTTACTTTGCAAAATATACATTGTTTGGGATGGCGGGAGAATGAGCGTGGTGGCGTGAGACTCCCTCCAAATGTGGGAGGGTTTGACAGCCCTGCCTTTATATGACCTAACTATCTAATCAGTTAAAAGTTAAAATTAGACTATGAATACAAGTGGACTCAAAATTCAACATTTGTATGAAAAGAAAATATCTTGATAAGGTTTCTACAACTGTTTCATTGGAAATCCTTAAAGGGATGGGTATACCACTAATCTGCCATGGCAGGTATTCCATAGTCAATTTTCAGATCCACATCAATTTCAAGATAAAATCTCCAAATGTGTAAGCTGAATAGTTTAAAAGCATATGCTTAAAAGGGCAATCCAACCCTTCTAATAAGTTCATTTGAATGAGAGCATAAAAATCAGAGAACAGAATGGTGAAATTTTGAAATAAATATTAATAGATCTATAAAGATAATTATAACATAACTTTTATAGTAGAAAATCTTTAAAAGAAAACAAAAAACAAAAAGGGGGTTTAGGGTTTAGAATAAATATTCTGAATTATAACATTAGAATACAAATCTGATTAAGCATAAACAAACAAAACAAAATCTATACATACCTAAAAGCTAACCAGATGGCATCCTACTCTCTCGGAACTCCTCGTAGACTCTGCTGCTTTGCCAAATAAAAGAATCATGGGTAGAACCCGGCCAACAAGCACAAACATTTGTGAAATGTAGATTTGCATCAACTATTGCTTGGACATTGATTGAATGATAGTTTTTTCTATTAACGTAGAGATGTTCGTTTGTGCTTAGCGCCTTGATGCCAACATGGGTGCAGTCAATACATCCCAAAGTATTTGGCATGTTGGCCATTTCAACGAACTTGGTTTTTTTCGCTGCGGAAGATCCATGTCGCCAGAAATTGATATATTCCCGGGATCTTACTGAAATTGAGTCAGTGACGGACGAAATCGCTCTACTTTGCGACGACTGAGATATATTTGTGACATCACCTATCACATTTTGGAAAGTTCCACTATAGCTAAAAAGTGAAGGGTTGTTGCTACCTGCTGCTCAACAGTCAAAGGTCGAGGCCCATCTTGCTGTCTTTTAAATGATTCGTCATCACGTATGAATCATATCACAGAGGGCATTAAAATCATTATACCCTAGCCTGTAATTTCTGATGAAATTCTCTTCTGTGGTGTCTTCTGCCACATTCAATCTTCTCCTTGCTGGTCTGTTGGCACGAAGTTGGTGCTGGGCAAGGAAGATTGCCGCCATTGTATTACCGCGAAAGATACAACACCCCCCTACCTGTTGACTTGTTGTAAATATTGTTGTAAATACCATGCAAGATAAGATAAGATAAAAGATACAATTTTCAGAATACCAACTAGACTATCTTGTCATATTCTCTCGTGCGCATATGCAAATGAGGATTAAACGCCATTTTATTAATAATACACAAAAGTATGAGCGCAGGTGCGGCTAAAGAGATGAGAGAAAAGATACAACAAAAGATACAACAAAAGTTACAACAATGTTCAGAATACCAACTTTATCTTATCTTCAAAGATACTACAAGTACAACAATATTAGAGATAACACAGGGTTCAGAATACGGCCCCAGTTTCATGGTTCCGAGATATTACTATAGTCTACGTAAGTCCGTAAATTTCGCATTTAGAAATAGGTAATAAAACTTATACAACTGTACATAGGAGAACAAAAATACAAAGTTTATTTCTATCTGATTTATAAATCAGAAAATTAGATCTAGCCGTCTAGACTAAATAAAGAAAGTGCTGCAGCATTGGCTCTATCTCTCCGCGTGGTGCGAGGCGTACGGGGTACCGTCTGTGTATGGTGTCTGGCTCCTAATGTTATGAGCCAGAGCAATGTAACATGAGTTCCCATAGCCATAGGCAATCTTTTTATTCAGATGGTCATATCTCAGTCAATACTTAACATATACAATTGGTTTTCGACATTTGGACATTATTTTTGGAGGTCCTTCGGAAAATGAAGAAAAAATTGAGAAATTCCAAAAATAAATTGTTGATGACGTCACACTTCACCACACTATAGACTCTAGAAGTAGAAGTTAGTAAGGACAGGTGTACGATCGGTATTAAGTTCATTTTTCTCTCTCAGGAAACGTTTTAATGGTAGGAATATGCTGTTATGTATCTTTACGTTCTAATATTACCTTTCCTCTACCTCAGCGAAATTGTCGCTTGCCTCAAGATTATTAGTAAACATAAATTCGCTGTGAGCTGTGTGACGTGACATGTGATGTGAGTGAGGGTGTACTAACTAGTATACCGTACCGTGTTAATGTAAATGGCCGGCCGGCTAGCGGCTGGACGGCTGGCGCAGGGGTACCCGGCAGCCGCGGCCGTCCATCCAGACTCTCATAAATGAAATTGTTCCATCTTGAAGTTGAAGTTATAATGACACTACAGCTACAGCCCTAGTCTATTCTTTTCCTGTAACTCTGTATGGAAAGTGGAAGTGTTTGTCCTGCCAGACAAGAAGAAAGAGCCTCGATACAATAATATATCCTGAAAAAGAAATAATTAAAGGTCTGTGGCCTGTAGGCCTACTGAGTACTGACTCGACTGTAGACTGTACCCCGCAAGGGCGTAATCAGGATTTTGTACGGGGCGGGGGCGGGGGCGGGGCGGGGGGGTGTTTAAGATTATTTTCAGTTCATCTTAAATCATTTAATGACGTGCAGGAGCGGTGGAACGTTATGGAATTGGGGGTGGGGCGGTAATAAGCTCAAAGCCAAAGGAGCTTTATCAATGAGCCTAAATAAAACTAAGTCATGCTGGTAATTACTGGTACTAAACCTACTATAGTAGTAATAGTAGTTAGTACTATTACTAGAACTACTATTACTACTAGTACTACTACTACTATGGTACATACTACTATGTTCTAGTACACTACTACTAGTAGTAGGTCTACTACCACTACTATTAATAATAATAATAATTATAACTGCTGCTATCATCGAGGTCACTGTTCCCCATGACATCAACATCGCCATCAAAGAAAGAGACAAACGCCTTAAGTATCAAGACCTCGGGATAGAGATCGAGAGGATGTGGAACGTGAAGGCGGATATGTCACTCCAATCATCATCGGGACACACAGTGGCATAAGCGCAATGAGCAAAAACTTTTGGAGGTCAGAACAAAATCTGCATCACCACCAAATAGCATAATGCAGGGGCAGCGGTGCGTTTTCCAAAATAGTGGGCGGGGGCGGAGACCAATAAAAAAGGGCGCTTTCTGGAAAAAAAGGGGCACCTACAAAGAGAAACACTCAAAAAAGCATTGGTATATACCCCTACATCGTCCTGATTGTGATTGCACTACCAGGGATGACATTAATATTTGTTTCTTTCTTTACGTGGTACAAGATAAGCAACATACTTTGCAGTTGGGTGTTTAGGTCTGAATAATAATTTGCGAGCGAAGCGAGCGAGCAATAATTTTATGATTTGTGAGGTCCCAATTCCATAAACATTACATCTTATATACATGTAAAAGGAGACGGAAAAAACCCTGATTAGTATTAAGCACAATCTAATGAAGAATGACTGAAAAGTTCTTTATAAGTAATCAAGGCCCAAAATACACGGGGGCGATGGGCGATTCGCCCCCGTGAGCTTCATAATCGCCTCCGTCAGATTGCTCACGGGGGCGATTGCAAAATTAAAAATCGCCCCTGTGGAATTATAGAATAAAGATTATCTTTTCTGTTATAACTTTCACACAATATTGAGTTTCAACTTAAAATGTATTTCAAACCTTAAACCATGCAATGAAAAAGAACTATGGAAGTTAGATTAGCATCCAGGATTTCTTGCTCGCCGCAAGATGGCGCTATATCTCCCATCTTCACATCAAATTCTCTATGACTGTATTAACCGATACAAACAAACAACGGAAGCTCGCAGTGCAGTGCGACCGTCGGCAGAGGCTATACCGCGCCGGTAGTACCGGCCGGTGTGCACGCTGCCTCCCATTGGGCTGCTAAGTGAAAATGTGATGTGCATAGAAAAACCGCCATAATGTGTCCAGACCCACACAGTATCTGCGTCATCATTGGGTCAAACCCGCCCCCCTTAAAACTGTTACTTGATTTAATGGAATTCAATGGTAATTTGTATTAAAAAAAGAGCCCCCGTCAGTACTAAAATAGCCCCCGTGAGAAGGCTCACGGGGGCTCTTTTTTTTTTTGGAAGAGCCCCTGTGGAAAAAAATTGATTTGAGCCCTGTATTTAAAGTAATGTTATTATAACATCTATAAATGCGAGCGAGCGAATTCTAAGGAAAATAATAGAAAAAGGGGCTCTAAGTTGCCTTGAATTAGGGGTGCAAGTTATGGAGAAAGGAAAAGTAGGCACTTGTCAATATAGAAAAGGACAGTTATTATAGAAGAAAAGCTGCTCGTGTCAAAGTAAATGGGTAAAACCCTTGAGCTTCCAGGGGCTCTGCCCCCCTTGATCCCACCAGGGCCCTAAGGTGGGCCCCTGCATGCTCATCTGATCGTAATTTAATGCCTAAAAGCCCTGAGCTTCTGCGGGCTCTGCCTCCTGAACCCCACTCCAATTAGTGACCTGCCAGTGTCACAAATAAGGTATCAAAATATGCTCATCTGACCGTAATTAAATGCCTAAAACCTGGGGGGTGTTTCACAAAGACTAAGATCGACTTTAAGTTGGACTTAAGTATGGCGGGCCATTCATGCCATTAGTTGCTATCCCCATTGGTCTCTAAATTATAATCTTTAGATAATATTTTTTCCTTCAATAATGGACTTTTCCGGTGGCGGCGACGGCGGCGACGGCGTCAACATCAAAAACTTAACCAAGGTTAAGTTTTTGAATTTTTAATATAATTTTGAAAGTATAAGTTCTTATTCAATGAAACTTGGACCAAAGGGTTATCAAGTATCCCCAATCATGTGAGTAGAATTTCAGGTCACTAAGTCAAGGTCAAAGGTCATTTCAGGTCAACAAACTTAGACTATGTTGTGGCATCAGGTTCAGATTTTGAATTTTTATCATAACTTTGAAAGTATACATTCCTTTTCCATGAAACTTGAACATAAGGGTTATCAGGTATCACCAATCATGTGATTAGTCTTTTAGGTGACAAAGTCAAGGTCAAATGTCATTTCAGGTCTGCAAACTTAGATTTTGTTGTGGCATCAACATCAAGATTTGAATTTTTAGCATAATTTCTAAAGTGTTTGTTCAAATTCCATGAAACTTGTACCCAAGGGTAATCAAGTATCACAAATCACATGACACAAAGTCAAGGTCAAAGGTCATTTTAGGTCAGTAGATTATGTTTTTCACAACTTAATACGAGAATTAATAAATCAATTTTTGTTATTTGTTCATATTTCATGAAAGTTATCAATCTTGGTAAATAATTCTTCTGATGATTCTTAGTCAATATTCACTTCAAAATGCTGATTATATTCAGAGGATTTCATTTTTGGGGGCCTGCTAAATGGGCCACCCTGCCTACAAATAATGTCCCAACCTCAATTTTTCATCATATCGAATTGCGTAATGCAGGCGAGACCGCCGAGAGCGTTTCCCTTGTTTCATAAACCGGGAGAGAGCGGGAGAGCGGGAGGAAAGGCGTGGTGGCGGGAGTCTCCCGCTACGAGCTGGTGGGACGGCGGGAGAATGAGCGTGGTGTCGTGAGACTCCCTCCAAATGCGTGAGGGTTGACAGCCCTGCTAAAACCATTGTGCTTCCGGGGGCTCTGCCCCCTGGACCCCACCAGGAGTCCTATGGCTGGCCCCTGAATGCACATCTGATCGTAATTAAATTCCTTAAAACCCCAGAGCTTCATGGGGCTCTGCCTTTTGACCCACACCGGGGCTTTGCCCCTGGACCCCACGTCAATTTACGCTTCACTTGCCTCGCTCGCTTTGCTCTACCTGATCGTAAATACTTTAGCCCCCACTTTGAAAAACGTTCCGCGAGGCCTGCATGTATCATGTTAAAGTGGTGGTACTGACATGAAAAACTTTGAAAATCACTACACAAATTGGCAACTCACTCATGAGTCTGTGACGTCATGTCCTCACTATCCACTACCTTAATTATTTTCTTTATATTGATAATATAAATTTCCTATTTTCCCCCTAAGAATCTTACTTCTTCACACCAGCATCCAAGTTCGATCGATAGTAATATGTTTTTGTGTGCCTAGTGTGGATGCACTAATATATAGTAATTTTTTTCCAGTTAAATCATAAAAAATGTGAATTTTGATAAACTATTTATATAAAAATCAATAATTATGAATATACATTATTCAGAAAATAGCATCAATTCTTCAAAGTTTATAAAAAAAATTGTGAAATGTCATGCAAGCAATATGGTACAAATCATATAACCTTGGCAAAGGCATGGGGAAATCAAGTTTTGGGGGATTAAAAGGGAAATTAATGGGATTAAACTATATAAAGCAATTGACAAATAGTGAGGACATGACGTCACAAACTGATAACCAAATTGGCAATTTGTGTAGTGATTTCCATTGATTTTGAGTTTTACATACTTTTTCAAAATTTTCTAACTTTTTTTATTATATATAGTTAATTTTAGTTATCCGATTTTACTCAAACTTTTTTTGATTGGTTTGTCTGATTTTTCTGCTTCTATTAAAGGCAAGTTATTTTTGGAGTGGACTTGTACTATATGAGTTTACTGGCACTAGTTAACAAGTGTGCCCATACAACTACAAGTGTGACCCGTGACTCACGCGTGGAGAATACCCTAGCTACTACTAAGTATAAAATACCAAAAATCAACTAAATCTTCAAAAATTGTTCAAATAATGTCCTAAGATGCTAAATATATTACTCATTGCGGATGTAGTATCGAAAATGATATCGCTAGTGATATTCGTTTGTCTCGCAATGTGGTCAATAAGGAATCTAAAAGATCTCGACGTCGGTTATTGACCACATTGCGAGACAAACGAATATCACTAGCGATATTATTTTCGAATGTCCTAAGACATTGTAATATACACTTTCTCACAGGTTTCAATGCAAACTGCTGCACAATACAAGTGCATACCGCGTTATATGGTGGGCGCGCGTGCGTGAAGTTAGCGAAATCATTTCAATTGCGTTCATTCAGGGATTGGGGGATAAGGATAGATGTTCCGCTGAGACTATGGCTTCCCCGAAATTGAAGGAGAGTGCTCGAGAGTGCTCAAAAATACATTTATGTTAGAAACTCATTGAAGTTGAACTTGAAGCAGACCGACTTTTCAGTCTACAAAATTGAGGTTTATCTAGTAGGAGTGATTAGTACCGACTCTAGTAGTATAGTACTAGTAGTACTAGTACCGGTAGGTAGAATCTGAGTATAGATATGGTGAATTAACTTTTTCCTTTACCAGAACAAAAATAGATCCACACAGTATCTATCAGAATACGGCCCCAGGTAAACCATTTAAAGACATGTACACAGTAAATAGATTGTAAATAAATACTGCCTACTCCTGTACTAAGTAATTATGCATGATATCTTATTGACTTTGTTAGAAAAGTAGAAAAGCACTTCATTGCTGGTATAAATGATTATCATTGACCTAACTTTAATTTTCATTTCCTTTCCTCTAAAACATATTCTTCAGTCAGTCTGACAAGAGCATCAGAGAGCATTATAAGCAATGGTTAGAGTCCGCAAAGTACTATCACTTCCCCAGATGGCTGTTGCCCTAACAGTTGGAATGGCCAGTGGAATATACATCTACAGATCACCTTTGCAACAATACAAAGTTGATACAGCACCACCTGATAGCAAGGAGGGACAGTCACAAGAAGCAAGTAAAATTAGCAAACTCACAGAGAAGCCAGCATCTACAGACTCATCCAGTGATATATTACTGGGTGTTTCAGAAAAACAGAGGTGATGAAAGGAACTAGAAAAGAACTAGAGGCAACGCAGCACAATGGATGATAATTTCATCTTGCAAAATAACTGCAATATATATGGTGTTGCTTGTGTAAAATTGGAATGGTCATTGCAGATGAAAATTTGAGTAAATATTTATGTGTTATGAAAAATTGATCCCCCCCCCATTTTTTTTCCATTTGTGATCTATTGATAGAATTTACCTTCCATACAATAGATATTGCTCTTTTGATGAGTAAGGCAAGCTTTTGAGCATAGACCATATACATGTATGTTAATATATGTCAAGGCTTCAGCAATTCAGCATTATGAATGCATCAAAATAAATGCACTATGCAGTACCCATATCACTAGATGCATTGTACAGAGTGTGTGAAGGTATCAAAATTAACTCATAATGACGCGTCAAAAATTTATCCTTTGTCAATGTAATAAACTCTAAAAACATAAAGGCCTCAATAGATTATTCATATTTTTGCAATATATTACATGTTTGAAAATTTGGTAGAAATTCCACATTTGTAATTACAATACCTTTTCTGTCAAAATGCTTTTAGGAACTACAAGCCTACATGACATGTATATATCCTTGTGGTGACAAGTATTAAGTTATGCTCATGTCAAATTATCTATACCCGGTATATAATATACATAGAATTTTGTTTAGAAGTAATATTGTGAAAATTGTTCATGTAATAAGTTCACAAAACCTAGATATACATGTACATGCATTTCGTCTTCTTCAAAATAATTACAATTTTGAAAACTCAGGATGCTAATTTTCATTATACATGTTGGCATGGGTTACCCAAAAGACCTCCATTAGTCATTAATATGCATCTTAATTTGTAAAACCGTTCCTTGGGAATTGGGTTCTTAAAAGGAGGATGTGTCGTAATGAGATATATGCAGTCCTTTTTCTTAAAGCAAATTTGTCTTTCAATGCCCAGCATCTGTGATAATCAAATGAATTAAATGAGAATGATATACATGTACAGACTTTTACCAACTCTGAGCATTATTTTTTATTTTTGCTCCTGGAAAACATAATTTTCAAGTCTTTATTAATGGCACTGAGTCAATTCTTACTTAACTTGTATTCTAATTTTGGAGAAGGGCTTAAATTTGGACTGTGTTTATTAAAATAATAAATCATTTTTAACTGTGCCATGTAAGTTTGTTTATTTTTCGGTATACCCCATTTAAAATCTACAGACTTTTGGCAACAGTTACCGGTAGCAGTATTTTGTGTAGAGGGCATATCAGAGATTTATATACCAGTAATAGCCAATTTTGGCCTTACTGACCTGAATAGTCGAGAATATGAATAGTTTGTTTTCATTTTGTGATCGCAATCTCTCCCATGCATCCCCTAGACCCCTACCTGGTGCAAGCCGAAGATGGCGGGATCCACAAGTCCATACACATCAATTGTACGCTCAACTAGCCAGGAATAGAAATTCAGGGATCACGCCATCTTTGACTGCAACAACTATGGGGGAGATCGCGGTTATGTGGATATTGTTCAAAGTTAAATCTGCCAGATTCTGGACTAACCTAAGTAAGAACTACACTCCTGTTCTGTTTTACTGTTTAGTACCATATTAGGGAATGGCTTATATAATTTACTTGGACATGTTTATGTTTAATAAAAACAGCACAGCCCAAGAGATATTGTTTCAGAGGTGCAAAAAGAGTTAATTTTTAATGTATTGTTTAATTTAAGTTCATGGATTGTTTGGCATTTTGTCGATCAGGTTGTGTGTGTCGATGGATTGTTGCATATTTTGAAAACTACATGTAAATCTTCCCCAGTTTTCAATGGTTTAGAAATAAAGAGCATCAAATAAATACAGTTTTCAGTCTTGGAATAATAATTTCATAGGTAAACTGCTAGTTTGTTCAAATAATTCAGTTATTTTATAAAGGAGGTCATTGTGTTGAAAAACAATAACAATGAAACAATGTAGTGCAGGGCCCTAAGTGGAATGGCAAGGCTCGGGGGGGGGGGATGCTGGAGAAGAGAAAGAGAGAGAGAGACAGGAAGAAAGACACAATATCTTTAATGGTTAAATTGTTAAAACCATACTTAATGGCGATCCTGGAAACAGAAAACTTACATTACAGTAGAGGTGTTGTGGTCGAGTGGATACGTCACCGGACTGTCGATCACAAGGTCTGTGGTTCGAGTCCCGCCGCGGCACTAATGTCCTTTGGCAAGACATTGATCTACATTTGCCACACTCAACCCAGGTGAGGTAAATGGGTACCTGGCAGGATTATTCCTTGAAATGCACTGTGCGCTGTTAACGGCTGCCGGAGCTAAAGCTAGGGTAATAATTTCCAAAGCTCTTTGGAAGCGCATAGAGATGTTATTTCATAACGTATTATGCGCTATACAAGAACTGAACTATTATTATTATTATTGGCACGCGTTTCAAAGGGATGGTAGGTATAGGCCAAATGCATAGCAAATCATAGACATGTTATATGCCATAAAAGTGGTCTTGGTGGAGGCCGATATGCTTCAGTGAACCGACTTCATGTACCATACAGAATATAACATAAAGGCGTAAAGGAATTTACTGCAAGGACGAAATGTGAAAAAGTCTGACATAATTGGCATTAAATTCTATGGGTTTGTTGGTTTTACATTAAGAGATTGTGTTACGTATACTAATTGTTAAATACAAAATGATATCTTTTGATATTATTTCATCATGTTGATATCTTTAAAAAATAATCTTTAAAAAAAAACAATTAATGGTTTTCAGTACCGGTATTCATGACGAAAACTCTTCGTTTAAAATTGAAACCCCATTTGACTTTCAACACTTCCAGAGCTGAGATAGCATTAAGCCTAAAGTAAACACTAGCGCTGTCCAATGTAATCTGTGCCTGTAGTGTGCTTGCTCAACACCGATTTAACCTGTCAACAAATTTGTATCTGCATTGGCTATAAAATATCTGCTCAAACCCAGAAGGGCATTAAACTTGCATCATAATTATAAACAGGTCAACATTCTTCTGGCTCTCAATAAAGAAATAATCAAAATAAACTCATTTGATACAGAATACAAAAGATTTGTGGGTGTTTATATGGCTAATTGCATAAAAGCCTATATTTATTTGTTATAGCACCTACTACCATAATCACAATATGAAGCTGAAAATACAAACCATTAATAAAAGGAGGATTTCTTTAAAAACATGCATCTGAAGGGAGAAGTGCAGTAGTACAATGTGATAATTACAGGAAATATGGAGACAATGATAAATCTGTATGATAAACCATTACAGAATGTTTAATAGGGATAATGTATACCAAGTTAAATACCTATACCATACTAATTAGAGTGGTTCCAAATATTTAAAACATACATTGATCTAATTAATGATCATTGTCAGTGTACAGGTGTACTTCTTAAAAAGAAGAGATAATTCATGAAGGAATATTAAATCATTTCATGTCACACTTTTGGCTTTAGTTTAAGATCTTTGCTGGAACTTTCTATCCTTTGTAAAGGACAATTAAACTCTGAAATTCTTCAATAACCTTTACCGGTACAAATAAAAAGCTCTCTTCCTAATGCTAACAGAAAAGAATACATGTATACAATTGCAGGCAAGCCTTCAAATAAAGATTGAAAAGGTTGATTATACATGTACCTTCAATATAAAATTTCTATACTGTACATATAACTGATTAAGAAACAGAAACATGCAGAAAAACTTTACAAAATACTCGAAATATTTCCCTGATTTTCAAGTTACACAACTATTGAAACATGCAAAATGTTATACAGTAGGCTCACCATGTGAGAGAGAGGGAGGATTGGGGAGTCCTGAAAAGGACTCTCGGTAATCTCTCTTTCTTGAGTGTGTGTAGTCCTGAAAAGGACTGTTGGCGTAGTCTTGAAAAAGACTGTAGGTTATCTTTCTTAGCTTATAGTTCCTAAGGAGAACTATAGTGCCGGTTGGAGAGGATGGGTACGTGGTAGCTAGGAGTGGCTCGACGTTTCGAACAGGTTGACTATCCCTCGTCACGTCGTCAGGAGTGTCGAGCCACTCCTACCACCCATCCTCTCCAACCGGTGCTATAGTTCTCCTTAGAACTATAAGCTAAGAAAGATAACCAACAGTCTTTTTCAAGACTACACCAGCAGTCCTTTTCAGGACTCCCCAATCCTCCCTCTCTCTCACATGGTGCAACCGCAAGCCTACTGTATATCTACATCTATCACCATGCCAGCCAATACTTATAAGCAGCATGCAAAATGTTATAATATTTTATTACAATATAAGACAATGCAAATATTACATTTTTCCCTTTGACTATAATTCAATTTTGGATACAATTTGATGATGGTAGATCATGTACTTTCCATAAACTTGTATAATGGATTACGTATATTGGACATATTTTGATGCAAAATTACATTTCACTAAAGAAATTGCACAAAAACTCAACCTCTAAACTTAAATACATGTACATACCATGTACATCTTAATATTTTACGGTATTTACCATATTGATATATGTAATACAAAATAAAGTAATTTTTTATGAGCATGATAAAAACCTGAATTTGGATTATGGAGAACTGAGATTGACCCCAGATCAAAGCTCATATCCCCATCCAACAACCCCAAAAAAAAAAAAAAATATATATATCATGGAATTCAGAAACAAATTTCACCTTTAGTTCGAACAATTAAGCAGTTTAGGTATACACTATTAATGCTATTAAAAATGTAAACATCCATGAAAATTATTTTTTATTACATAAGCTGTTATATACAGAACAGTACAGTACATTCCTCAACAAAAGAACACATGTATGATATAAACATCTTAGTAGATCACAATTCACTTCAACTCAATTCAATGTATTTATTTGTCCAACGTACATTCAACATGGATATATGGTTTGCTCACATGTAAAATAAAGAAAAAGTTTATAAAGAACAGAAATACGATATGATTTTCCCCGTTGTAACCTTTCATTGTTCTGTCCACGATAATTTATCATCTATGACTGTACCTAGGTATTTATCATCTATGACTGTACCTAGGTATTTATCATCTATGACTGTACCTAGGTATTTATCATCTATGACTGTACCTAGGTATTTATCATCTATGACTGTACCTAGGTATTTATCATCTATGACTGTACCTAGGTATTTATCATCTATGACTGTACCTAGGTAGGTATATTTTTCCACAATGTCGATATCTACACCATTAATCTGAATTGGTTCAATACAAGATGCCCTTGCCTTTCTAAAATCAAATATCATCTCTTTCGTTTTTCTGGGCATTTATCTGTAAGAAGTTATCAATACGCCATGTTGAAAATGTTTTCAACTCATTTTGATAAATATCTACTCTTAACACAGCAGTTACATACTCCTCCACCGAAATGTAAAGCATGCAATCATTTAGAATATAGCAGATAAAATCTAATCCAATGATTTCAATCTTCAAATACCATTTTCTTGGACAAAGGACAATGTACACATGTATCACAATGTATTTGCACCAAAATAGTGAATAAGAATGCAATTCCTAATTTCCTATGATATCAGAAATAGCCTTAAAGGGAAATCCAACCCAAATAGACTACTAATCTTAAAAGAAAGCAGAAAAATCAAAGAAGCAAACTGATGAAAGTTTCAATTAAATATGACTAAATATAAGAAAGTTATGAATTTTTGAAAGTTGTAATCACTATACGTATGGGCACTTCAAATTGGTTGAAGCGGTAATGGCAATGTGATGTAGTGTCGGACTCCTTTCCCATCTGTTCCAACATATAAAATGACTAATTTAAATTTTTCAAAAATTCATTGCTCAGGAGGGTTTTTCTTATGAAAGACCCTATCCGATGAAAATACAACTTGTTATCAATGGAAAGCTGAATGAACATAGAATACAAATATAAAGGAATTCAAATTATTTTCCATTTCAGTATTGCACAAAAGCGAATTGAAACCTTTTTGTCCGCCCCTCTCCAAATTACAGGTCAACAGAGGTCAAATTTGCCGCAGTTACAGTGACGACACCATATGTGCACGCCTATATAACTGAGGCGATGAGCCGTGCTTAATTAATGCAAAGTCATTGTGAATATGCGTACTCCACATATGGTGATTTCATCAATTCGATAGCTAGTTTTTAGGTCAACAACTCTCGACTTTCACAGCTTTAGATTTCGAGTTTTCAGAGAGCTGTTACTCGTCTGACAGGCACTAAAGTAGCATATAATTGGTATCGTTGTAATCTATGGCTTGTCAGCTTTCCTTTGATATATAATTCATCTATTTCATTTTTCACTTCGGACAGGGTCTTTAAAGGACCTATACTAATATGCTATCTATAATATATTTTGAGTAGTGCCCCAAGGGAGAAGGAACATGAAAAACTTATATTAATGATATTTTTGTACACGACAAATGGGAAAGTTATCCACATCCTGATTCACAATCCACTGACCAAACTACCAATTTAAGATTCGCAGAGACTTAGTGATCTCATATTTCAAACATTCATAACTTCCTTACTATTGGTCCGATTCATTTCAAACTTTTGCCATTCTGTTTCTGTTATTTTTCTGCTTTCATATAAATCAACTTATTACAAGGGTTGGATTGCCCTTCAAATGGTGAGCAGTGTACAAGCATGTTGAAAAATTCAAAAGCACACAAACTATTTTATTTCAGGTAAGATACACGTCCACTCAGTTTTCTGATTTATGGACTGATTTAGAATCATGAGCTTTATACAGAAAAAATAAATTCTTGGACAAACAACATGCTTATTGAACATTAAGGCAACATGAAAAATCATGATTATTATTTTGACAATTTTTCACCAAACTGATTTCAACAAAATGTAAGATTCATTTTTCAACATGTGTCATGAATAAAATCCAGATTTTCAATCAAGTTAACAAAAGGAATATATATTGAAATACAGTGTAGTTGGCATTTTGGTAACATATCAATTCTACAAAAGGAGAATTTTAGTTGATTTTAATCTAATGTAAGGCTATTTCATCCCTTAAAGATACTATGTCCCTTTTGCAGCCAAAAGTCGATTCGACAACTAATAGTCGTTATTTTCCCATATTTTTAGGAAAATTTGTAAATTAAAAAAAAACAGTACCCAGGTTTATGATATATGTATTTTGTACCTGTACCTATTGTTTGTGTTAAAGATACTATGTCCCTTTTGCAGCCAACATCAAATTCTGTAGAACTTTGCAGGAATTATGAATATGTCATGTATGTCCTATCTGTGAAATTTAAACGTTAGCAGTGTCCTAATATTCAAATTATGCAAGGAAACCCCTTTTACTTGCTAGACTTCACTGTCAGACACTATTGAGTGACTGACTGGCTTTTTTTCTTCTTTGGTAATAACATACATAAAATGAGCTGTAAAGGGTACATGAGCATTTGTCTACAACTCTACATCAATAACCCACTTCTTGTAATGGCCAAAATTAAACTGATTGAATCTTTGCGCAGCACAAAACGTACGACCATTCGGTACCATGGTCTGAAATCAGACTATTAGCACGTAGCACTAAAGTCGATTCGACAACTAATAGTCGTTATTTTCCCACTTAGAGACATTTTCAAGCCCCCCTTTTTTTAGGGAAGTTCTAAATTAGTCTTTCACATGCCGTTGGAATTTAACCTTTTTATTTATTTGGCCTGCAAATGGGACATACATACCTTTAAGAAAATCAATTTTTATGATGCATTGAGAAAAAGGTAAGAATAATCACTATATCCACATTGATTTTTAGGGCCTTTTTAGAAACCAGTTGGTCTTGTCATCCATTTCATGGAGTCGCCATTCATGTCTCAAAGCTTGTCTCTTTGAAAACCACTGATAAAGGTCCCAAATGGTCATTCCTGTGCGGCCCTCTTCCCTTCCCTGCATCCAGTGATCATACCAGTTGCTGTTTGGTTCAGTATGCTGATCCTCTGGAGTTTCATGCTGATCCTTCATGTTTCTGCTGTTCTCTCTGTCCTGCATACGGCGAATGAACCAGTCATCATTGCTTTGGTAACCATACCCTGCATGTCTCCTGTGGTCTTTTGATTCAGAAGCAGCATCATCGTAAGTTTCTGAAAAGTTGAATGTCTGCTTCATGTCAAGAGTTACAGTCAATGTTTTCTCTTTATCTTCTTCTAAAGGTTTCTTCATGTTTGATCTTTGTCTTGAGTGGACCCTAGAGTTTGACTCCCCACCTCCTTTATGTCGAGGTGTCCATGACTTCATGAACTTCCAGAAGTTCTTGGTTGTTGCTTCCTCAATATCTTCAGCCATGTCCTCAAAGTCTTCCATGAGCTCTTCCAGGTCTGCATCAATCAAAAACGGTTCTGCCAGAAATTCTTCCAGCTCTTCCATGAAGTCTTTAAGTTCGTCAAGATGTTTCTTATAACAGCGCTTGGTCAGCCAGTCCTCGTAGTCCAGAAGCTCTTCATACAACTTCACGGCAGCTCCTCGGTGCTTCCTCAGGCAGTCATGGACACCAAAGCAACGGACATCAAAGCTCTCAAAGATATCTTCCCACTCTATGTCCTCAAATCTGCGCCTGGCGTCATCTTCCTTGTCTTGGTGATGTTTTTCAGGTTTCTTATCTTCTTCTTTGTGACCATGGCGATCATGTCTTTCTTGGTAATGGCTATGTTTCCACTGATGGTCTTGATGATACATGCTCTCTTTAGATTCATGTTTTCTCTTTTCCTGTTTCTTCTCATTAAATGGCTTTTCTTTCTGTGACCGTTCATCCTTGTTATATCTTCTTTCTTTGTTAATGAGAAGATCTTCTCCATCATTTAGTTCATCTGACTGGAGCTCCAAATCAGCTGTTTTGTCCAATCCCCTCATATTTTCAAATTTAATGTCACTTTGTCTCTTCCTTGAAGGAACACTTTTATTTTTTGAATGTTCCTGTCTGTGCTTGGGGTCTTGGACATTCCCATAAATCTCCTTTGATTTATGTTTCCTGCCATTCTCATTTTTATTCAACATTGCTTTATTATTTTTCTTCTTCTGCTTGTCTTTTCCAGTATGTTGGTTGACCTGATCGGACAGATGTTTCTTTACAGTATTTTTTGACTTGTCATGCCTTTGCAGTTTTAAGTCTTTTTTGTGATCGTTTGATTTACATTTCTCAACTTTTGTTTGTTGATTCTTGGTTTGGTCTTTATCTTTATTATTTTGTTTTTTATTTGTCTTTCTTTCATCCTTGTGCTTTTTGTCATGTTGAGAAGCCTTGTTCTTTTTCCATTCTACTTTTTCTTTATTTTTTGCTGCCTCTTTCTTCTCTGATTTCTGTTTTACAAGTTGCTCCGATGACTTCTTACTTGATTTTCCTTTTTTGTTGTTACCAGAATTCTTTTTTGGGGGTTCAACAAGATCTTTCTGCACTGATCCCTCTTTGTCTGTTTCTTTGTCACTGTTGATGGATTTACCCTTCATGAGGTTCTTCACTGCTTTCATCGTCTTCTTGAATGGTTTCTTCAGCTCACTACCACTCTCTTTGATGCTTGAAACAGCTCCTTGAATATTTTCACCTAAGCCCTGCAAACCTTGCTTGATCTGGGATGTGATATTTGATTCTTTGATTTCAGAGACAGCTTGCTTAACCTTCCCACCAAGATCCTGCATGGTATCCTTGAATTTACGGCTGAAATTTCCATCCTTGATATTAGACACTGCGTCCTTCAAATGCTCTCCAATGCTGTTAACGTTATCCTTCAAGTGAGAGGTGACGTTTGATTTTTGAAGGGTAAAGACAGCATCCTTGATCTGGTGCCTCAAGGTTTCTACATTTTCCTTGAGTTGGGTCGTGACGTTGTTCACTGAGAGGTTTGCAGCAGAGCCCATGAGATCAGTGGTGAAGTTTCTGAGGATGAACCATGAGTCACTTAACTTGGAAGTAAGCCTTCCCATAAAATCTCCATCATCTGGTGAGTCAGATGTCTCTTCATGTGAGCCAACATCATCATCCTCGGTTAAATTGCTTGATGAATCAGAGAACTCGGCTTCTCTTTTATCAAAGAATTCCTCATCTCCTTGGTCTTGTGATTTCTCTTCTCCTTGGTTTTGGGATCCCTCCATGTTTGTATTTTCAGTCTCCAAATCAGCTGCAGACTGTACAATATATTCTTCAATGCTTGCAGAATCCACTTCATAAGCAGATCCACCTTCATGACTTATTTCCGTCTCTCCTAGCATCTCTTGAAAGTTTTCTGCCCCTTCTTCATATTCATCTTCTAAAGCATGTTTTTTATCCGACAATAATTCCTCCCCTAAGATCAAAACACCATCAGATCCATCATGATAGACTGGTTCCATGTCTGAAAGAGGCATCATATACACAGCTGCCTCTGTAATACCTTCATCTTCAGTCAAAGACTTGATCTCTGTATCAGTTCCTTGTGCCTCTGGTTCACCTTGTGTTTCAGTAGCAGTATGGACATCAGACATAGATCCACCTGTCATATCACTACCAATATTAGCAATATCAAGAGAATTACCATCAATAGGACTTAACACTAACACATTATCTGACACATCATTGCTATTAGATAAAGGCTCTTTAAGAACTCTTCCATCATTGTATTTACAATGAGTGTTGCAGAACTTGGAGTAGCGATCTTGTGGCTGGTTCCCACTGGTACAAACTGAGCATGAGACATGACTTTCCGGATCAGACTGTTGGATCACATCATCTGGTGGGGCTGATAACCTTGCAGATGGTTGGGAATCTGTTCAATTCATAAAGAAACCAAGAAAAATATATAATCATGAATACCTTTGCTTTCCATATTTACAAATTTTCTTTACAGAGGAATGAAATCTTGAAAAATACATATTTTACTAAGTGAAATTGCTAGAAATGAAAATTTGAATTATGTGCTTGCAACATGAGTCATAATAAAAGTGACATTAAAATTATTAAATTTATTGCTTCCTTGTAATCCATGGTCCATAACAACTACCCTTTAATACAAATTATATGTACCTGAAATTATTTTATAATGCACATCATACCACAGTGGATTCTTTTAAAATTTGAACAAGAATTAAGTTTGTCATTTTCACTCATTATTTGTATAAACAGGGCTCTACATTAATTAGCTTTGAATTTATGTGGTAAATTCAAGGAATTTTTCAAATCAAGGGATCATGCTACACCTCTAATACACGACTACTAAAATATTGAGTTCATTAAGTACTCTATCAGGTCAGTGTGCTTGGACCCTCTTGGTGTCAAGAGCTTGTGTGGCAGAGCTATGAACCATAGCTAACCATAGATGGTAGAGTAAAAATTTACATCAACATGGCCAAATTCATGGAGCATCAAAACATTTCCTTCCCACAGAGATTGTATGTGAGAGGGAACTATTTGGAGTTCTATGAATGACCTTTGAGTGCGTACACCTGTGTCACAACTACCTCTTTAAATATGCTATGGTTTGAACGTACCCAGAGGACTGGTGGCTTTGGCTGGAGAGATTCCAGTGGATCCCTTGGCTCCTCTCAACAAAGTCTTGGTCTTATCAAGGCAGGTAACCAGCTGGTCCTGAAGAGAACGTAGTCTCCACACCTGACCCGCTTCAATACCAAGGTGGTGTGATGTAGCCTGCATAGATCCTGCATAGCAAAAATAAAGGGGATGATTTACATCTACTGTACCGGTAGGTGAACAACAACAACAAATAGTAACCTTTGACCTCCGATGATGAAATGAGGCATGCATAAAGTATTCGAGTACGAGAAATCGTACTCAAGTAGCTGTCAACAGTGCGAGTATTCTAGTATTCGACTACTCGTCGCAGCCGTAGTGTAAATGACCATTAGATCTTGCTTCATAGTTAACCGCTGTGCCGACGATCGCCTGACTGTGTGAGCGAAATTGCGCTGCTGTGGCTGGTCACTTATACGGCTGGCCCTGGCGGTCGTTGTGTGGGCATTTTCGGTCGCGTTAGACAGGTGGTCGTTGTGGACGGGTTCTTAACTACATGAAATCTCACGGGGGAAATTTAAGTGGTCGTTATGGACAGGTGGTCGTTACAGACAGGTGGTCGTAAACACAGGTTTGACTGTACAGTCAACCTCGCACAAATCGACCTCGTATATGTCGAATAACTGCCCGAGTCAATCAAATTCCCAGGACCGTTCCAATGAAAAAAAAACTAAATTCACATCGCCAAAGTTGAACAAAATCAATCAAGTGCTGTTAAATCACGCATTGCACACCGATTTTGTTTACACAATATGCCCTCGATGGCCCAGTTTTCCAGACTTGCTGGCATGCGCTCCTTTGTTCTCTCTCCCTCTCTCTCGTATCCACCTCTCTCTCTCTACACTCTCTCTCTCTCTCTCTCTCACACTTCCTCTTGCCCTGCCCTCCCCCGATAATCTCTCTTCAATGCAGACTTCTGTGAATGCTGCAAAGTAAACTTTTCCGATCGAAAGTGGATTGGGATTGGGATAGAGATTTACAATGACTCTCACACCGTCTCAAAGTTAGACTTCATTGTGAAGACTTTACTTTGAAAAAGGATTATCAAAATTCGGTATACATGGCCAGAATAATCACAATGCAAGCTTTGATTATATACCTCTATTCACGAAACTAAATTGAAATCTTGGCAATAATGATGAAACCAGATAGCAATTTCACAGTTTTGCAAGGCGCCTGCTGGACGCAAATTTTGTATAGCCCTGCGCCCTGCGACTCGAGTCTCTTCGACTCTCGCGGCTCCGACAGTAGTTGCACTGTTAGCGCTGTGTGTGGTCTTGAGGCGGCGTGTAACTAAATTGTCTCAATGAAACAGATTTTCTTGTAAAAACTATACTTTCAAAATTCAGTATACATGGCCATCACAATCCAAGCTTTGATTTCACACCTCTATTCACGAAAACTATATAAAAATCGCGGCAATCATGATGGAAATAGATCACAATTTCAGAGTTTCTTGAGGTGGCTGCTGCATGGAAATTTACCAGGGTTTGTTTAGTGGGCGATGTTTGGCCACGAGGTGGCGTTATGGCATGGTCTTATATTTTTTGACATGTGGTCCGATTGAGCAATATTCACGTTATAAAAGGTAATGTATGTTACGAGAGCTTAACTGGAATTTCTAATATTTTATGGTGTGAATATTTACAACAAGCTATCTATTCTTAAAGCTCACAATATCTGATCACTGAATATTTTCATAGGCATTTCTTCTTAGTTTATTGTATTTTACTATTATCATTTTTTATATTTAAATGAGAGAAAGTTAAGACTCATTCTCGTTCAGTCTGACCTATTTTTTCGTACTTCCTCGATCTTACAGTGATTATTTTTGGATGATCATGCACTTTAAAATTGAATAATTTTGTGCTCCTTTTTACATTTCGTTCATTCTTCTACCTTGCTGGTATTCTATTATTCATCATTTATTGACTCATTAGACTTTCCTGTTCATGAATATTTTGAAATATATATTTAAGATCATTTTTGAGTCGACATTGCTGGTTTTGTTTCATTCATTAAAAAAATACTATTATAGGATCGTGTTTAATCGAGCACCCTCCCCATTTTATCTACATATAGCATGTAGTTCCCTCGTCTCTCCCTCTCTGTCTTGTTGGTTCTCGTGCTGCAAATTTTCCATTGTGTATATCTTGGACTCTTGCTTTAGCATAATCACTGCTATATGCGCTATTTCCGGCGATGTACACACAACACACACGCAAAGGAACTTTGTTTGCATGGATTTACACAACGAAGTGCGTTAATATGTTGCTTGCTGCAGGCTGGCTAGGCTTCGTTTTGCACAGTCCATGATTACATAAACATTACGAATGGGATATCATTGTAAAGGGGATGTCAAATATGTCAAAAAATCAAATATGATAATATAGTAACAAGAGACATATCAATGCTCAATCTAATGTTATGTAATACATGTACCACTCCTATCTCCCTCCCAGTCATTCACCCCTCACCCTTCCATGAACTAAAACAGAACCCCATTATTCCTAGACAAATTCCCCATTACTTTTTATTATAAACAACTGACCATTAATGACCACCCCAGAGTAATAGCTTCAAGGATCGAACCACATTCCAAGAACTATGACTCATAGGCCCACACCCAGCTCAATTCATCGATCCATAGATGATTATATAAACATGACCATTGAACAATCATAAACATCTTTAAGTCACCCATCCCAACATTGTTTTACCAAAACTGCTGATTGTATAGTTTCCTAATCGGGACTTGCATATCAACCTGAACATATACTTTGCTAAAATTCTATAAACATGTATTAGTATAGAATTGTTTGACTCCTGAATAAATAATCACGAACTGTACACACAGAAATTGTATTCAGTTAATCATTTATTAACTCCTGATTGTAAAATGGCAGTATGCCATTGCGCATTAAAATTCAGGTATTTCAAACAGAGCCTGCTGTATCTATAACAACATGATGCCATGTAAAAACCTTTCACTCATCTCGTTGATGAAGCTCTGTCTGATACAACTTGATCCACAGACTGCATGTTTAGGGGAGGGCATCGTTGATGAAGTATCTGATACCAAGATCCCACTGACGATGTTCACTGCTGGGATCATTAGGCTAGAAACTGTTTGTAACTGAGAGGTTAAACAGGAGGATACTAATCATCTCTAGATGCTGAATTTTAGATGCTGTGTGGTGGGGCTTTAAAAGCAGGCTGAGGAAAAAGGTTCCTATCTATGTGAGCTTGATATTTTGCTGTGTGTTAAGGTTATTGTGCTTAAACAGTTTTAAAGGATATGCCTCTAGGTATATGAACTGACCTATCTGCTTATCCTATCCGGTACTTAAAACAAGGGCTTGCTCCAAGTTACTATTATAATCCAGCTGTTTTAAGGTTACTGTCATATAAGTTTTAATTTCATCTATTTGTAGTGACCCTTCTATATTGATTAATTCGGAATCTGACTTTGAGGTGGTTTATATGGATTGGGCAGGAAACCCTGGTGTTGTTGGATTGTCGAAAAAAATCCAGAAGATGATTGCCAGTTCTGCTGTCGCAATAAAGATATTCAAGACCGGCGCAGCAACTGGCTGATCTGGGGTACATAACCGTCCCTTGTCAGTATTAGAGACAAGATCAATAGGAGGCGACACAAAAAATTAAAATAAACAAAGAAGTCGAGCAGATAGTCAGTAAATAGGTGACACCGAGGCACAATCCGACGATGTAAAGAAGTTTACATCTGTAATTTTATTTTAGGTCAATGTAATTGATCTCAAGAGTCACAAATGGTAATACAGGCATCACATTTGTGTGATGAAAGGCTCGTGATTAGTTTAAACACGTTTTAAACACGTTTATACTAATCATGTTTATAGAATTTTAGCTGTGTGTGAAAAGGCTGCTAGACTCATAGACCCAAACGCCAGTCACTTGCACCTCTCCATTGCCACTCCCCATAATACCATAGCAACCCTGACCATTGACCAATCATAAGCATCTTTAAGTCACCCATCCCAACATTGTTTCTCTCCCCCAAAACTTTCCTGATTGTAAAGTTTCCTAATCTAGGGGACTTGGATTTTAACCATCAACTGCTGAACATATACTTTGTGTAATCTCAATTATATACAATGTAATAGTATTGAGAATTGCTGGACTCTGCTGAATAAATGCATCTTATTTGAACTGTATAAAGAACTTGTATTCAGTTGCCTCATTTATAAACTCCTGATAATTAAACCCGATCCCAACACAACACTAAAATAGCAGAACTTTTTTATAAATAGCCTACTTTTCCAATGTTTTCAACTTGGCATTACATGTGTTTGCGTATGTAAACACATACCTATGTAGTGTCCCAGGACGAGAGCAAAGGCTGTAGCTATAACAATCATAGATGCCATTGTAAGTTTGCTGTTCAGACTCTCATCTCGTTGATGAAGATACTGTCTGATACCAGGCTTGATCCCACTGACTGTCATGTTAGCGGGGAGGGCATCATTAGAAGTATCACTGTTGTAATGAGAGGCTTCACAGGAGGATGACTCACTGCTCTGATGCTGTAGGCTTGAGATGCTGTTGGTGGGGATTCCTGGGGGAAGGGTGACCGAAAAAAGGATTGTCTATGTAAGTCATGATATCTGCTGTTATTGTTAACTTTACCAACTGCTTAGAAAGCAAGTACAAGTATATGCCTCTAGGTAAAAGCAACTAGAGGACCTATTGCTTTAAGTCCTATCCATGGGACTTAGAAATAGAGGGTTAATGCCTGATCCAAGGTCCTAGTCGCATCAAAACAGTTTTAAGCCCAGGACATTCCTGTTCCAGGACCATCTATCTATCCACTGACCCATTTCTCATAAAGTATTGCCTTCGCAATATAACTGGAACTTCCTAGCTAGGTAGTTACAATATATACATTACAGTATGAAAACCTTCAAAGCAACATTGTTTCACAAAGTCTTTTTTTTTTCTCTGCATATAAGATTGTAGCAACCACTCTCTTTATAGATGTCAAAGAGGGCTTGCTCAATTTGAAGGAATTTTGAACTGGGTAGGCATTGGCATCACTTGTCTGTATTAAGAACTGAAAGCATTAAAAGAGACAGACAATTTTCATCAAAATAAACAGCAGAGTACAGCACTGGATAGTCAGTGAACTAGTTTGCATCAACATTATTTTGAATACCACCTTTGCTTATCTGTTGATGATCTCTGTCATTGTTCTTTAGATATATGGTAACAAACTAATTATCTCAGTATTGTTCAAAACAATGGTAATAGCAGAAGTCAGAAGAAATCTGAACAAAATTCAAACAAAATAGTGGCTAATGTTAAATATATTACTCATTGCAGATGTAGTATCGAAAATAATATCACTAGTGATATTCATTTGTCTAATCATTCATGATCATAAAGATCACGACGTTTCGTCTGCAACTTTGTCAGGTGATAAAAACTAATGTAAGCAAGCGTGTTTTATACTCTACAGGAGGACCGGCGGTCAATTAATTCGTTCAATAATTGTGCGTCGGCCAATAGGCCTTGTGCGTTATTGTTCCGATTATTGATCAAATTAATTGACTGCCGGTCCTCCCGTAGAGTCATACAAACACGCTCTTACAAAGTTTTTATCACCTGACGAAGTGTTGCAGTGGCGCACGAAACGTCGTGATCTTTTAGATCCCTTATTGACCACATTGCGAGACAAACGAATATCACTAGCGATATTATTTTCAAAAATAATGGCTATACTGATTAATTAGAATAAACAATAAAAGGTGCCTTCTTTCCCTACATTTCAGGTGTCCTGTTGTATGAGAAACCCCCTGGGAGATAATGGTGTGATTGGAACAGGAGTCTAATGAGAGATTAGTGGATGAAACTTTTAAAAGAGTACCAACCACAAAACATGTTTTGCTCTTGATGTAAGGGTTTCCATGTTGATATACTGTAGTCCAACTATGAGCTTCAAATAGTTCTTCTACAAGAGATATTGCAGTTCAAGTGCATCAGTGAACTGTAAAATGTCTTCTTGAGTAGACTACCTTTCTTTCCTTCATAGTCCTTAAATGTTCACCTGTAGAATGCCAGGTAAAGTTGATTTGATACATTCTACATGTACACAAATTATGTTTTTAGACAATTGGTAAACTTGAACTTACTTCGTCCCCCAGGGTATGATAAGCTAGAGGAGAGGTCAGAGAAGCTAGATGACCTTGACATGGCTGGCTCTCCATCACCACGGAACTGCTGAACCAGTAAGAAGCCGCCATCCTCTGTAGGCCATCGCTGGGTCATTATGGGAACACCAACACCTGATGAACCCTCAGACTGAGTAAACAAATCAAAGCATAAATGGATTGTTAAAGATATAGCTGATAGTCATTTTGTGGTCACTCATATACATGTATGTAGTGTACAAATATATCTACTTTCACATGGACTGTTTTACAAACAAAAGCCTTTTTTTCTTCTGTATTCAATTCAAGGAGTAATCCATTTTGTTTATTTTTATCATATAATTTCCCTGAAACCCACTGAACAAAATTTTATTTTAATTTACTTTAGACCCAAAGCTGAGGTAAATGGTATCTCAAGCATAATACCCAACAGATAATGTAATTTGTAATTAAAAGAATTTTAGTCTACAGAATATAAAGGATATTTCCAAAGGATGCATATGTTTACCGGTACATGGATCCCCCCCCCCAAAAAAAAAAATCAGTCATAATTTTATTTAAAGGTATTAATACAAAGTTTTGGTATGGGATCATGAATTTGGTTCAAATGAACATATTGGAAGCATATGAAATTTTACAATATTCAATGATCGTTGTCGCGGTTGAAATCGAGTCTAAAGTGATAAAGCTTTAAAACAATGTTTCTTGACTACGATCAACCGATTTGATTTCCCATTTAAAATTATCTATCAGAACTGCATATTCTGAGATTTTCATGGTTGCAGCTACCATGGAATGGCCTTAGGCGCTGTATTTCTCGAAAGCAGAAGTGTTTTAGGGGCTAAATTTTCTAGTGCCTATAATACATCCACAGGGGCATCCAAATATATCAAAATTTTAAAGAATTACTATCCATCCAATTTTCAAAATTTCCCAAAACTTTGCATTACCTTTAAGAGTACCCAGCAGTACAGCTTACTGCTCATTGCAGCCAGTGATCGATGATCCTATAAATTTGTCCTAGAGGAGGTTTTATTGATGTATGAATGGGTCAGAATGATTAAATACAAGGAGCCTAGCAAATGGCAGTGAACTATATACAGGGAAAACTTGATATAACAAGGTCGGCTATGATGATGTAACGCTTATAACAAGAGTATCACCAATGGCCCAAATCTAATTTACGTGTAATTCTATGGCGGCATGAACCTCTTATAACGAGATAGGCTATGACAAGATTTCGGCTATTACCAGCTAATTCCCATGCCCCTAAAACAAAGAAACATTTCGTTCACGTTCTTCTTCATCTTCTTTTTCCATCCAAATCCCATTCAATTTTCACGCAGTGCTTGTGAGCCCTATCTATGTCCCTTCCTCCATTCAGATTCCCTTCAAACTTTGTAGGCATAATCTTTGGCGTTCCTTCAAAGCACTAAACTCTTAGTTTTCAAAAATCACCAATGCATGACTGTCCAGGCACCATTTTGTCCGTTTTGAGGCCTTTTTTTCTTCTTTCGTATCTCTGCTATCCTAGATGCTACAAAATTCCTCTGATTAGTCCAAGAGATGTTCTTTTACCTGCGATGGATAACATGGCCTTCAAAATGCCATCTTCATACATTACAATTAAAATCTGAAATCGACTCCATAAAAAAAAAAAAAAATCGCTAAAATTCTTTAAAAATTGACAAAAATTTCTCACACCAAGACAACAGTTTTACTCGGAGGTGATGCATTATTCAGGAGCAGGGGAAAAAAATATGCATGGGGGCTGGTTCATGGTAGACTGAAATACTGCATCATTTTTCTTCTTCTCTTTTTTCCTTTTACTTTTTCTTCTTTTTAAAATTTTAAATCCCTTGCTACATCAGCTTTTTTCCAACCATGTTCAACGGCTTGAAGAATTTCCATCCATGTTAGCCAACTTAAGGCTTGACGCTTTTTACCAGTAGACATGATGACGTTTCTCCGAACGCAAAAACATCTTACCGGTAAATAACATACATCAAACGCATTTGCCGATATGATTTGACCATTATTAAAATCAAATCAGAAGATCAACAAATTGCATGTATTGATATTTTCCTAGCTTTTAAAGAGTTTACAGCAGAGTAATTTGGTATAGTACATGGAGTCCCATATGTGCATTTTTATGTACGTCTATAACAAGGAAAATCAATTGGTCCCGACGACCTTGTCATGTCAAGTTTCCCCTGTATACTAATGACGATCAGCACATTTGATTATTTTGATAAGCCCTCTGTAAAGCAAGGAAACAATTATGGGTTTGCTACAAACACCAGCAAACTGGTGGTACAGTCAAACCTGTCTTAGCCACACCTGTCTTAGCGACAACCTGTCTGTAACGACCACCTGTCCATAACGACCACTTAAAATCCCCCCGTGAGATTTCATGTACCATAGTTAAGAACCTGTACACAACGACCACCTGCCTAACGCGTCCAGCGGCCACTCATTTTGCTTCCGCTGGCCACCGAAAATGCCCACACAACGACTGCCAGCGCCAGCCTTGTAGCGACCAACAACAGCCGTTTAGCGATCAGCAACAGCAGCGCTTGAGCGCTTTCGTTCACAGCTACAGTAGGCAATCGGCGACACAGCGGCAGCCTATAAAGCTAGATCTAACGGTCATTTACACAAAACAAGTGAAATGCTCTTGGCGGTCTCGCCTGCATTAGATTTGGACATTCTTCATAGGCAGGGTGGCCCATTAGCAGGCCCCCAAAAATGAAATCCTCTATAATCAGCATTTTGAAGTGAATATTGACTAAGAATAATCAGAAGAATTATTTCCTTTTTTTTGTACCAAGATTGATAACTTTCCTGAAATATGAACTAATAATAAAAATTGATATATTAATTCTCATATTAAGTTGTGAAAACATAAATCAAGTCTACTGACCTAAAATGACCTTTGACCTTGACATTGTGATCTGGAATTTGTGTTATATGATTTGTGTTTCATTGAATTTGAACAAACACTTTTCAAATTATGCTAAAATTTCAAAATCTTGATGTTGATGCCACAACAAAGTCCAAGTTTGCAGACATTTGACATTTGACCTGTCCCCTAAAAGACTGATCACATGATTAGTGATACTACCTGATAACCCTTATGTTCAGTTCACGTTTCATGGAATAGGAATGTACACTTTCAAAATTATGTTAAAAATTTCAAATCTTAACCTTTGGTTAAGTTTTTTATTTTGATGCCACAACATAGTCTAAGTTTGTTGACCTGAAATGACCTTTGACCTTGACTTTAGTGACCTGAAATTCTACTCACATGATTGGGGATACTTGATAACCCTTTAGTCTAATAAGAACTTATACTTTCAAAATTATATTAAAAATTCAAAAACTTAACCTCAGGTTAAGTTTTTGATGATGATGCCACAACATAGTCTAAGTTTGTTGACCTGAAACGACCTTCAACCTTGACTTTGTGACCTGAAATTCTAATCACATAATCAGGGATACTTGAAAACCCTTTAGTCTAAGTTTCATTGAATAAGAACTTATACTTTCAAAATTATATTAAAAATTCGAAAAACTGAACCTTAGGTTAAGTTTTTGATGTTGACGCCGCCAGAAAAGCGGCGCCATGTCTCGCTTTTGCTATGCAGGCGAGACAAAAACTATTCAACCCCAAGCTTTTATTAAAACTTCAATCAAAACATTTAATTACCGACAGGCTATGGTTTCTTGCACATTTTATTATGGGCATAAAAATACAGCGTCATTGTCAGGAACTTCGCGATCGATGCTTTGCTTGTTCGCGCACAGGCCGGCCTGCGAGAGGCCTGATGAGTGGGCGGGGAGCTGTCCGTCAATCAATTATTCAGGCTCGTTCATTTTTATTTCTTTAAAATAATTTTTGATACGCGTTTAAACAAAATTGCCGGACAATTTCAAAGAAATAAAAATATGTTTAATTAATTTTGTATTTTTATTTTGACTAAAAACCGTAATACTCTTTATTTAATTTTTAAACACCAAAAAATAAACGTTGTTAGATTTATCAATCGGCTCTCTGCCTCGTTTTCGCTCGACTGAGCCCTTATAAAGCCACAGGAAATTTTTTGCGCACTGGCGGGTCTTTGAGAGGCCTTGCGAGTGGGCGGCGCGCCGTCAATCAATCATTAAACATCAAAATGGCTGCAAACGCCAACCTGTCTACAACAGCCACTATTTATTGACTCTATCGACCCCCTCTCGGGATATGAGAGTACATACATATTTACAATATACAGGGGTGATAGTGAGCACTGAAAACAAAATAGGTTTTTTTTTTTTCCCAACCACCCACCCTTTTCACTAAAAAAAAAATGGCATCTAACAACATTCCCCCCTTTTTTAGTAAGAAAATTGGGGAAAATTGTGAAAAATCAGGAACAATTGAGAAAATAGGGGTAAAATTGGTAAAATTCAGAAGAAAAAATCGGAAGAAGAAAAAAAAAAAAAAAAATCGGGAAACCGATTTAAATTGGGTAATTATCAGGCCTGAATATAACAATAGTATAACAATGATAGACATATGATAATATGAACAAAGATAAACATGTGATAATAGGAACAATAATAAACATATTTACAAATCAAGGCGAACTGGGCAATTCACCGTCCTACAGAAGTATTGTGAGATTAACTGACCTGATGTGTTATGCAGCCCTCTGACTGAGCTCTCCTAGGGGAACACCCAGCCTCGACTCCTCTAGGGATGTTATCCACAGAGACAGAAGACAATGGAAGCTGTCCAGGAGGCATCATAGGCAGAGGTCCTGCAATCCCAATAGAATGCTCCATCTGGTGCTCCTCATCATCAGCAATACCACCAACAGCGCCTCTGGGGAACTCATTGGCAGCTGCCTTTACATCTTCAACTGTACCTAAGAGATGATTATGGGATTAATTAACATGATGCAGATGATGAAAAATTATGATATATTTCAGTACAGCAAAATAAGGAGCACTTTAATTATCAATCAATCACTCAAGTGATGATCAATGAGCATAAGTCAACAGAACTTATGGTGAACATAACTGAGTGACAAAAAATAGGCTTGTAGTTCCTAACCAGTTGAATTCACAGTTACAACTAAAAATTTGAAAAAATAGATAGACACAAAATTAACAAGTCAACGCAAAATGTAGCATCTCCTCGCTGGGTACAAATGGCCTATATTACTTACGTTATTGAATGAAAACCACATTTTCGCATATATAATTAGGTATTTTCGCATATCTAATGAGCTATGACCTTTGACCTACATACTCCAAAATCGAACTTAGGCTGTATTTTGGTACCATGTACCTTCATATCAAATTTCATTAAAATCCATCAAACATTACTGGTTTGTTGACAAACCAGGAGATATCTTATTTGTTTTCCTTTTAATTTACAAGACACCATAGCTTGTTTCACATCTACCATAGAGCGTATGGGATTTATGCTAATTCTAATTCTGAGTATCGTGTTCGCAGATGCCATGTTTCTTTCGTTTGGGAAAGGATGTTTAGGAGACGAAAGTCTTATTATGTTGTTACAAGGTAGCCAGGAAATGTCGCCATAGAAGTAAGTTTAACAATGAAATATCATACTTTTCATATGTGTTGATATAAGAATGTATTTTGGTCAGGTTATTGTGAAAATAGGAAGTCACATAATCAATGTGTACCGAGTACGGTGTATAAATCGCTATGCACAAAACTGTGAAGTGATACGTTGAACAAGTTACAATGGAAGTCTATTATTTTTAGAAATGGTAATGCAGTTACAGACTCGATGTTAAATAACGCTACATTCATAAAGATACGTTTTTACGATGTATTCAGGTGGTTTAATACATTATTTAAAGTAGGGCTTATTGTTAGCCATTTAGAGTGATAGTTTAAGGGAGAAAGTTGAGTTAGTAATACATGAATGAACAAGACAGAGTAAGCTTATAAACTGGAAATGTATGCTCTATAAATAAAAGTTGTGAGTTATGATGTAAACAAATAATTAGAGGTTTAATCTTACATTTGATTAATGAGATGTTGTTATGGTGATGTTTTGATTAGTAATTGTGTTTATTGCATGCATAATCTTCAATGCTAAAGATAACTCAAGTTAAAGAAGGGAATTTTCACTTCTGGGTTTTTGGCGCAGATATAACAAAGTTTCAATTTAGCGGAAAAGTTTCAATTTAGCGGAGAAGTTTCCTTGGTCTTAGTGAGTTTGTTATAACGAGGGTTTACCGTATATTATAAGGAGTTAAATTAGTATTTTGACTTGATTTTGGTTTCAGTACATAGCAAAGAAACCACACTGTCAGAAGCTTTTAGATTGGTTCGTGTGTTGATTTAATGCTAGAATATGTCGAGCTTAAAGCAGATACAGTTAGTTAGCTAATTGAGTTGATGTTTGGATTTAGAGTCAAATTTATCATTTATTTGCGCAAACATTGTTCAAGTATTTATGATCCCTTTATTTCTCTTTTGTATTCATAGATTGAATAAAATTGCAGCTTGATTTTTCAAGCTCTACCTATGCAATTCCAAAGCGGCATTACTGGTTCTGAATTCCTTACACTTCAGTGATCCAATTACTAAAGTTATCGAACAGAAACCAAATTTTCGAATATTTAATGAGCTATGACCTTTGTCCTTTGATCTACATACTCCGAAATCAAACTTAGGCTGTATTTTGATACCATGTACCTTCATATCAAATTTCATTAAAATCCGTCAAACATTACTAAAGTTATCGAACGGAAACCAGATTTGTTACTGACGGACGGAAGGACGGACAGCAGCGTTACTATATCCTCGCCGACAAAAAATATGATCAATTGTCTGCATTACAAGCAGATTAGAGAAATTACCAAGAAAACATTTTACCGGGGTACAATAAAAATTACAAAGATAGATATAATATACATGTACCAATTTACCAATTACTCTTATTCAAGAAATTGTTGCTTTACAAGAGATATTATTGGGAAGAGCTCATTGAAAACTTACTTGTTACTACAGTTGTGGCTAGCAGACAAACACATTAAATCAAATCAATAAGGATATAATAAATAACAATTAAATTTCTTGGCCTCTTACCATTCTTTGGTCCATGGTGATCCACTATCAGGAAATCTAACTGAGAGGAGTTTGAAGAACTGGTTAAACCTTCAATACGAGATGATGGTGATAAACCTACAACAGTATACAGAATACAAAGGTTATTTCATATAAAATCTTTATGACATATTTATTCACATACTTGGTTAATTCATTAACAGTTTTCCTCATCACTGCTTAAAATTGTCACATGAACCAGCCACTCATGGAAAGCAATTTGGATACATAACGTTTACTAACCTCTTGATAGGTTTGCACAAGTACATGTAGTTAATGAATGACTATAAATCAATGTGGTAACATAAACTCTGTGCCATTCACATACTTATCATAAGAAGTCTAGACTAGCTTCTATTTTGTAGAATTCCTAAAATGAGATCTCTCCTAAGAACACACAGAAGATTAAATTTCAAAAGCTAACATACAAGGGTAATTCACATTCCCAGAAAAACGTCCTAAATTATTTCAATCCAAGCATGGCATTTGCAAATGAACATTGAAATATGATTAAAATGGATTCATAACCGATCCATTACCCCTTCCCCTTTTCCTATCGTTCTCTCTCCCCACTGCTTTCTCTCTCTCTCATTCTTTGTCCTTACTCTCTCCACCCCACCCCTTCTCACTCTCTCTCTCTCTTCCTATTTCCCTCTCTCTCACTACCTCAGGAAACATGTGGGTGCTTTTTCCCAACTGCTGTGCAATAATCAAGCAAAACTGATAACACAAAAGATTCATCACCAGATAGTTTGGGCAGTACAAATATAAATAATCATCGATTTATCTGTACAAGAATGTCACCTGCCAAGGGGTAGCAAGCATTTCAAGGGCTTGCCAAGCAGTAGATAGGGCTAAGGAAAAATACAGTTAACTCTGCATAAGTCGAATCTGTTGGAACCGCAAAAAATAGTTCGACTTGTATATGTCGATTAATCGAAGTTAATCAAAGTCAATCAAATTCCAAGAATAGTTCCTAAGAAAACACACTGAATTCATGTCACTAAAGTGGAATGAAATCAATCACTGGCAAAGCATGCCCCACACATCGGTTTTGTCACCCTAGGCCACCCTGTCCTTAAGTATGGCTTGCTTATCATTCTAAAATTTGACAACTTTATATTTTTCTGACATTGAATTCGGTTTTCAATTACCGGTACATGATTGTACATGTACATGAAGATGCACATTTCAACTTTTAAGAGTACACTGTAGTTACATTTTCAAACCTATTCATTCATTTTTTGTTTGTTTAATTTGGGAGGTCAATATCAGAAAGGAGAATGCAATGGAAAAAATTCCAGAGGTCACAATTCATGCCAGTCAAAACAAGCACTCAAGTCTATCTCAGTTAATAACAGTTACCAATGAGATCAAAGAGTACATTGTCTCGTACTCTCTACCAATCACAACCCCTGAAATTGACACACCCATGCCTTTCCCCCACTTATTACGTAAATGATATTCAGTCACTAAGTCACAAGTTACAAATAAATCATTACAAAGCGAGGATTTGATACTGTGGAATTAATCATGTCTGATTTTATTTGTATCTATCACCAAAGTTGAAACATATGAGGGTGAAGTCGTACATTGTGTCATGAAAGTATGTTTTAATTGATGAATGTCGGCACAACAATTCAAACCAAGGCATGGCATAACACTAATCCTAGTTGAGCCGCCAGCCATGGACTGGCTCAGCTTTCCCAAGTTATGTTTCGCCTACGAACAACATACATTGCATGTACATGTACTGCATATGCTTAAGTCCTATTTATACGACTTACACACAAGTCGAAGATTGACTTAGTCGGCACATTGCACTCAGTCCCATCAAGATTGACTTACGCGTTGACTGTAACACGTTTTGCATAGATTAGTAACAAAAATTGATTGACTGCGGGAAAATTCAACTTGTACGACTTGGAGTTATGCAGAGTTATCTGCATTACTTAGTAAGGAGTTACACATAGAACCCTGTAGCTTGCATGTGATAGCTGAGTAAATATGTAGAAACTAGATGGATCTTCGAATGCACGCAGTAGAAAATGATGCCTCTGCCATAGAGCGATTTAACAAACCAAAACAGAAGCAATAATTAAAGTGTTATTGTAATCCATATCGTGATTACAAGCTATTTTTCATAAACATGTATGACCCTTTGATCTTAGAATTTCATGATCCTAAAATCTAATCAGTTCATTGACTCGATCTGCAAGATACATACATGTCTTGAGTTTGATATGCAATCACAAGCTATTTTTGCATACATAATGAGCCCTACGATCTTTGACCCCAAAATCTAATCAGTGCATTGGCTCTGCAAGATACATGACCCAAGTTTGGCGGTAATCCATTAATCGGCTCTTGAGATAACCCGATCACAAGCTATTGTTGCATATATAATGAGCCTGTGACCTTTGACCTCGTGACCCCAAAATCTTAACAATTCCTTGGCTTTGTAAGATACATACATGACCAAAGTTTGGCGGGAATCCATCAATTGGTTCTTGAGATAATGCGATCACGAGAACGGGACGTACAGACGGACGGACATCCCGAAAACATAATGCCTCCGGCTACCTTGTAGCGGAGGCGAAAAATACCGAAGACATATACTGAAGATTAAACCTACCATATTGAAGACAAAAATAATAAACTATGAAGCACAGAAAATCTGGTAAATAGGTACACGTAACTGTGCATGAATTTAAGTTAGTCAAAAATTATTTAGTTACACATACATGGATGTAAACCTCTGGCATGAGTAGTATCAAGTTTTACATAAATATGATACAACCATTATTTATTAACAACTGAATATCATATCTAATCTTGGCTTGAAATGAAACATCAATTAATCTAAGAGGAACTTACCTTCCACAGGGGAGACAACATTGTTTGAGCACATTGGCTTGGCGACGTCGCTATGACGATTCCAGCCCGTTCCTACTACTCCCAGTGGGTCAAAGGTATCAGGAGTCTCCTTATGGTGATTGTGAGGATGGATGTCTTTGTCACTGTGACTATCACATGTCATGGACAATACCTCTATACTTTCAAGTGATTCTGTGTCTCGGGTATCTGAAATAAAAAGAAAAATTTTCATTATTATGTTCTTCTAACCCTCTATGACACAGTAAAACTCCCAAGAAAAGAAAAGAAAAGAAAAAAAAAAACAGCGGTAAAATGTAAGTGTAAAAAAGGTAGTACTAGTATGTGTCACAATTCTGTGCCTTTAAAGATACAAGTGATCTTAGGGGCATTTAGTGTTGCATGTACTTAAATTTACCCCCACTTGCCCTGTGTTTTACCCGTTGATTTCTGCATTCTCTCAATCCCATAGCCTAACTTCAAGCCTCACCTGGTTCCAGTGTGCAATAGGGTAAACATAATATGGTTATTTTGCTGTGATTGTTTTTTCTCTTTCTTCTTCTATACACGGGGATGGGGGGATACTGCATAATGTGCGTACAAAGCCTACCGGTAACTGATGATTTCTCTCATTATTTTTTTCATTAAAAAAAAAAAGAAAGGATTATGATGATGCAATTTTTCATTTACAGTAATCATTAATATGTACAATCAACATATTGGAGGCATCAACATAAACATAATGACAAACATTTGTCTATACACAATGAAGGTTGACAGTAATATGGGTACCCCCCTCCATGCATGTACAATATACACGAGAACAATCAGGGTTTTTTTGGTGAAAATTTCTATAATGCTCTTTCGAGAAGCATCTTAATTCAGATTTATCGAAAACTATTTCACTAATATTTCTTACTCAAAAACTGTTAATAAAATCTTCAATTATGAAAACAATTTTTGTTTGTATAAGAAGAGTTCAAATTGAGAAAAAAAAAAAATCATATTACAATTTCCAACCAAATTTGCATGGCCTACCCTTCTCCTGCTGGAATACAGGTGAGAAGGATTCATTCTCTCCAGATCCATTGAGTCGAGAGTTTGAGTTAGCTGGAGACCTGCCCTGAGTCCAAAAACCACCTAACCATGATGAAGATGGGACATTCTGAGCAAGGACATAAACAAAAAAACAAAAAAACGAGGGAAGAAAAAAATACATAAATAAATAACTATGCTGGATAAGGAACAGATAGTGATATGAATCATATGATACATGGACATCAGTTTGGATTTTTTGGACATTGCATTACATTGTGGATTTAATGAGTAATGATTACTTTGATTGGTTGTTATTTGTAATCATGTTCTTCTAGAGGTCCATTATCTTTCATTTTCAATGTTTTTATTTTACATGTAAATTAATGTATTATAATAGATAAAAGTTTTCAATCATATTAAGCTACACTATAATACAACCATATTTTTCTCTTTGTTTAGGTAACAAGCAGGTGTGTGCTTATTATGTCATCCTGCATGGTATGAATAAAACTGTCAATAAATTACATGCGTATCAAAGGTACTAGGTGCTACAAATACTGGTATGTTTAAAATCAGTTTGAAATGTTTACAAGATTAAACAGCCGACAAATAAGGTTTTGATTTCCAACTGAATAATTCCTCTACTTCCAATATCTCTGGCTTTTATAAGGAGCTACATTTGTACTGAATTTGAGCGGGCCGACCTCCAAGCAAGGATTACAACTCAAGCGAAGGGCAGAGTCTGACCTCAAATTTAGGGCAAAGGCTGACCTACGCTCGGGATCAGGGTCATATTTATGAGCATACGTCGTTCCAGGAAGCAAGACGCGGCTTGTCCTGCATATTCATGAGCCCTATGCTGTCTTGCGTAAATAGCAAAATTCTTCGCTATTATCATTGGTTTGCAAACGGGGAACAGTGCTGCAAGGTTCGTTTTGAACCGTCATGAACACCGGAGCAGCGTCTCTGAGATGATCTATCTGAAATGGGAACCATTGGAGCACAGAAGAGCAGCACAGAGGTTGAATTTCCTCTACAAATCCATCCACAACTTAATTGCTGTTGATACTGACCACTACCAAAACAGATCATCTGTAGTAGGGGTATCTACAAAAATACGCTCTTCAGTATCATTAAAGAAGTTATCTGCTGTAAAGGACTGTTATAAACACTCCCTATATCCTAGGACATTCCCTGAATGGAACTTTCTCCCGACCCATGTTAGAAATGCCCCACCCTAGGAGCCTTCAAAGATAATTTACAAAAGCTCAACATGGGCAAAATAATTGCCAGAGCCCACTTTAGAAATTAAGTACTCTGCTCAGTCGACTGCGCCTGCATGTACATCCCAGCTGAGTTTATGCAGTAGCCCACCAGAACCAGAACCAGCTATACCTTTAAAATGGAAGCATATTTGCAAAGACCCAACTAAGAAAAATATAGAGGAGGAAAGTAACTTCAGTATGTTAACTAATTCATAAATTGTGTGTTGACAAACTCTTTAAAGTTCCAGTTTTCCAAATGAAATGGGATGGTATTCTTTCAAAATCAGTTGTCAAATTGGAATAAAGTTTACATCATTCCTTTTAAGTGTTCTTTGTCGACAAAATTAAGGTATTTTCAGATCAAAATAACTCACAATATTCTTGGTGTCAATAAGTATTTAAAGACTGTTGGTATATCCCATTCTAATTTATGTATGTTTATTTCAGAAGACATTGAATCTATTAAACACTTATCTTGGGAATGCCCCTTAACTCGTCGATTCTTAGAAGATTTTGAAAAATATACCCTAAAATGAAATTAAGTTAACATGTAATGACTTCATCTTTGGTATCCCAGGTGGAAATTTATTCCTCTTTTAACTTTGTTAATTTGTATGCAAAATATTATATATTTTCAACTAGATGTTTTTAATGCTAAATGTATTACTCATTGCGGATGTAGTATCGAAAATAATATCGCTAGTGATATTCGTTTGTCTCGCAATGTGGTCAATAAGGAATCTAAAAGATCTCGACGTTTCGTGCGCCGCTGCAACACTTCGTCAGGTGATAAAAACTAATGTAAGCAAGGGTGCTTTATACTCTGGGAGGACGGCGCGACGGTCTATAATTCGATCGATAATCGGAAACAATAATGCACAAGGCCTATTGGCCGGCGCACGGTGCTCGACCAATCAGTAGGCCGCTGGTTGGCTGATTATGCAAATGGCCTAATGGTCGATGCACACGGTGCTCGACTAATCAGTAGGCCGCTGGTTCGGCTAATTATGCAAATGGCCTAATGGTCGAGCACCGTGTTGTCAGTAATTTACAAATAAAGTTATCTAATAAACTTTTTAAGAAAAGAGGATTTTTCAGCACTTTGTGTAAAAACAATTGGAAGGTAGAGCCCATCTACATCACATCACGTCTCATTAGCATAATGAGAACATTATTATGAGATATACTCCAATATATATTATCCAAACATCAATATTGTCACCTAGCTGTAACTGATTATGTACATACTAGGCCTGGGATCGAATACTAAAATTACTATTAGAATATTCATGGGAAAGTACTCGAATGATTCAAATATTTACTTTCATGAAATATGAAATAATAACAACAATTTATTTATTAATTCTCATATTAAATTTTGAGAACATAATCCAAGTCTACTGACCTAACCTAAAATGACCTTTGACCTTGACTTTGTGACCTGGAATTTGTGTCACATGATTTGTGATACTTGATAGCCCTTGGGTACAAGTTTCATGGAATTTGAACAAACACTTTTGAAATTATGCTAAAATTTCAAAATCTTGATGTTGATGCCACAACAAAGTCTAAGTTTCCAGACCTGAAATGACATTTGACCTTTACTTTGTCACCTAAAAGACTAATAACATGATTGGTGATACTTGATAACCCTTATGTTCAAGTTTCATGGAATAGGAATGTATACTTTCAAAATTATGATAACAATTAAAAAATCTTAGCCTGATGCCACAACATAGTTAAGTTTGTTGACCTGAAATGACCTTTGACCTTGACCTAGTGGGCTGAAATTCTACTCACATGATTGGGGATACTTGATAACCCTTTAGTCTAAGTTTCATTGAATAAGAACTTATACTTTCAAAATTATATTACAAATTCAAAAACTTAACCTCAGGTTAAGTTTTTGATGATGATGCCACAACATAGTCTAAGTTTGTTGACCTGAAATGACCTTTGACCTTGACTTTGTGACCTGAAATTTTCCTCACATGATTGGGGATACTTGATAACCCTTTAGTCCAAGTTTCATTTAATAGGACCTTATACTTTCAAAATTATATTAACAATTCAAAAACTTAACCTTAGGTTAAGTTTTGATGTTGACGCCGCCGCCGCCACCGGAAAAGCGGCGCCTATGTCTCGCTTTTTGCTACGCAGGCGAGACAAAAACAGAGTACTAACATTGATTGGCAAAACACAAATCACAGCTGGACTATTTCCCTTTGAGAATTTCTTAAGGTTATATGGTGGTAAATCTATTTTTGTCGGTAATTATGCAATTGAGAAACTACCAAAAATCGAGGATATCCCTCCATTTTTTGTGTTGCTTTATTAAAAGCATGGTTAAAAATAGACAGAAATAACCGTCTGGTATGGGTCATTCTTTAATAAAACTGACATTTGTTGACATTCCCCATACACAGACGGTAACCAATACGGCTCGCAACGGGGGGAGAGATTGAGCCGATTGTGCAGCACTTGTTACCCGAAACTTTCTCCCACGATTTTCCTTATTTAGATCTAATTTTCTGATTTATAAATCAGATAGAAATCAAATTTGTATTTTTTTCTCCTATGTACAGTTGTATAAGTTTTATTACCTATTTCTAAATGCGAAATTTACGGACTTACGTATATGAATTATCAATTTTTATCTCAGAACCATGAAACGGCATTCGAACTGGTAATCTATGACATGACCCGCCCGATATATTTCCGGGTCAACCGACCAAAACAAGCCCAATGGCCAATCAGAGCACGTGTTTGATATTGGGCTTATGAATATTCAAACATCACCGGCTCAAGCCGGGCTGACTCATACGTAGCTATTGGACGTTCGAAAAGAAAAAATGAATATTCATCAACTCAAACCAAGATGGCTGACAACAAATCTTGTTGACTACAAGACTTTCTCGGATTAATCATTAATTTAGGATCTAAATGAGCAAGCTATCGTAAGTCAAAGTATATATTTCGGGTTATTTATTATTTGTTATAATATTCAGTGTAATATTGCAGCCAAAATGATATGTGAAGACGTAAAAAGTGAAAAACTCGTTGCATATCTCATTCATCGCGGTCCGGCCGAACCGAACCATTCGTTCCGCACACTACCCCATACGCCGTACTTCAGTCTATGTATAGAGGCGGTCAGAGGAGCCAGATGCAATCTCAGCGGAACAACCGTCGATATCAGAGACTGAAGCTTTCGGTCTAGGTTAAAAACAGATATTCATTGTGAATTGCTCACTAACGATAGAAGTCAGGTCAGTATAGTGAAACAGTGTGTTTGGAATAATAAGTTCATTCTGGTTGATAAAAAGTCAGTATACTGCAAAGGTTTACATGAGGCAGGGCTTTGTAATATACCGGTATACCAATTGTTTGATAACAATGGAAAAAATTCTTGATTTTGATTTTTGGAATGAAAAAGGTGTTTCAAACAAATATTTTTTACAATACATGGCAATATGTCTATGCACATATGTACACTTATATATATATTTCTGTTACTGTTTAATTGAATTTCATCTTTCAATATAATGCAATCCAACATTTCCAGTATCGTCCATGAAACTGTTTAATTTATTTGTTTTATCATATTTTATCAAATTAATCCATATATATTACTTTAATTAAAAATACTCACAAATTTTTTTCATACCAACCCACTATTAAGTGCATTTTATATACATGTTTATAAGCTCTGTGTTTAATTTCCACACCGCTCAGTATGATTTGTTTTTGGCCTTCTCTGAATCCAGAATAATATATAACGTAAATACGGATTAATTTATTTTGTTTCTCAGTTTTGGTTCAATTTACTTTACAGCTGTGACCCGTTTTCCTTTTTCATTCATGTTGTACATTGCTACTTATAATTATGTTCCTGCAATTATTGTACTGTAGATTGTGATCAGTTTTGGTTGCACCAGGGTGGGTTCGGGGAGGATGGCCTGCGGGCTCTAGTCATTTAGTTGGCTCTTTCCATACCCAGGCTGCCCAGCCTGATGCACCCATAACTGAGTTACTATACATGTATGTATATTCGATCTTTATATTATGTTTGTCTCTTTTTTGTTATACGAAATGCCAAATGAAATATTAATGATAGTGAACTCTGTGAAAAAAAAGAGTGGAAATGTGAATTTGATCCCTTGGTATTTCAAATGTTTTTTAATAGAGAAAGCGAAGAGCACTCACAATTCTTGACAGTTCTTGATATCTGAACTATATAAACTCGAGTCGAAAATAGTGTACAAGGGTTTTCTTTCTGAAGTAATAGCTAGACCAGTTTGTGAACAATTATTTTCTAGCACCTTTGATATTCAAGAGAACGACTGGTCACATATCTATACACTACCTTTCAGGTGCACAATTGAAGTATAAATGAGAGTTTTCCAATTCAAACTGTCACATAACATACTTTATACTACTAACAGATTGTACAAGATGAAATTAGTTGAGTCAGAGAATTGTACCTTTTGTAATTCAACTTTAGAAACACCTGTTCATATATTTTATGACTGTGATGTTGCTTCTAAGCTTAGACAGGAATTTGTTGATAAGATTGGCAAGAAATTTAACGTTAAGTTTGAAGATCTCAGTAGGAAAAGAATGTTTGAATTCATCAAAGATTGGAAAGGGCCCAATTTAATGTTATTAAATCATTTGTTACTAATGTTTAAAAGATATATTTATATCCAAAGATGCAAAAACACATAACCATGTTTAAATGGGCTATAACGTCTTTTATCAGTAATACGAAATACATAGAACTTAACATTGCAAAAGAGAAGAAGATTGAAGGAATGCACTATAAGAAATGGTCCCCTGTGGAAGAATTTTTTTGATTATATATCCTATGATATAGACTGTAGAAAAGGAAGTGTTACCCACTATTTCTGTATTGTTTGACGTTTTTCATCTGTTTTTACCTTTTGTAATTATTGTGCAGTGATTTTATGATTATTGTTAATTATGATGTATGTACGAATTACTTGATTAATAAAAGTTTTAAAAGATTAAAAAAAAAGGGGGTTTCTTTCTAATGCAGAAACATATATGGGCCTAGAATGTACTTACCGGGTAGTACATGTAATATACATGAAAATCCTCATGACTTGATCCCAAAACAAGATCCGTATGGGATAAGTTAAAGGTAAAGACCAGTTTTGGAAACGCCCCTCTCTCAAAAAAATGAAATGGAAGCTCTCATTACCAATCATGTGAAAGAATATGTTTTGACTAATACGTGATGATACAAATTTTGCGGGAAAGTCGGAAACCGCCTACGAATTGATATATTTGGTAAATTATTATATCTATTGGGACCAAATAGATATCGCGCACGTGGTCGCGTAGTCCAATATACATCTTTCTGTGTACAGTGCTTGTAACTTTACCAAGACTGGGCCAAATTTCTTATCATTTTGATGATTCCAGAACCTTGCAGTACACATCAATACTTATATGATAGATGATCAACCTTTTCTGATTGATTCGACAACGTTTCTTTCACAATGCAATCGCATGACCAGAACTGGTCTTTATCTTTAAACTGAATCAACCTGGGTGTGGGTGATAATCTAAGATTACAGTTTAAGTATAGACAGCTGAGTGTACAAAGTCCACCACTCCAGCCATTTAACCCTTTGAGAGCGAGCCCGCGCACGGCGATTGTTTCCCCTGTGATGGAGCGATTTCGGTTACATCGCCAGTAATGGAAAATGTGGCGGTGCTTTCTACTTTCATTGCTCATTGTGCCTCATTCAGTCATTTTCGTGATTTTTAGTAAATGTAAAAATGAAAGATCAGACTTTTTTCTTTCTAAAAATATAAGTTTTGTTCATCAATATGAAAAATAAGGTCTGTTATTTTTGAGGGAAATTGCCGTCTTATTTTGCTGAAGCTTCCTTTTCAATACACTCACAATACAAATTGCGTAAGCACCGCTGCACACACAGATCAGTCGATACCTCCATTCATTTCCCCATTGTCAATGATTGTCGTCTGCTAAAGCTCGGCCGATTATCAACCGAGCCATAAATAGTAAGCCTAAGCCTTCGTTTTACATGGGTTTTCGACACATTTTGTAATTATATTCTGACCAACATTATGCCATGATCTCAACTAAGTGCCCTTTCTTTTAAATGTACAAATCAAATATAGGACTATTTGGGAAATGAATTTTGAGATGAACATTGTTTTATTCTCGAAAACAAAAATAATATTTACTTTGAATGCTTTCAACTTCGTTTCTCATAATTTGAAATATTCATTTTGTTTTAGTTTTGCCTCCCGCTTAATTTTGTTTATTTTTTCTCCATCTATACATCTCTTAGAACCCTATTTTGATATGAGGTTGCTGTATCAATAAAATATTTATTGAATTTTTGTACGCATATTTGATTTGTTTTGTTTGTAATGGAAAGAGCTAAATGAATGACAGAGATTAGAACAAAATCATAATTCATCACAATCATCTCTCTCTCTCTTTCTATCTATTTATCTATCTATCTCTGTCTCTGTCTGTCTGTCTCTCTCTCTGTGTCTCCCTCCTCCCCCTCCCTCTCTGTCTCCCTCCTCCCCCTCCCTCTCTGAATACGTCAGGAATTTCATGAAATTGGAATTGTGCTTCAGTGTGTTTTATTTCCGCATAGCATTGTTTTTTTTGTTTTTTTAAGGGTGTGGCTAATAAGGAATTAATCGCCGTAATCTTGGTAGTCTTTTATTTATTCGAAAATAAATGATATTGAAAATATAGTAATTCATTATATGTTACGAAACAATAAATAAAGAAGTGCAAACAACGTGAGAATTCAATTTATTTGTCTTCGTCTCCATCTGTGTTCTCGTTCAACCTATCGTGTCAATAAAACTTTGTTAATCCTCGTTTCATGATCAGTTCTGTAGATGGCATATACATGTATACAGGTGTACATGAAATGATGATGATGATGATGATGCTTACAATATCGTAATAAAATAGTAATGATAATAACAATTATTTTCTTCATCTTGCACTCGCTTTTCTTCATTGCCAGAAAACTTGTTTTTATGTTGCCTTGCATTTTTTTTTTCCACAAATGGTAGCATCTTTGCCCAGGAAAAGTCTCATATTCGTGGCTATACCGCCGGAGTTGCTCAAGACAAGAGTGATATTCCGTTGGGAGAGAGAGGAAGAGTAAGGGGTCGTTTTCAGAACATAACATTTGAACATTTCATATGCCCGCTCAAACCAAGACCGGCTTTAGGTTGATCAAGATATTTTACTCAAACCTGCTCTAAAATGGTTACATGCCCTCGTAAAGGTATATAAGTTAGAGTGGATGTTTGTATTGTCATGTAGATTGACCTACGTTTAGGCCTACATCCTCTTCTTTCAAAACGGTAATCTTCCAGAGTAGTTACTTCTTTACATTCTTTTGTTCCTCTTAGGGTGGGGTCCGGTCCAGGTAGCTGAGATACTAAGCGTTTCATAAAGAGGAGGTCCATACATGAATGATTCGCTAAATTGGTCAAGTTGATAAAATGAAAAGCGTATTGTCATGTAAATACAATGACGTAAAAGATAGATGTGGAGTCAAAACTTTTGAGACAACGGTTTTTTTTCCCCCCATGAACAAATTCTTGTCAATGGGAAAATGTAAAAATCTATGTCTCTTTCTTCTTTCCCCTCTCAGTCTATCCCTCTATCTTCTTATCCCTTTATCTTCTTCTCCCTCTCACTCTATTTTCACCCCCTGACTCTCCCTTCTTCTCCCTCTCACTTCATCTTCTTCTACATCTCATTCTATCTTCTCCCTCTCACTCCATTTTCTTCTCCCTCTCCTTATCCCTTTCCTTCTATCTCTCTCCTCATTGACTTATAGTGGACTATGTCTATGCTCTCATCTAGGACATACTATCATAAAAAGTTAAAACATAAATACATGTACTATAAAAATCAACAAATAAACAACCAAGTAAAGGAAATATAGTTGATGGGTCCACACCGGTAGGGTAGATAAATATAAATAAGTAAACAGGGTCGAAATCGAACTGATAATACGAATATCTGAAATGCGGAAGGGTGGAACTTGGAAGTAGCGTCACGTCGTCAAGCAAGAATCCTGGCAAGAATATAAAACGGACGCGCGCATGAGCGTCCGTCTCCAGCTGTACCGGTATTTCGAGGGCCTTTTTTTCGATCCGAACACTAACTTAGGGTAAAGTTAAAATGATATCACTTTTTCTCGATTTTTTTCTACGTAACTTTATTATTTTTTTAATAGATGAGATGAATGAATATATCTAAATAATACTTCAAAGAACTTTAGCACATAATAGCTAATAATAAGCTGGAAAACTTTGTCAACATATTAGGGATATATCTCGGCTTCTGTAGAAGCCCCGTCACAGACTTAACAACTCGCTCGGCTTCTGTAGAAGCCCGTCGTCTCCAAAGTGTTAACAAAAAACAAAAACAAAAAAACTCTCTGATATGGAAAGGCATAGGGGAAAAAACTAAATATATTTGATCCCTGTAAAATATTTGGGTCATTCTCAAAATGTGTTAATAAAATACATGTTCCTACAAAAAATATGTTTGTACAACCAAAAAATATGTTCCTGAAAAAGAATATGTTCCTAAAAAAGAATATGTTCCTAAAAAAAAATATGTTCCTAAAAAAAATATATCGTAAGAACCTGGGAGATTTTTGTTTGTACATGTATGTCGGGATATCGGGAGATTGGTGGATTTTCCGGGAGTCTCCCGACAAATCCGGGAGGGTTGGCAGCTCTGTACAGGGGAAACTCAGTATAACAAGGCTGTCAGGACCAATTGATTTTCCTCGTTATATAAGAACGAACATAAAAATGCACAAATGGGACTGTATGTACATATACAGTACCTGTACAATAATGATCATATCAAGTTGATTGATTTATTAATTGATTTGTTAACGAAATGTTGAATCTTATCGGCAAAGGTATTCAATGTATTTTATTTAAAAAGTTAAATTATCGATGAACTGTTGCGTCCTCTCGATCTCAATCACGCAATGTTCATATTTGTGGCTCGCGAAATAATAGGCTTGATGACGTCGTAGAGGTCGACATATTTATAATTGAGGGAGGGTGGGGGGGTACTATTGAGGAGCATCGAGCGATGCTTACGATAGCCTTTAATTTGAGAGTGTGATACGAATACATAATGCGAGTGTGATGTAACGGCGTGTGATGATTTTTTTTTTTCTTCTTAAAAACTTTTCTGTATGAACATCGTGATGGTGCTAATACGTAAGCTACTAGATAAGATGGTTCGGGTAGTGGTGAAGGGACAGAGACTCTGGGTTGTTTGCTGAACGTGATTAATTACTACCTATCAACAGTGGTCTGATTGGTGTAAATATTTGGGAGAGTCCATGAAGAAATATGCAGGGTAGAGAGGATCGGAGAAACACACAAATGTGAATTTAGCTGGTTAAGTCTATTTTTCTCCCGCGCCCAAATATTGCCCATACAGTTGTAATTTAATATTTCATCAATCAGATACCTAGTATTCATTGAAAAATAATTCTAAATAACAATAATTTTATCAAATTAAACAATTAAATGCCCTCAGACCCTTGTAATTGATAGTACTTATCAGGAAGTGGGGAAATTTAAATCTCATTTGCATAGATAAGTTGCCTCTCGGCCAACTGTAGTTCTAACTTTTTTACATCCACCCATTACTTTCGTTTTAGCGCTCAGAGAAACATCATCCGAACACAAAAACGGGACTGACGCAACATTTCCTGTCATGAACCGGCCCTCATCCATGTTTTCCCCTGCTCATGAATAATGCATCGTCTCCGAGTAGGACTGACTTTGTCTAAGCCAATCATATCTACCTCTCTGATAAATGTGCGGACTACATGTATGTGTAACTGGATTCTTGTCTTGTGCACGCTGTGGTCGTCCCCAATCGACTGTCCACTCATAATCTTTGTCCCAGACACACCTCCACTCTTTCTCTCTCGCGCTAGATAGATCAAGAGAGAGCATGCTTGGAAATTATAATACAGTATATAAATGACTGTAATATACACTGTACATAAGTCTATACGTGATCGCACAGTTTGTGTGCAATGATTTTGGGGCGAAAGAAAGTTATGCTCCAATGAACTGTCATACGCATGAAGAGCAGTGAAATTGCTCATTATAACGGGAACGGTCAACAATGCTTTTCTTTGTGTTAGGGGCATGGGATTTAGCTCTTAATAGCCAAGATCTCGTTATAGCCGATCTTGTTATATGAGGTTCATGCCGCCATAGAATTACAAGTAAATTAGATTTGGCCCAGCATGACGATATCCTCGTTATAAGTGTTACCTAGTTATAGCCTACCTCGTTATATCGATTTTCCCCTGCATCTCATGTTTGGCGAACAGTTCCTGCCTGACCGTGCAGTAAATTTTCAATATATCATGGTTTGGTTAGCGTGAATGTGTATTAAATAGGTGAATACGTGTTAAAATACAGACAGGCTACGGCAATGGATGTATGCACTCAGCCCTAGCAATATACTATACTAGGTTAAGGACGAAATACGTTTTTTCTAACGTGCAAGGGTATATCACACTCACTTTGAGGATATTTCACTTGACGTTCCAACTCGTGAAATCAGTCATCCGCTCATGGGATATATACCCTTTTATACAACACCTACCGGTAAGTAAATCCTTGTCATTTGATGGGAGGATTGTTGGTCACATGATATTCAAAGATATACTATTGCACGGGCGTGCATTTTTGGTACTATTCGCCATAGTACTATTCAACAGGCGTGCATTTTTGGTTATATGCAGACTGCGTACCTCTCTGCCCTGCGCGTATCCCATTGTTATATTAGCTGCGCGCATCTCACGCGAAGGCAATCTGAAATTCTGAATGTAATCGAGAAGGCCTGACTCCAACTTTAATTTATCTTTATTATAAGGAGCAAAGCATAATTTGTTGAAAGATGTTGTATAAAACAAATAATGAATGTTTTTTCATTCGTTCAATAGTGCAAACATTTTCATTCGTTGAAAGATCAACGTTAATTCTATTCAACTCGTTGAATAGAAATGTTAATCTTTCAACTCATGAAAATATTTGCACTATTGAACTCATAAGCATTCATTATTTGTATACTATCCCAATCAAGGCCATTTAATATTATATAAATATTGATGCCATAACTTGATCTTTGGCTACTATCTGAGTGAGTTATCAGCATATATGAAAGCTTTTGCAAATAAGGGGTATTAGCTCAGACATGAAAGTATGATTGTGTTTTTGTTTTTCATTTGTTCATTTTTAACCTACATGTACTATCTGGATGAATTGTCCTGTGCTTTATTTGCCCCAAAGTAATCAATGCCTGTTCTGAAAAAGTTATTTACCTGTGCCTGGTCTATGGAATGCTCTATCTGGTTCCATGGGAGGCTGCCTGAAGCACTGTTACCAGTGCTGCTCTGGCTGTTAGTCCTCTTAGCATGGTAGGAGACTGCATCTTCTTCCACTGCAACACAGTCTGATGAAGAAACAGACCCAATGTCACTGTCAGAACCCTGAAATCATGAAGGAGAAAAGGTTTTATACAAATATCAACAAAACAAACAAAATTCATGGCTTTCAGGCCCTAATTTCCTTTGGCAAGACATTATTAACATTTGCCACTCTCCAGTCTCCATCCAGGTGTAGTATATGTACATCTGTACTGTTATGCCTTTACGTGTTCTACGAGTCAATAAAGTAGCCAAGTTAGACATGATGTACAGGTTTACTGTGTTTATTTACTCAATGTTCGGGTTGTCTGCGGAGTGATATGTGCATGCAAGTGTTTACAATCGGTGTGTAGTGTGATACATGTACGCATGAAGAAATATAGTTCTGTTCATAAGATAAAACAGGAATAGAAATTTAACCCTTGACTGCTTTGAGTGCCTTAAGGCATCTGGGCTAAAGCCAGGGCAATACTCTGTAGGGACCTTGAGCATGCCCTGGGATGGTTGTGTGTGCAATTTAAATGTAGCTATTATTTTGCTTAAATCCACTAAAGGATCCTGAATTCAATCCCCCCAAAAAATTATATGATTTCTTTTTTACATGAATACTGTCTAACTTCAACAACTTGAACACGTCTTTCATGAATCTCTAACAATTTGTTTCCACTTCACATATTACTTATCGTCTTCTCCAAGTTGGTTGCAATATTACATCTGTTATTATCACACAAGTAGGTGAGAAGAATGATTTGCGTATCTCCAGCTCTTTGGAGCCGAATGATAGTAATCACAAGGACATGCAATGGAACACTTTGGAAATACATACTAAATTGAACTGAAATCAACTCTAACAAGAATATTTAAACCAACCTGGACATTTCCTTCTTCATCAATCAATGTCCACCTTCCTCCACGTTGAACTGCATCATCTGATGCAGCCATCTTGAGAAAGGCATCAAGTGAAAACTTCTACTCCTGAAACAACAAATATTAAAAAAAAACAGTTGTAGATCTAGAGTCCAACAGTTATAACACTACATTTCATATATGTAGAAATCATCACTATCATGTCAATATTCTCTCTTGGGCAATTAAGCAAAATCAAATTATGCGAAGAAATTCATAGAAAATTTCATTCCGACTTTCACTTTTTTAAAGAAGAAAAAAAAGGCTACCAGTAGGCTCTATGAACAGTATGAGAAGAATTTTCTGATGTTTTTACCTTGATCATCAACATAGAAGTTGCTTGAAATTGACACAGCGCCACATACATGGATGGATCATGAGTGATACGGAATTGTTGGGAAATCTGTTTTAATACTCGATTCCCTGCAACATAATCTCAGAAAAATTTCTTACCCGGGCCTTCCTTACATATTAATTAACTAGAAAAGTCAACGCAAAGCGTCGCATCCCCTCGCAGGGTACAAATGGCCTATATACGTCAGAACAAGTTACCTCCATTAGACTATACTATTATATTACTAGGCAATGAAGTTAACCACATTTTCACATATATAATTAGGTGTTTTTGCATATTTAATGAGCTATGACCTTTCACCTTTGACCTACGTACTCCGAAATTTAGGCTGTGTTTTGATCCTATGTACCTTCATATCAAATTTCATTAAAATCTGTCAAACATTACTAAAGTTATCAATCGGAAACCAGATTCGCATATTTAATGAGCTATGACCTTTGACCTACATACTCGGAAATTGAACTTAGGCTGTGTTTTGATACCATGTACCTTCATATCAAATTTCATTAAAATCTGTCAAACATTACTGAAATTATCGATCGGAAACCAGATTCGCATATTTAATGAGCTATGACCTTTGACCTACATACTGAAATTGAACTTAGGCTGTGTTTTGATACCATGTACCTTCATATCAAATTTCATTAAAATCTGTCAAACATTACTGAAATTATCGATCGGAAACCAGATTCGCATATTTAATGAGCTATGACCTTTGACCTACATACTCGGAAATTGAACTTAGGCTGTGTTTTGATACCATGTACCTTCATATCAAATTTCATTAAAATCTGTCAAACATTACTGAAATTATTGATTGGAAACCAGATTCGCATATTTAATGAGCTATGACCTTTGACCTACATACTCGGAAATTGAACTTAGGCTGTGTTTCGATACCATGTACCTTCATATCAAATTTGATTAAAATCCGTCAAACATTACTGAAGTTATCGATTGGAAACCAGATTCGCATATTTAATGAGCTATGACCTTTGACCTTTGACCTACATACTCCGAAATCGAACTTAGCCTGTATTTTGATACCATGAACCTTCATATCAAACTTCATTAAAATCCGTCAAACATTACTGAAGTTATCAATCGGAAACCAGGTGTATTTTTTCGCATATTTAATGAGCTGACCTTTGACCTTTAACCTACATACTCCGAAATCGAACTTAGCCTGTATTTTGATACCATGTACCTTCATATCAAACTTCATTAAAATCCGTCAAACATTACTGAAGTTATTGATCGGAAACCAAATTTGTTACGGAATCTCCTCCGACTTCGTCGGCGGAGGATAATAGCGAGCTTTCGATTTAGGCACCCGACGTGGGCTACTACGAGTTACTGGAGCGTGGAGACGTTGCGCAGCTCACGTCCGTTCCCTTCGTGGAAGTGCTTTCGATTTTTCACGACGGGGCTTTCGTCGGTCACGTGACCAATTTTTGAGATCAGGTGACTAAGTCAGGTACTAAATTCACAGTGCGAAAATCTGATACGAAGAATAACATAAGGATGAGAGAAAGAGATAGAATAATAAAAATAAAGAATAACATAAGCGAAGGTGATAGAAGGAAGAAACAAGGAATAACATAAGGAAAGACAGAAAGAGAAAGTGATAGAATGATAAAAACAAAAAAATAACATACGGTAAGAGAAGGTAATAGAAGGAAGAAACAAGGAATAACATCAGGAAAGACAGAAAGACAAAGTGATAGAATGATAAAAACATAGAATAACATTAGATAAGGTGATAGAAGGAAGAAACAAAGAATAACATAAGGAAAGAGAGAAGGAGAAAGTGATAGAATGATAAAAATAAAGAATAACATAAGAGAAGGTGATAGAAGGAAGAAACAAAGAATAACATAAGGAAAGACAGAAAGAGAAAGTGATAGAATGATAAAAAATAAAGAATAACATAAGAGAAGGTGATAGAAGGAAGAAACAAAGAAAAACATAAGGAAAGACAGAAAGAGAATGTGATAGAATGATAAAAATAAAGAATAATATAAGAGAAAGTGATAGAAGGAAGAAACAAAGAAAAACATAAGGAAAGACAGAAAGAGAAAGTGATAGAATGATAAAAACATGGAAGAAACAAAGAATAACATAAGGAAAGACAGGAGAAAGTGATAGAATGATAAAAATAAAGAATAACATAAGAGAAGGTGATAGAAGGAAGAAACAAAGAATAACATAAGGAAAGACAGAAAGAGAAAATGATAGAATGATAAAAAATAAAGAATAACATAAGAGAAGGTGATAGAAGGAAGAAACAAAGAATAACATAAGGAAAGACAGAAAGAGAAAGTGATAGAATGATAAAAATAAAGAATAACATAAGAGAAAGTGATAGAAGGAAGAAACAAAGAAAAACATAAGGAAAGACAGAAAGAGAAAGTGATAGAATGATAAAAATAAAGAATAACATAAGAGAAAGTGATAGAAGGAAGAAACAAAGAAAAACATAAGGAAAGACAGAAAGAGAAAGTGATAGAATGATAAAAACATGGAAGAAACAAAGAATAACATAAGGAAAGACAGGAGAAAGTGATAGAATGATAAAAATAAAGAATAACATAAGAGAAGGTGATAGAAGGAAGAAACAAAGAATAACATAAGGAAAGACAGAAAGAGAAAATGATAGAATGATAAAAAATAAAGAATAACATAAGAGAAGGTGATAGAAGGAAGAAACAAAGAATAACATAAGGAAAGACAGAAAGAGAAAGTGATAGAATGATAAAAATAAAGAATAACATAAGAGAAAGTGATAGAAGGAAGAAACAAAGAAAAACATAAGGAAAGACAGAAAGAGAAAGTGATAGAATGATAAAAAATAAAGAATAACATAAGAGAAAGTGATAGAAGGAAGAAACAAAGAAAAACATAAGGAAAGACAGAAAGAGAAAGTGATAGAATGATAAAAATAAAGAATAACATAAGAGAAAGTGATAGAAGGAAGAAACAAAGAAAAACATAAGGAAAGACAGAAAGAGAAAGTGATAGAATGTTAAAAACATAGAATAACATTAGAGAAGGTGATAGAAGGAAGAAACAAAGAATAACATAAGGAAAGAGAATGTGATAGAATGATAAAAACAAAGACTAACATAAGAGAAAGTGATAGAAGGAAGAAACAAAGAAAAACATAAGGAAATTAAGACAGAAAGAAAAAATGATAGAATGATAACAACAGAGATACCGAGGAAACTGCACCCACGTTGCCGTTTTCACGACGACGGGATTCACGGAAATTGCCCCGACTCCCGTCGTGTGATTTGGAAGGGAACGTGGGCCCAGAAGCTCGCACATGCGCAGTTGATAAATATGACGTCACGCGTCGTAGCCCACGTCGGGTGCCTAAATCGAAAGCTCGCTAATAACTGCCTGGTCAGGGTAGACCTTAAAGGGAATGTAGCACGACGAGACTATGTGTCCTTCCGCGTGGCCCTACTCTGGGCCAATCGGGTATAATATGACTACGGACGACGCGACCGCAGCATTCACGTGCGTGCATCATACGCGAAACCGAAGCGTGAGGAGAACTTCGGTCTGTTTCGAAAACGCTAGCGCACTGACCAAGTAGAGATTAAGTCACTGACTACCGTTAATCAAGTCCATTCGTTTATGTGCAGTTTTCCAAAAGAAGACGTAGATGGCTTTAACAAGTATTTGCCATGCTACACTCCCTTTAAGGTCACCTCAGCCAGTCTCATAGCATCAGGCACAAGCCAACACAATTCACAAGCCACTGTTAATAATAGACAATACACATGTCATATACCCGGATGTTGTGTATCCGGAGAGTCGTTTTAAAACAGCAATTTGAAGATTTTTACAAGCAATATTTCATAATTTCTTCTAAGACTTATGTTGGATAATATTATAATGTTTTTAATATTATTAATATTATTAATGATCGACAAGATTTTAATTATATGTTTTCAACGTATGTTTCTCCGGTAAATATTTGAGACACCACATTTTGAGATCAGAATCCCTTATATATTTCAATTGCATTCACGCTCTCAGTAGAAACAAATATGTTACGGTAGTTCTTGTATAAAGTGAATTGTTTGAGTCAAAACTTAGGTGTTATTAGGTTAAGTGACCATACTTAGTATTTTTTCTTCTTCTTTTTTGTCTCTTTCAGGGCCATTCCTCACTAGCATTTGCTAATTTTGCTTTTCTATTGGTCCTTTCCATATTTCATAGTATCCATACTAGTGTTGTAACATCACGGATATTTCCAATTCCGTTTAACCGCTAGTCAAAACCGGACGGTTTTCGGTTAAACGAAAATTACTCACTTTTGCCAAGGTCGCCGCTGATTGTAAGAATAGTGGTCGGCACTGGGCGGCGTGGGCCCGACCAGCGCGGGGGATTTTCGCCCACCACTTCTGATGAAAAACACTGCTTTCGACCGGCACTAATTTCACATAAAAACGTAACTATTCGTCAAGAAAAATATTACTTACATTCATATTTCCGTCTTTACTTGTGTTTTATTTGCAATTGTACAAGAATCATGATTTCAATTTGACATAAACTGATAATTTTTATAGATTTGCCGAGTGTTGTTGTCTAAAGTTGCGATTCATGAAGGCTGCCATATTGAATGTACCGATGTACATGTTATAATACACAGAGATAGCAGCTCAGGCTCGTTTCATTTCTGTTCTTATAAATGTTTATTTTCAATAAGTTAAATTTTTTTCTCGTAATTTTCCGAAATAAATAAATTAAAATACTGTAAGATATATTTATTCTATTATTTATATTGTAAAATTTGTCCGAAATTTTTACACTAAAAAAAAAAAAAAAATCGGGTAAACGAAACCGTCATATTCAAAACGGATGGTGCCATGGACGGTCGGATACCGGACGGTTAAACGTTTGATCACAGCACTAATCCATACTGTAATTTATACTACTGTCTGTATGTTAGTATGGTTAAGTAACTTAAGGTTAAAGGTAATACAAAGTTTTGGTAATATTTCAACAGGATTGGATTATGAAATTTAAAATTTGTATTACCATTGTGAAACCTAGTGTTAGAATAAGCAACTTTGAAAAATTGGGCTCTAAAACGCTAAGGATTTCGAGAAATTAAAATTTATCGGTGCTCCTACGGCCATACAATGGTAGCTGCGACCATAAAAATCTCAGAATATGCAGTTCTGATATATAACTTCCAAAGGGAGGATTGAGGAGTTCTGAAATAGAAAATCGGTCGATTTTAGTCAAGAAAACTTGTTTTGAAGCTAAAGTAAAATCAATCTTGAGAGGGAGCTATACAACATAAAGAGTTTATTATTCCCAATTTCATCACTTTAGACTCGATTTCAACCGCGACGAAAATGTCAATTGACGACACCTAAATTGCATTAAAATAAAATCAATTCAACTCACTGATGTTGAAAAAAAAACACTTGTTCGACACACAATGTCTGGGTATTGCCTATCCGGACAGTTGATTTAAAAACAGCAATTTGAAGAAGTTTACAAGCAATATTTGTTAATCTTCAACGACTTTTGTTGGGCAATATTATAAAGGACAAATATTCATGCTGATTAGTATTATTTGATGAATAATTTTCGTAAAAATCCGAAGGAAAAAGAGTAGGCTTTAGTATGTTAAGACTAGTGTCTGGACTCTGGACACCCAACCCCCGTCGTACTTTAATTTTATATTACCATAGCTTTTAACTAGTTTCAGCCTTTCACTCAATATTACTCCCACAGCAGGTACTTCTGCTCACTTGGAATTGACATGATCTCTCATTAAATCTTGATTAACATGCTAGAGTACTAAAATATCAGAATATAGCCGAGGGTGACTAGTCTATCATCTATCATCTATTCTATGTCTATGATATATCATAGACATAGAATAGATGACAGACTAGTCACCCTCGGCTATATTCGATATTTTAGTACTCTAGCATGTTAATCAAGCCTAAAGTTAAACATTTTCTGGGGCCTTTAAGCGGGCCGGACCCCACGCCGTAAAAGCTTTGCGCGCGCTATCAATTTTGTACATTTCACGCCCACCCCCTTTTGGAAAACCCTGGATCCCCTGCTGTGCATGGTTAGATTTTAATTAGCCCTAATAAGGACGGGAGGGGGCATTATGGCCCCCTCCGCGATTTTTCTGATTGTCCGGGAACGCATATGGATGGCGCCCCGCCGCTCGCGGACTTTTTTCTTTCGAGTCTCGCGCATCTTTTAAAACAATTTTTTTGAAAATCGGACATACAGTTACAAAGTCACGTGACCCTTTGTCTTTGCATGTCAGCCCGAAAATCACTCATTTTCGTGATTTGTGTACAAAACATATGGAAATGTCATTTTTCCTAAAAAGAGATAAAACATTGGTTATTGGGTCTTGTTTAAAGTTTAGGTATTTGTTTTGGGAGTCAAAATAGTTGAATTGTAGTTAGAAATGAAATAAAACAAAAACAATTATTTCACCGGGGCCTACAGCATTACAAGCTTGCTTTCATGTAGAGTAAGACCGCCAAACTTCGGACGTTGCCAAACTTCGGACAAAATTTACTTCAACGGCTAGAACGCAGAATATGAGCCTAGCTCAGCCGGGTGACTTGCATGCATTAGATACTACTACTAACCTATTATCGTTAGTACAGAAAGTTTGGGCAGGTTGCCGTCTACAAAACTCACAAAAACATCGAATCCAGAGACAGATTTCGGGTAACCTGAATTTTTACAGTCCGTTAACAGGGGGGTTAAGGTGTAGTGACTCAATATATCGATTATAAAAAAATCCTTCGTATATTTAAGGTGGTTTCTGCCAATATTATGAGAGCTTACGAGATACTTTTTCACTTTATCGCGGAAATTTTTCTAATGGCGTCCGTTACTGAGAGCTAGGGGGGTATATAGACCCCCCTACCCGAAGATGGCGCTCTTCCAAACTTCGGACAGGCAACATTGAGTGTTATTTTGACTACGAAAAAATAGCACTTTCGTAAGATTTTAGCACCAAATATCTTATAGTTGTACCTCACTTAAATCTACTCAAAAAGAGAAAATAACATTTTTTTCATGAAATCAACGTAGTCAAACTTACCCCCGTCTTACGATTTTTGATCCGGTTTCATACCTCCGATGAATGGGTATTATCCGCACTGGAGCGTGCGCGCTACACGTGCGCTATACATGCGTGTCCGAAATTTGTCAAGTGCGTCCGAAGTTCGGAATGAAAAAAGTAATTACTGCAAACATCTGTGTCAAGCGTTATTTTCCTGCGTTACATTTGGCGTAATCGGCAGGATATTCCTTTATTCTCCACATGGGAAGAGGATCCCCGACTGCATGTAGGACTGAAGAATCAGCTGTAATCGATGTTCGACTTCTGACGGGAGCCGACAACAGGGATTATCTGACCAGATGACATCATCAGCAGAGCAGCTGATATCGAGGATCATTGGAACCAAATGAAATCATCAGCAGTACAGTTTGAACAATGAACATTAAAGAACACTCTTAAATGGACTTCAATTTAAGCAAAATCTTGAATGCTAGTGTTAATGTTAATGTAAGCAACCATGTTAGAGTAAGGAAATAATTGTGTTGGCTAGGGCTGTGCATAACCGTGTAATGAGGTACTCGAGTACACTCCCAGCCTTGCCCGTGAATACTCGAATACTCGGACGCCATGTTTTTTTTTGTTGAATTTTTTTGAATTTTTTTTGAATTTTTTTGAATTTTTTGAATTTTGAAATTTTTTTTTTTTTGCCAACACCATACTACGAACAGTACGAACGTTTGTCTCTGAAAACCCCCGCGATACTTCAAGTTGCTGTTGAAAGCGCCTATTTGTGCTTTTGAATTTTTGACAAATAATTGAAACTATGTTATTTTTAAAACTAAAGATGACAGACAAATATTCCTCCGAGTCCAAACAGAAATCCAGAGATTTGGTCCCAGTTTCTGAGTGGTGAGTTGACAGTGACACCCTGTGTATGATTGAGCTGGGAAACATTTTTACCCACGGGACCATGCCGGTGCTCTTCTGGCACGGGTGACCGTCGGCCTGGACAGTGACAGGTGAACGGGGAAAAAAAAAAAAAAAATGGCGGCCGAGTATTCGAGTACGAGAAATCGTACTCGAGTAGCTGTCAACAGTGCGAGTATTCGAGTATTTGACTACTCGTCGCAGCCTTAGTTTTGGCTAACTGTCCATGTTGATGTATTGTTCCCTGTCTCAGTAGAATTTGTATCTTTCAGGGTGGAGATGCCAGAAGAAGGGAAGATGACAGAAGATTCTGGGAAGCAGGTCCTTCAACTGGAGGAGGAGATCCTGAAACTGCGGCTGCTCTTCAAAAAGAGAGAGGAGGAGGTACATGCATCTCGGGAAGAGGTGGACCGCCTAGTCGGCAGAGAGAGGATGTCAACCTCAGAAAGGACATCGCTAGCCAGCAGTGACGCGTCATCCACGAAGCCTCCCCCTGATGAATCTACAGCCAGACATGCCACTCAATCCCAGATTCTCTACCTTACACAAGGTAGGATATTACATAGGTTTAAAGGAAAACCAGAGAAGTCCACTGACCCCTTGGTGGAAGAGTGGGTGGAAGATGCCGAGGCAGCCATGGCTTCACGGCGACTTGGCGGTGTAGAGACTAGAGAGGGCCGCATTCCATTAGGAATGCGGCCCAGGCCAGGAGAGAGATACTTGGAAGAGGGCAGGGAGTCCAACACGACTCCAAGGAGATCTTAAAAAAACACTCTCCAAGGTGTTTGGAGATGGAAACACCCTACCTCAACTCCAGCAACGCTTCTATGGCTACAGGCAAAGGGATGGAGAGGATGGAGAGGATCTAACGACATGCTCCCTGGAGTTGGTTCGAATCTTCGATAGGATCACTGATCTAGATCCTACCTTTAAGCCCAGCAGGGAGGCTCAGCTGAAGAGTCAGCTGGCTGAAGCTGTTCAGGATGACAGCATGAAGATGGAACTCCGCCGGATGGCCACTGACTGCCCTTAGATGTCCTTTTTTGGGACCGTGTCCTGGCAGCGTTTATTTTTTCCGTACCACTAACGCGTCACATTTGCCCGTTTAATTGGAATCGGGCGTCTTGAATGGAGACCATCAACTCGATCATTCGCACTCTGCAGCTCTATAGCTCACCGGTAGAGCCTATATTATGATGGATGTTAGTCGAACGTCGGAGTTGAGGAGGAACCAGATTTATTAGGGGGCGAGGCAAGGCCTATTACTAAATGACCTAACCTTAGAAGGACGATTGGAGCACGTGAAGGTGCAGCAATCTGGCAATCCATGCACCATGCAGCTATTCGGTAAATTATTAATATTATTATTATAAATATATGAACAACAGTTAGCTAGTGATCGAGTTACTGTCATACTGAGTTAGATCAATATTGACACTGCACAGTGACAGTGAGCAGTGTTTGACTGACTGAGTGAGTTAAACTATATCATCTAGGTCTATAGAGTATAACTAATTAACTATAAGTTGTTGTTAGACCGTAGCCCCAGCAATCAAGTACGACTATACTCTACAAAGAGGACTGTAATCTGTATACTCAATGGAAAAAGAAGAACAGTTTAATAGACTATATAACAAGCAAGGAAGGATTCAGGATTTCTTGGGGCGCCCAAATTTGAAATCATGCGAGCCAAATATTGGTAGTTGGTTCTTAATCAGGTAATGTCAATGGTGACCAGCAGTGGCTTACTGAGCAAAAACTTTTTTTTTGGGGGCAAAAAAAAATCTGCGTCATCACCACCACTCTTACAGTTACATGCAGGCCCTGGCCTTGCTGAACGTTTTTCAAAGTCCCGGTGGGGGGAGGCTAAAGTATTTACGATCAGGTGGAGCATAGCGTAAATTGCATGGGGTATAGGGTCAAAGCCCTGGCGGGGTCAGGGGCGGCACCCTGAAGCTCAGGTGGTACGGGCATTTAATTACGGTCAGATGACCATATTTTGATACCTTATTCATGACACTGGCAGCTGCAGGTTACTAATTGGCGTGTGGTCCAGGGGGCTGAGCCCCACGAAACTCGGAATTTTAGGCATTAAATTACCATCGGATGAGCATCCGGCATCCAGAGGCCTGCCTTTGGGCCCTAGGTGGAATCCAGGGGGCAGAGATGATCATATTTTGATACCTCATTATTTTGTGACACTGGCAGCTCACTATTCTTTCTTTCTTTTTATTTCTCTTTAATATCCTTTTTTTCAAAAAAGTGAGGGGGTGGGGGGAACTCAAGCCCCCGAGCCCGCCGTTATTGGCTCTAACATGTACATGTAGGCCTCTAAATGAATAAGGTTAGTTTCTGTGGGTGTCATCATTGTCATGTACTGTAAATCAATAACCATTTTCAATACAATCAACCATTTTCAATAGGATCAGCCTAAATATTTTATGTGTGAAAACAAGTCATTGTCGTACGTGGTATAATTAAGATGTCGGGCTCGGTATTAAGTTTCAAAAAGTAGACTTTACTGACCTGTAATATGATAACTATAATATGATTAAAAGTTGTGTTTTATACCCTTCTGAACCAGAGTGAAAATGGTTGTTTACTATATCACTTTTATAAATGTATACGTATACGTAAATTGCATGGGGTCTAGGGGCAAAGCCCTGGTGGGGGTCAAGGGGCGGCGCCCGGAAGCTCAGGCGGCATAAGCATTTAATTACGGTCGGAAGATCGCAAGATGTAATAAACAAAATGAATAATTTGAATGATACGCTTACATGCTCATGATCATTTTTGAATTTCTTTCTGCCTGCAAAATAGTTTTTTCTGCTTTTTGTTTTGTTGCTATTATGATTTTATATTCATACTAGCAGGACCCGTGGAAAATCCACGGGATTCTAGGGAGGGTGGGGGGTTGAAAATAGGTATGTGCTAACGATTATTATTATCAATATTATTATATATTTTTTTCGATTTTTTTTTTTTTTTTTTTAAATAATATTTTTTAAAGATAATTTCTTTTAGCATTTTATAATTTTTCTTCTTCTTTTCATTAATATTGTACTCGTTAGAATATCAACCTTTGTTTGCTGTCCCATGTATCATTTTGAATTTTTTTTATAAATATGTATCATGTAATAAAACTTGAAAATTGGAAGAAAACAGTGAAATCAATAAGTTGTAATTAAAATTGATGCATATATTTTAGACTAATACTTTCTTTTTACTTTCGTTAATTACGATTATTGTCGTCACTTAAATTCGTTCCTACTTTTTCACTATCCCTTTCCGGATCCTCACTCTCGTTATCTATACGAATATTGTTGTCATGCATGCACTGAAAATAATATACAAATATACAAATATAAAATGACACTCGAGGATCTAGCTAAAACTATTCGCATCGAAGGAACATCAAATCGTATTATATTCTCCCGAGGGCCATCGCGGCCCGAGGGAGAACAGTACTATTGATGTTCCTGAGTGCGAATAGTTTTAGCTTGTTCGAGAATGAGTCATTGTATATTTGTTTTATATCCCTTCCACCCAGGCGCGGATCCAGGATTCCTTAGGGGGCCCAAATTTGAAGTTATGCGAGCCAAATATTGGTACGTAATGAGCAAAAACGTTTTTTTTTTTTGGGGGAGGGCAGACAAAACATCCGCATCACCCCACTCTTACATGCAAGCCCGCTCAACGTTTTCAAAGTGATTCGGGGTCAAGGGCGGAGCCCCAAAGCTCAGGGGTTTTAGGCATTAAATTACCGTCAGATAAGCATCCAGGGGTCCGCCTTAGGGCCATTGAGTGGGTCCAGGGGGCAGAGCCACCGGAAGTTCAGGGTTTTAGGCATTTAATTACGGTCAGATGAGTATAATTTGATACCTTATTTGTGGCACTGGCAGGTCACTCATTGGCGTGGGGTCCAGGGCGGAGCCCCAGAAGCTCAGGGTTTTAGGCATTTAATCACGGTCAGATGAGCATATTTTGATACCTCATTATTTTGTGACACTGGCAGGTCACTATTCTTTCTTTCTTTCTCTCTTTCTTTCTATTTCTCTTTAATATACTTTTCCACAAAAAGTGGGGAGGGGGGTGGAGCTCGAGCCCCCCGAGCCCTGCCGTTCCGCGGACCCTGACATGTAGGCCTCTAAATAAGTATATTTTTTGCCCGACTGTAAATTTGGGAATTTGTCATTTTCCAACAAACGCATACAAAAGTATAATGTACTAAAAATCTCGGAAAATTATGTCATTTCAGCAACATTTGTAAATCACCGGTATCGAATTAGAAATAAACCACGTTTAAATTTCATTTGGGGCAGGCCCCAAGCACCCAAGCCCCGTCAGTAGCAAGCGCCCCCGATCTACACCTTGTTGGCGGGAAAAATCGCAACTGATCTCCCCTACCTTTCTTCTTTCTCTTTTTTTCTTCTTTCCCTTCCCTTCTTTCTCTCTCTTTTAGGTGTGCTGGGGGAAGGGAGGCAAGGGCCGATTCACACGTTTTTGGCGGGATTAATCTTTTCCTTCTCTCTCTCTCTTTTTTTTTCTTTGCTGGAGGGGGACCAAGGCCCCTGCCCCCTGGATCCGCGCCTGCTTCCACCTGTAGGCCTATCATTCCTTGCACACTTCTGTAATAGCATGTATGTACCGTACTCACATTCACATCACATTCAAAAAGAAATAAAAGAAAACAACAATTGCACGGCTCAAACATGAAACATTGAATGATCTAAATACACGCTATATACAGGTACTACAGTATAGCTAGAGTGCTGCAGTTACCGCATAGGTTAAATTGCATTGTGTGAGCGCCGTGACTGGCCTGACACCGCGGAGTTGCCCGTGCGGAGGCATGTGATATTACCTAAGCTCGCTGAATTTTCTTCTCTTCAGTTATATGGTCTCGACATTTACAATCTATTTGCGTTATTATTGTTGTGATTTCAATGTAGTTTTCATGAAAAGACCAATAAAGCAGAAGCTTGGACTATGATTATGTTGGCATGGTCCACAGAATTTGTACAAATATATTCAAAGTAAAGATTTTACGCGAAAAATCGGACTGTTTGTGCCAATATATTGTAACCGTCGCACGAATTAACTCGACTGTGTGTGTACGTGTGTGAGCGTAGAACCACGTATTACGTTGACGTCAGTTTGGCTGCTGCGTATATATAGCAAGATGCCTCACACGGGATAGGCCCAACCCATCGCATCATGCATGTGCTACGCTACATGACGTGAGTGGAGTGTCTCTTGATAAAGTATCTCTTTGATTAGACTGCATATAGCAAGATGCCTAACACGGGATAGGCCCTACCTTTGCGACGTGCATATTGCTACAACACATCATGGACTGGACTGTCTCTTGATAGTGTGATCTCTTTGATTAGACGTGCAGAGGGCGGGTGCACGCCTCGCCGACTCACTCGCGGGTTCGTCGCCTCCTTGCACGGACGACGCCGGCCGTGCTCTCGTCCGCCCGTCCTCCCGGGACCCCGAAACCACCTTTAACGACATGGACGGCGACCACGGGTCGACGTGGCACGCGGCATGCGCGAGCGGGTCCGCTGAATTGTGTCGCCGTTCCCGCGCGACGGCCGAGGCGGGTAAGGTCGAGGAAAGACGGGTTTGATGTCAAAAAATTCATATTGGCAGACCGTTACATACCCCCCGCGGCGATTTTGCGTATTAATATATAGATTATTGTTTAATATCACAGGAATAAATAAATAAATATATAAATACATTTGTACAATGATAGTTGTACAATGATAGAAGAAGTGATAAAAATCGCAACTGATCTTCCCTTATTTTCCCCCATTTCTTTTCTTGTTCCTTTCTCTCCTGTTTCCCTTTCCGTCCTTCTCTCTCTCTCTCTCTCTTTATTTGTTGGGGGCCAAGGGCCTTTCGACCCCCTATCCACATCTTGTTGGCGGGAGAAATCGCAAGTGATCTCCCCTACCTTTCTTCTTCCTCTTTTTTGTTTCTTTCCCTTTCTCTCCTCTTTCCTTTTCCCTTCCCTTCCCTCTCCCTCTTTTAAGTTTGCTGGGAGGTGGGGGAGGGGCGAAAAGGCAAGGTTTTGACCCCGATCCACACGTTGTTGGTGGGATTAATCGCAACTGATTTCCCCTTCTTTTCACCCTTTTCTTTTCTTCTTCCTCTTTTTCGTTCCCTTTTAGCTCTCCTCTTTCCCTTTCCCTTACTTCTCTCTTTTTTTGATGGGGGTTGGAGGCAACAGCCTGGGAGGCAAGGCCCTTTTGCCCCCCCCTTGATCTCCTTCTTTTCCCATTTTCTTTTCTTCTTCCTCTTCTTTCTTTCCCTTTCTCTCTATTTTAAATTTTGTTGGTGGGGAGGGGGGGGGGACAAGGCTAACAAGTTAGGTGTAACTCAACACTGATCTAGTAGTGACTAGTTGTTTAGTACAGACATATTCTATGTCAATGACAATGTGTACAATTTAATCAGGTATGACGCTGAATTGAAGCCAGTTATAGTCAGGTGGCTTAGTCAAATTTATCGATTATCGTTACTTGCCGGATAAAAGCACCATTTTTTGTACATGGCTTCCTTAAGACCTACTAAACGATATTAGGCTAGGAGTCCCCGGCAAAAATTTCAATTTAAGGGTGTTGGGGGCGGGGGCGTCTTTTTGGAGCCCCCAAATGATTTTATAACATTGATTTGTTGTTGTACAAAAGCCATTTTTGGTACAGGGCTTCCTTAGGACCTACTGATCGATATTAGGGTAGGAGCCCCGGCAAGAATATCATAAAGGGTGTGGGACAGGGGCGTCGCCTCGTAGTCCACAAATAATTTGTAAGGTAATATAACATTGAGTTGTTGTACAACGCCATTTTTGGAACAGGGCTTCATTAGGACCTGCTGAATGATGGTAGAGTAGGAGCCCCCGTCATAAATATTCATATATGTATGATTGGGGCTCCATGGCGTTTGTACAACAAAACCTTACAAATTAGTTGTGGACTACGAGGCGACGCCCTGTCCCACACCCTTATATGATATTCTTGCCGGGGCTCCTACCTAATATCGTTCAGTAGTTCCTAATGAAGCCCTGTACCAAAATGGCATTTTGTACAACAACAAATAAATGTTATATTACCTTCTAAATTATTTGGGGCTACGCGATGCCCCTGCCTCACACCCTTATACGATATTCTTGCCGGGGCTCCTACCCTAATATCGTTCAGTAGGTCCTGAGGAAGCCCTGTACCAAAAATGGTGCTTTTATCCGGGAAGTAACGATAATTTCACTAAGCCGCCTATTAACCGAACATGTCCAAGGTTTTAAATACTTGAGGTCCCCGTGATGTGTGAGTGTGACCAGTGAGGCAGTGACTGCCCCATTGTAATTGTTCAGATATTTTGGTACCAGTTATCCGGTGAGGAAATTGGAACATATTATGAGACTTGATTAGGTACTAATTTTGGTTTTATGATGTCTAGCTATTCATTGGCCGTATTCACGAATCACTTATTTTCAGGTTTTAAAGGCAATTTGTTCTACTTTTATCAAGTGAGAAAATATTTTACATTATCAAATCAAGTTATTATTTGAGTGTCTCGATTAAGCGGATACAAATTGTAACATTAATGTTTCCCATTTCTGTTTCAGAAGATCTAAAGGAAAATGTGTCAGCTGTCAGGAAATGGCATCGAAATTGATGAATCCCCAGATATATTCAACCCAGCAATTGCAGCAATGGTAGAAGGCTACAGCAGAATAAAGACCAACACCCATCTTGTGTCTGCCAAGTATGTACTATTCAGGGGCAGCAAGGGCACTTCAAAAGGCAGGCATGTGAAGCATGTTTGCTTGAGTGGGAGCAAGCACATTGGTGTGCAACCGACTGCCACTGCAAGACGCAGAATCCAAATGGGAAGAGGAGGGTCAAGGCTTCATGCTGGGCCGCCATCAAAATCCTCTAACATTCCTGAGCAGGGATATTCCCACCCCAATCATCCCAATCTTTTGTTGTTTTCCCTGTTCCACGCAGAAGAAGAGTGCCAGCACCGCACAATCTAAGCCATGCTGTCACTAACAACCAGTCACTTGGAAAAACACATAGTACCAAATAAATAAGAGGCATGATCAGCCTATAAAACTCAGATGATTCCTGTATATCCTAAAGGTTTGTAACTATGATAGCAGCATTGGCCAAATCAGTGTATTTTTTTCTGAACCAAGAGACTAGCTTGTAGCGACAGCATGAATAATATTGTAGGATCCTCCCAGAGAGTTGAGATTTTTGTGGGGTAATGTGCAAGTTGGAAAAATACCCCATTATAATGATACATTGGAAATACTCACATCGGCGTGTTTAATAAGGCCGACTTTCTAAAAACTTCATGCACTGGAAGTGTAAACCAGAGTGTACAATAAACTACAATAGACATACTTGTAGCGGTATATGCCAATAATCAGATTCAACTTCAGGACATTATAGTAAAGCGTATTCTTTTCAGATAGAACAGTTTGTGCACACCTTGGGAATTATTATACATGTTGTAAAACAGGAATTATATATACTCTAAGATCACATAGAATAATGTGCTGACACTGTTTTTGTTGTGTGTGTGTGTGTATTGGGTTTGTACAGACGTGTATCAATCAGAAATGATTATTTACGTCTGGGGACCTCCCTTTAAACGTCACCAAATGAAAGACATGCTCAGTTTCGAACCTGCGTCCTCGGCTGAATCAGTTTGTGACTTCCATTGTTAGCTGGATTACAGGCGCACGCCACAACGTCTAGTTTTTGTTTTTGTCGATTTCAGATCTGAATTTCTGATGTTTGTTTAGATATTTTGGTACCAGTTATCCGCTGAGGAAATTGGAACATATTATGAGACTTGATTATGATTGGTTTGTCTGATTTTTCTGCTTCTATTGAAAGTAAGTTATTTTTGGAGTGGACTTGGCATTTAACCCTATTTTAACCTGGCTACAGTATTTCAGACCAGCTTTTTACCGTCAATTGGGGTCAATTTGACCCCCCCCCCCCTAAGATCTCGGCCATTTCACAGCTGATCGCGTCAAGTTGTCAAGTGAAGTGAAGTGTATAGTATACTATGGTAATTTCAATTGTTTGAAAAATTTACTAATTTGCATATTTATGGTAATTTATGCAAATAAGGTCATAAAATTCACATTTTTACCCATAAATCATATATTCTTCATATTTAAGTATTCTTTTTCACTACATATATTCGTTAGACCATTTGGAATAATAATACCATAACAAAATTGGAAGAGCCAGGTTATTCCTTATGTTATCTCTTGTTTTTGTTGTTTTATTTCGTTTCTAACTACAATTCAACTATTTTGACCCCAAAACAAACACCTAAACTTTAAATAAGACCAAATAACCAATGTTCTATCTCTTTTTAGGAAAAATGATATTTCCATATGTTTTGTACACAAATCACAAAAATGAGCGATTTTTGGGCTGACATGCAAAGACAAAAGGTCACGTGACTTTGTAACTATACGTCCAACTTTCGAAGAAATTGTTTTAAAAGATGCGTAAGACTCGAAAGAAAAACAGGGGGTAAAATAGGGTTAGGGGGTAAAATAGGGTTAAAGGGTAACCATGACAATTATTACAGATAAATCTCATTATAGCAAGCTCAGTTATAACTAGGCGTTGTGGCGTGCGCCTGTAATCCAGCTAACAGTGGAAGTTACAAACTGATTCAGCCGAGGACGCAGGTTCGAAACTGAATCGCGTCTTTCGGATGGTGACGTTAAAGGTCGGTCCCCAGACGTAAATAATCATATCTGATTGATACACGTCTGTAAAAACCCAATACACACACACATGATATTCTTGCCATAGGGATGACGATGTTTATGCTTGTTGATACATAGGCATATACTCTTGATGATGTGTTTGAAAGCTCATTTTTATTGAAGTCCCGCTTATAACAAGATGAATTAAGTTTGTGCTTTCATCAACATCGCACTAAGGAGGTTGAATTATATTCTTGACATCATTATTATTTCATTTGGGAGTTGGTTTTCATAGTCAGTTCTAGTCAAAGGTGAAAGGTATAAGCATTGACAGAGTAGGTTTTGAAATATTTATTTGGCAAGACCTTTTTTCAAAAGAGGAACTTTTTATTGGGACGCTATGTCTGTATCTTTAATTATTTTTTCAATGTTATTCTTTTTTTTTAATAAACTCAACAAAAAATAAAGTCAAACCAATTCAAGTTACGATTTGGAAATGTGTTATTCAATAATTTTTTTAATATTGGTGTGTTCTATCTCTTCTGAAGATTAAACAGGTTAAAGTTATGCAGAATTTGTGAAGTTTTATTTCAAGAAATATTTGTTTACTTATTTATCTTTAGACAAAACAAAGCTTTTCGACTTGCACTCATCAGAGTATTAGTGTTTCTTTGTTTGAAGCTATTCTTTGAATTTGTTGTACATTTACTTGTACTTCCATCGTTTTATTTATGTATTTATTTCAGATTCCTAGCATGGAATCACCTAGCATGGAATCACGTAGCATGAAATCACCTCGTGTTTTAGACATAGTGAGAGGAAAAAAAACGATGGAATTTTAAGTCATAACTGAAAATTGATGATGGAGTGTACTAGCTAAAGCTCTGAAAGAAAATCTTCTTTACAGAAATGATAAAAATTCTTAAGGAATTTAAATAATTAAATGAGAAAAAGACATTTGTAAAAATTATGAAATTAGATGACGAAAGTGTCACCGATCGCGTTGTTAAGTTTTTTGAAATATCATTGATGGTGAGAGAAGAGTGTTGAAGAATAACATTTAAGCTGATTGGAAGTTTTGTGGATTTTCTGCTTCTGTTGATAATACATTGTCTAGGATTGTGAGCCAAGATTTGGGTTCGCACAAAATAAAAAAGAACACCATTGTTAATGTACAATTGTTTCTCTTCATAGCACTTTATTGCATTGATTTACAGTTTACACTCGAGATGATGGGCAGCCAATGGGGTGGGGATGACCGTGATTGTGTTATACCACATAGTGATGATGACAGCAGTGGTAGTGTTAGTGAGAGCATGGAGCTAAAAGACAAGGAGAGAAAACTGGATTAGGGTCCTTTGAACTATCCCTGGTGCCGCGGTCCCCAAGCGATCATTCCACTAAGCTGGATTAATGCCGCCTGGTCGCATCGGTGGTAAATAAGATCACATAGCGCATGCGCAAGGTCGGTTGATCAACCGGAACCGCTTGCATGTGCGGTGCATTGTAGGATATGTTTACATCCCGTAACATGGCAGCTTTTGAACCCGGGGTACTCAGAATTGGTTTGGACGGGTGTGCCGCTCAAGCCTCGAAACCCCTACCAGGTCTCATCTCCCTGCCCCTACCCATTTTTTTCAGGTATCACAGGCCATATGCAAGCCCTCTTCTCTATGTCGATCATTAAAGGTTCAAAGACTCAATTAAACTGCCATTGGATATTCGATTTGAATTGTTAGACCAACTTGGATGTGAAGTGTGGAGATATGAAGATTTGAGTCAAATTGAAATATTTCACAGAACATTTCTCAGGTCAGCGTTGTGTGTAAATAAATTTACACCAGATTGTATGGTATATGGAGAAACTGGGAATTAAGGCATGTTTAGCTAACGGTATCAAACATCGAATGGTTATAGTTTCTGGTTAAGAATAGTAAAAGGTTCCCTATAAATATTCAGTCAAATTTTATTTTTGCAAAGGTTAATTAGTCAGAATGTAGATATGTCTAATTATTTCAAGTGGTTATCTTGTATTGAAATATTGAACCACGCTGTTCCTCTTGTCTGGCTAAAGCACGGGGAAGGATTTAGCAATAGTTGGATACTGAGCACTCTGAAGTTGAGATTAAACGATCATTTTCAAAACAAGATGACTGTGATGGCAACAGTGCATGCCAAAATTATAGGATCTTTAAAAATGATTCTCTTTGAAAGGTATTTAGAGAATAACATTGCTCAGCCGTTTTAAATGTAGGTCACACCGTTTACCAATTAATAATAACAGATTCAAAGAAGCTTTTAATGAAATTAGTATAGAATGCCCATGTTGTGATATGCATTAGTCTGGTGATGAATACCATTATGTTTTTGTTTGCCCTTTTTCAGAAAAGAAAGAGTTATATTTAGGTCGTAAAGTAATAGTTAAACGCCCTTGCACATTAATAGACATGTTGAATTTATTTTTATATTCCGGTACAGGACAGCTGAAGAAATTAGTACTCTTCTTAAGGATAATAATGTCATATTTTGCTGGTCTAAATAAATCTGAACATGCAATCCAATCATAATCATGTCACCCATAAAAGGAATGTTGTAGTACAGTCTTGCTGTACGTCAAGTATAGTTTTGTTTGATTGTTTGTTTGTTTTATCTTATTGCATTATATTCCATTATGTTTTTTGTTTGTGCTTTGGAAAGCAAAGAGTGATTTAGGTTTTTCTTTCTAGGGACAATATTATGCCGTATTTTTTTAGTCTGCATGCACCCAATCACAATAACATGCAATCCAATCACATCTCACTTTTTTTAACTGATAATTTTTTTAGATAGTTAGCAGTGTTTTGTTGTTTGTATTTATATTGCTCATGTGGAATTCTCCACTTTTCATGTATACTTGCCATATTTGTTTAATATTGTATTTTTGTGTAGCATATAGCCTAGGTTTAGATCATTCCTGTTTATCGTTATACATTTGTATTGTTTTTTTTTTGTATTCTGTATTCTTTGTATTATTATGCTACGTTTGTATTCTTTATTATGTATCATTACCATGACATGTAAATGTGTTGTACTCTCATACCCCAGAAGGGGGTCGCAAGAGTCAATAAATTCTATTCTATGCATAATGTAGTCTTCTTTCAACGGTTGATCTCATTTCATGTAATGGACCAAAATGTACTTTTTTCAATGGGTCATCACAATAGAACGAACGGGAGCGAACGGTGGAGTCATACATCAAAATAAAGAAGAAAATCTAATTTGTCTGCCTAAAAAATGATTTTCAACCGGCTAGACAGGGTCTACAACTAATATTACGTTGAAATATGAATATAAATGGAACGAAATATGGACAATTTTCAACAATAATCATGTCAAAACTCGCCTTGTCGTTGGCCGATTTTCGAGATTTTTACACCCATTGAGAGCTGAATTCTAGACTATCACAACATCAGAGTGTATGTCGCATGTGATGACGCTAACGACATGCAGGGACATGTGTATAGAGCTAGCTATATGAACACGCGATTCCTTATGACTGGACTGTCGATGTTCCCACATAGAGAGGGCCAGTTCAGAGCGGCATCGCGCATGGGACATCAAAGTCCGGAGATAGCGACCAGGGTGACCTCGTTGCGTAAGAGGTCGTTTTGTTTTTCGTTGGACCCCTAATCCCGCATAATCCCGCTCTGAGTGATAGGAAAAGCCCTAGGGGCAGAGTGCCCACTCCTTGTTTTCTAGCTCCATGGTGAGAGATTGATAATAGTGGTGATGGTAGTGAAAGTGATAACTGTCATGGTGGTGGAGATATGATGATGGTGATGGTGCTGACATTGATGGATAGTGATAATAATGTAAACATCGTACAAACAAAAACAAATTGGTTTAAACAAGATCGACCAACCAAAACATTCATATTTTACAGCTTATTTGGACTGAGCAGTCTAGTACCAGGAGGTGGGGTGGGAGTATGTCAGAGCTATTCCCCTCTATTCAAATAATGCACGTCCCTTGTGTTTCAAAAGGCCTTTTTATATAATCATTTAAATCAATTAAGATAAACTTGATTATGAGTTTTCTCCAGGATTCCGACTTAAAAAGAAGATAATAAACATATACATTTATTCTATCAAAAGTCTATATAATATAGTTTTTTTTTTTTACCAATAAACTAGATACAATGTTTCAGTGGCGGATCCAGGGGCACATTTTCAAAATCTAGATGCCCCCTATTTTTCAAATTTGCCGTCTGTACCCCCCCCCCATTTACAAATCCTGGATCTGCCGCTGATGTATAACGATATTTACAGCATAATTATAGACAAATATATATTGCAAATTAAAAGAAATCATACATTGATTTTATGGAAGCCTTCTCCACTTACCGGTAGTTATACTAGCTGTGACGTAATGATTGACACACTTTATTGACTTCACATTTTTATTTTTCAAATTACATCTAGTAGGCCTACGTACAGCTCTAACAATAGTTGTCAAGCAGACTAAATAGGCCTAAACTAAAGGAAATCAAAACTATAAGTTTTTATCTACATTATTTTACTAATTTCACTAAGAGCTTTTGATATATAGATCACTAAACTCGGACCTCTGAGTACTAGTAGCCAACAACAAACCTGAAAATAAACATTTGCAACGTCGTCTGCTATCAAGGGGGCGACCACATTTACACAGTCACGTGATAGCGTCACGTGACACCAACAAAAAGCACATAGTGCAGTGCTAGTCATAGAGATATACATCTCTATGGTGCTACCCATAGGAAAGAAATGAGCCTGCCGCATACTCCTGCGGCAGACCATCCGCAGATCTGCAGCAGACCTGCCGCAGACAGTCATCTTTTTCACATGCAAATTAGTTTTGCCGCAGACTTTCCGCACCCTTGCCGCATACTCTTTCAGTATGATGAAGTCTGCGACAGGTCTGCCGCAGACTCTTCATCATGGATATTCATAGAAAAGGCTATGACAAAGAGTCTGCGGCAGATCTGCAGCAGACTCTTCATCATAATATTCATATCCCATATAGACCTGCTGCAGACTTTCCGCATACTCTTTCATATCCACTCCAATGGAAGTGGCAATTATTAAAGTATGCATGCAGTCTTGCAGGAAGGCTGCTGGAGAGCATGCATGGCATGCATTGCATCATTAGATTCTAGCACCTTGAAGTAGAAACAGCTAGAACAGGCAGAATTGCTTCAAAAATTCCACAAATGAGGGTTTAACACAATGCAGAAGTAGAGTACAGGTAGAAATACAATAACTGCATACACATAGTACAGAGTAGAGTCACAGATCCATGATACTGCATGTGCATATACACAAGAGTTACAACAAAAAAGTGAGTTAGTGGGGCTGAAGATAAGATCTCATGGCACAACTAAAAAGTTCGAAACATTAATTTCTCAGTACGTCTCCTTGTTATGTAACAAATTCCTCTCGTGGTACCAGTTAGAACTTCAAGCAAATTACATATTGTTTGGTTTGACAGAAGCTAAAAAGACAAATAAAAGTGCCTAACACAGGAATTTACAACCGCATGGTATACTCTGTTGGTTGCATGGTCCTCCAAAATGGCCGCCTATATAGCCTTGCCGCAGACTGTGTGATTTCCCACTTTTCTGTGGCAGATCTGCCGCAGACTGTTCCTGTGGCATACTGGTATGCGGCAAGTTAGGAGCAAAGTATCATTCTGCCGCAGATCAGCGGCAGACTGTTCCTGTGGCATACTGGTATGCGGCAAGTTTGGAGCAAAGTATCATTCTGCCGCAGATCTGCCGCAGACTGTTCCTGCGGCATACTGGTATGCGGGGAGTCTTGAGCAAAGTTTCATTCTGCCGCAGATCTGCCGCAGACTGTTCCTGTGGCATACTGGTATGCGGCAAGTCTGCAACAAAATTGCTTTCTGCCGCATACTTCGGCATACTCTTTGCCGCAGACTTATCTGCTGCAGATCTGCGGCAGATCTGCGGCAGGTCTGCGGCATACTTTTCACTTTCCTATGGGTAGTGCACTCCTTCAAGAGTGAGAGAGAGCTAGAGGGAATCCGCGTACGGTTTCGAGCGTGGTCTCTGACTAAGTCGCTCAGCGGAATAAAATTAGCCGTTGTGACGCGTTAGTGGTACGGAAAAAATAAACGCGCCCTGGAACTGATGGGGCATCGTGAGAAGGCCAAGGTACCTCGTGAGGTAGCGGTGCAGGGAGTGAGTGCAGACGGTGGGATGCAGGATGCCATTTGCCAGCAGGCAGAGCAGATTGCCGCCCAGCAGAAGCAGGTTGAATCCCTGTTGGCCCTGCTTTCCAAGTCTGGACAGCCAAAACCTAGGAGGTTCGGTGATGAAAACCCAAGGAACTGCTGGACCTGCAATTAGCCAGGACATTTGAAGAGAGACTGCCCACAGACCCAGTCCAGACAAGATCATCGAACGAGAAACCCAACACAGACAGCACCCCAATCATTCCAACAGTTGTCAAACTAGACCGGCCTGCCACCCTGAGCCAGGTGGTGGGCTAGACAATTTTAGAGGGAGGTTCATGTTCAAGAGAGCTGTTGGAGAATGTCCAGAGGTAAGCACCAAGCTTGGGGATGTGGATGTTAAATGTTTGATTGACACAGGTGCAGAAGTCTCTACCGTTACTGCGAGCTTTTTAAGGAATAATCTAACTCAGGATTGGGAGTTATCATCAAGATATCTGCATCTCAAGGGTTGGACATTCCTTTCATCGGCTATGTTGAGCTCCAAATGACTGCTTTAAACCGTACCTTCCACAACTTGGGATTTGTAGTTGTCAAGGATCCAGTAAATACACCAGTTGAGTCTAGGAAAATCAATGTTCCTGTGGTTTTAGGTTCAAATATTTTCAGGGACATGCGAGCAGAGTTACAAGCTCTTTATGGTGACAAGTATGTACTAGGACTATGTACAGACAGTAAAAGAGTCATTGGGAAGCAGTGGAGAGCAAAAGAGTCTACTCAGTGCCCTACAAGTTTATCCGCCTATGCCAGACATCAGGACGGTTAGAGTAGCAGGAAACCAGTCGATCCTAGTCCCAGCACGCACGATAAGTCTTATTGAAGGGTCCTGTCAGCCAACTACAAATAGAGAACAGCGAAGTGTACTCCTGGAGCGCCATATTTCTCATGTGGCAGAGTTACCTCAGGGAGTCACGGTAGGAGCTGCTCTGGTCACTGTAGATGGAACATGAAGGGTGCCAATGCAGGTAGCAAACTTCAGTGACAAGGATGTGTACCTTCAGGCAAAACTCCTATAGGTGTACTGAAACCAGCGGCAGTTGTCAAACAAGGTTTGCAAGATGAGGACGTCGCAAAGCTGATATCCAAGTTAGATATAGGTGAGCTGGATGGAGATCAAGAGCAACTTCTCCACCAAACCCTGTCAAAGTCTACTGGTACCTTTAGTAAAGATGAAGATGATATAGGATATTGTGACTTGGTCAGCCACAAGATTGTCACGGATGACGATAGGCCTGTCAAGATACCCTACCGCAGGATTCCTCCTCACCATTGGGATGAAGTCAGAGACTACCTCAGCAAGTCTTTAGAGAGGGGCGTCATAAGGGAATCGTCAAGCCCTTATGCTTCACCCATCGTGCTGGTGAGAAAGAAGGATGGGAAACTAAGAATCTGCGTTGACTATCGGGCACTTAACACCAAAACGCACAAGGATGCCTATCCGATGCCAAGAATTGAGGAAGCTCTACAAGCATTGAAAGGTGCAAAATTCTTCTGCTCCCTTGATCTAGCTCATGGTTTCAACCAACTTCCAGTGGCAGAAGAGGACATCGAGAAGACAGCCTTCAGGACCGGAACAGGTGGGCTATACGAGTATACAAGGATGCCCTTCGGGCTCTGTAATGCTCCGGCAACATTCATGCGGGTCATGGATAAGGCCTTCGGAGACCTGAACTTCCAGTCTCTGCTCGTTTATCTCGACGACATACTGGTCTTTGGTTCGAGCTTTGAAGAGACCCTCCAGAGACTCGACACCATATTATCAAGACTGAGCACCCTGAATTTGAAAGTGAAGCCAGAAAAATGCCAGCTCTTTAAGACAAAGGTAAACTACCTTGGATATGTTGTCACCAGTGAAGGCACAGTACCTAATCCAGAGAAGATTCGTGCTGTCAAGGAGTGGCCCCGACCAGAAACAGAGAAAAGCCTCCGAGGATTCTTAGGTTTGTCTGGCTATTACAGGAGGTTTGTCCAAGGGTATGCCAAGATAGCAGCACCTCTCCACAACCTTCCAAAGGTCTCAGAGGACAAGAAAGGAGCCAGCAAGAAGAAGACGAGACATAGAAATACATAGAATATCCAGACACCCTGGAACCAAGAGTGTGAGCGTGCCTTCATCTCCCTCAAGCAAGCATTGACCTCCCCTCCTCTGCTCGGGTATCCCGACTTTCGACTGCCCTTCATATTAGAGACGGACGCCAGTTATTTAGGCCTCGGGGCAGTTCTGTCCCAAGTGCAGGAGAATAAGAAGATTGTCGTTGCCTATGCAAGTAGGAGCCTGAAGCCGAATGAGCGCAACATGCAAAATTACTCAAGCATGAAGTTGGAACTACTTGCTCTCAAATGGGCAATTACGGAAAAGTTTAGGGACCTCTTGATAGGAGCAGAGTTCGAAGTCTTCACCGATAATAACCCACTGAGCTACCTCCAGTCATCGGCCAAGCTTGGAGCCACTGAGACGCGGTGGGCAGCTGAATTGTCCCAGTTCAGATTCCAGATCAAGTATAGGTCTGGTAAAAGCAATGGTAATGCTGATGCCCTCAGCAGGAAGACAGACCATGGTGATGAGCTCACTTCTGCTAGACTAATGGAGACTACAGCCGACCTAGTTCAAGGGCCCTTAGAGAGTAACAACTCCTCTACTCTAGTCCCCCCTGACCTTCGAACAGAGGTTTTCCAAGGTATGCGTGTGGCCCTCGTCAAAGAAATCCAAACCAGATCTCAGGAGGCGGAACCTCAGACCATTTCACCACTACCCTCCATCTCTAAGGAAGAGCTCAAGCAACTCTAACTGGCCGACGAAGACATTAGTAGACTACATTACTACTGGAGCATCAAACACCCTCCTACGAAGCGTTATCTCATGAAGGAAACCAAGCCAGCACCTAAACTAATTAAGTGCTGGAAGAAGGTCAAAGAGGAGGATGGTGTCCTGTATCGGCTGGTACATGACAATGGTAGAGAGGTGAAACAACTAATTCTTCCCTTAAGTTTAAAACCTCAGGTACTGCAAGCTGTCCATGACCAGACAGGACACCAGGCTACAGAGAGGACAACAGCTCTGACAAGGAGAAGATGCTACTGGCCAGGCATGGTTAAGGATGTGGCCAACTACTGCCAGAACTGCAAGAGGTGTATGTTAGCAAAAGCAGGGAAGCGGCTCCACCCTACCATTGGTTCACTAACAGCTACAAGGCCATTAGAAGTTTTGGCCATGGACTACACCGTTCTGGACCCCAGTACCAACGGAACCGAGAACATGCTCATGCTCATACTCACCGATGTGTTTACGAAGTTTACACAAGCCATACCTACCAAAGACCAGAAAGCCAGAGATGCCAACCTTCATCAACAAAAAAAAGTATTCTTAGAAGGAAAAAACAGTATTTTTGGACAAAAAAAAGTATTTTTGAAAAAAATCTCTCACCTTACATATCGCTATCCCGCAGCTGTCGGATAACACATCAAAAAGTCACCGGACTGCTGTCTGGTATGGCGTCACATTCCCTGCCACTACACACTAGTCATTTGGCCAAACATTACCTACAGTACATTTGCCACACTCAACCCAGGCAGAGTACATGTACATGGGTTCCTTAACATGTTTATTCCTTGAATGCGCTGATTGCACAGCAATGCTAAACAAATGTAAAAATATGATCGCACAGTCCTCAGATACATGTAGAAAAGTCAATACTGATGAGGCTATCCTGGGTAAAGCAAAAGTATAATATTCAAAGTTCCATGGAAGGGCATAGAGATGAAATATCATGATGTGATGCACTATACAATAACAGAATACAGGTACTTATCATCCTTGGTAAGCAAAATGTAATATCACTGCTGTTACATTTCCCAGTCCCACAGACATTCATTGTGACTTGTTATTGTAGTTTCTTGTTGCTTTTTTACATTTTTCAAGGACATTCTGTGGGAAAGTTGCTTGATGGCAGCACACTTTCTTCATCTGGGTGAATACCTTCTGGGTCAATATGTCAGATAGTGTGTTGGTTGATAGGTTTGGCCTGAAGTCAGTGGCATTTTTTGTGACAAGACTAAACAGCCTTTCGTCCTCAGCATTACTATGGGGAATAGACAACACAGCCACCATGATCCTGGGGAGGTAGACATATCTTTCTCTGCCAGTTGTCTTGTCTTTGATGCTGGAGATGTCCATCCAAACTGCATCTACTCTCTTTTCTAGAGGGTCCATCTGGAAATGTCCAAACTCTACTTCTAGCTCATCCAACTTGTCTTGCATGTAGTGAAATCTCTTCACAAAGTATTCTACTGATGCAAACTTTGTCTCTAATCTCCTACTCGGATTTGCAATATGAGCATGGAGAAGAAATTCATCATTCAGTGGAAATGTGTCAATCACATAGTTACAAACTGCAGTGTAGTACTTCCGCACTGCATTGTAGAAGTCCTCTTTCTCTGATGAGGACAGCTCTTCTGATGAAAGAACGTCCTTCACTGCATGTCCAAGAATGAGATCTTCATTTGTTTTCTGGTTACAGAGTTGTTTGTAATCACACTGGTCAAGTGAGCTGGCATTAGCCATCACACTAGGCTTAACAAAGCGAACCAAGATATCACCAAGAAATTTATGCAGTTTTTCATGCACAAGATGTATTTTAGGTGCCTCTTCTTGAAGGTCCAAGTTTAGTTGATTGAAAATTGGGATAGTGTTTTGGAGAAAGAGGCAGTACATTCTGCTTTTTTCTGTGAACTTTGCTGAGATCTCACAAGCCTTGTTTCTACTTTGCACAGGTGTCACATCTTTGCTGCTGTCTTTATCAGATAGTTTGCTCTTTGCATTTACACCACTGTCTCTCTCTTTACTGTAACATGACTTTGTACCTGCATACAATTTTGACGCACCCACAGTAGAGGATGCAGTTGCACTCTTAGCGCTAGGACCACTTGGTGGAAAAGATTTCCTGGTTGAAGTCAGGATACCACTGCTGGTTGTGGATTTCTTGGCCGAGCTTGTACTGGCACTGCTTGTAGAGGAAGACTTCTTGGCTGAAGTCAGGATACCACTGCTGGTTGAGGATTTCTTAGCCGAGCTTGTACTGGCACTGCTTGTAGAGGAAGACTTCTTGGCTGAAGTCAGGATACCACTGCTGGTTGAGGATTTCTTAGCCGAGCTTGTACTGGCACTGCTTGTAGAGGAAGACTTCTTGGCTGAAGTCAGGATACCACTGCTGGTTGAGGATTTCTTAGCCGAGCTTGTACTGGCACTGCTTGTAGAGGAAGACTTCTTGGCTGAAGTCAGGATACCACTGCTGGTTGAGGATTTCTTAGCCGAGCTTGTACTGGCACTGCTTGTAGAGGAAGACTTCTTGGCTGAAGTCTGGATACCACTGCTGGTTGAGGATTTCTTGGCTGAGCTTGTACTGGCACTGTCTTTGGGGTCAGATGTTGTTGCACTACCAGCAGGAGATACTTTCTGTTTCTTGGATGAAGTATGAGCAGAAGAATCTGTACATTTCCTCTTACCAGATTCAGATTCTGTCTGGAAGTAGAGTTGTAGTGGTACCCACTGTTCTAGCAATCGGTCAAGGGCCCTTTGTAATGACAACCACCTGGTACAGACGTGTTTAAGTATGGTATGATTCTCAACACCACACACTGCTTGGATTTGTTTGTAGTCTTTATGACGTTTACTTGATTTATCTAGGTAGTAGAAGATTGCAACCAACTTGTCGTCAGGGGAAACCGGAAGCTGTTTTGCCCCCTTCTCGGCCGCTAAGTTAAGCCTGTGACACAGGCATCCCAAGATGAATACCTGGGGAATTTCTTTCTTGATGAAGGCAGCAGTGCCATTCCTTACACCCATCATAACGGCTGCATTATCAGCAGAGAAACACAGAACATTGTTCCAGGAAATTCCATTCTCTTTCAGAGCATTGTCCAACAGAAGAAAGATGTTTAGCCCTGTAGATCTTTCTGTCGTGGTTGCTATTTCCAGAAGAACACTCACAACTCGCTGTACTTCACTGTCGAAATAGCGCACAACTACTGGGTAAAGCTGTTCTTCAGCACCGCGATCACTACTCCCATCTGTAGAAATCGAAAATGGCACTTCCTTTATCTTCTCGATGATATTTCCTATTGAAAAAAAATCGAAATAGAGCCCATGTATCACTATATGTTAAAGTCTTAAAAAGCCATATTAAGTTCAATTATTTAATATCTATTTTTTTAATTTCTCATCAGTTGTAGAGGAAGTCTATCACAAGATATTACGTTGTAGTTTTAATTGAAAACAAACAAAACTTGTGTGATCAAAACCCATTAAAAGTCAAGTCTAGGTCTAAAGAATTTTTCAAATTGTAATTAATCACAGATTATCAAATAGCTTTTGTCTTTTAAACTCTAGACTATGTTGATTTAATCAGATTTCACAGATAATTTAGGCAACAGATATTATGACTCACAGTCTCACAATCACATACTCCTCACAGTATATTTTAAAATTTGAAAAACCAGTCAGCACAAAAATCATTGCAGTCGGGGGGGGGGGAATATTTACTGTGCTTGGTAAAGCAAGCAGTTTTCGGACAGTTTCACTATAGTATTCAGTAGGCCTTCTTACTTTAATTTTAGTAGCAAGACAAAAAACAGAAAAACACCCTATCAACAAAGAAAATAACAATTGACGCATAAGAAGGGCGAAATCTAGTAAACAAACGCACCTTTCGTAACTTGACCCAGTGTTCGAGCGATGGCAGTTGTCTTCGTTCTTTTGGAGGCGAAGTTTACTGCAATGGTGCTATCCGGAAACATTGTCTTGAAGAGATCACTGAGATGATCAGCAGCTGCAAAAGCGATGTTGTGCTCAACCAAAAAATTCGCCATCAGTGTTTCTGCTCTGATTGTTGAATAATCAGTCTTTTTGAACAATTGTCCAAGATCCTGACAATTTGCAGCACTTGAAACCAAGTTGATATGCTTTTTCCGTTGCAAGTGTGCTTGTATATCGTTCGCACCTCCGTGTGCAATGTTGAATTCAGAATTACACAGCTCGCATCGTGCAGTGAAAACATCTCTTTTAGAACGTACAATACATGGCCATTTGGAAGTATATTCCGATCGGAAAGTTTGTTTCCTGGATTTTGGCGCCATGATCCACAAATGTTGATACTGATAATCACAATGATAACATCCGGATTTGAGATAAGATCCCAATCGAGTAGCTTCGAAGAAATACAGGCGATGGCGGTACCACATATAGAACTGTACGTACCTGGATGGATCGGAGCGCGACGGCGCAGCGTGCATACAGTACAGGGCTAGGCCAACGGCTAGGCCTGGGCACGTATGCGATACACTAGCGCAGGGCAAATACAAACTGTGTACAACTCAAACACGTGGGTTGTTCGCAACGTGCACAGAACTTAGGCGCCACGGATTTATTCAACTGGCATTCGGAATGTCACCAGAATGCCGCCCTGAGAATCCATTGTTCTCTTAATCGCCATTCCAGCCACGATTTAGAATGCGGTACTTAACGACTCGCTACATCGGAATTGTGTCAGAATGGGTAGCACTCTGGAATGGGTAGCATTCTGGAATGCTCCCCCAGAATTGTCCATCCAAACAAAGACTAGATCGGCAGCGCGACTACTGTCTTTTTATTTATTTATAATTGCTTTCGCTTTTCTAGCGCCGTTGATATTGGCATTCATTTTCTTCATTCATTTCTAACTTTCCGTCGGCTTCCTTTTTGTCATAAAAGCCGGTGGCATCAGCGATATTTAATTGTTTTCGCTTCTCTCTCCGCGATCTGTCTCTCTTTCATTCATTTTCTTCATTCATTTCTAACTTTCCGTCGGCTTTACTTTTTGTCATAAAAATTATTTTGTTGCCGATACGGAGGTCTAAAACAATAATTATTGGCGGGACTTTGTTGCCGATACGGAGGTTTAAAAACAATAAATAATGGCTAGACTTTGTTGCCGATACAGAGGTCTAAAAACAAAAATTAATGGCTTGACTTTGTTGCCGATACGGAGGTCTAAAAACAATAATTAATGGCTTGACTTTGTTACCGATACGGAGGTCTAAAAACAATAATTAATGGCTTGACTTTGTTGCCGATACGGAGGTCTAAAAACAATAATTATTGGCGGGGCTTTAATTGTTGCCGATACGGAGGTCTAAAAAAAATAATTAATGGAGGGACTTTTTTTTGCCGATACTGAGGTCTAAAAACAATAATTAAAGGCTTGACTTTGTTGCCGATACGGAGGTCTTAAACAATAATTATTGGCGGGACTTTGTTGCCAATACGGAGGTCTAAAAACAATAATTAATGGCGGGAATTCGTTGCCGATACGGAGGTCTACAAACAATAATTATTGGCGGGACTTTGTTGCCGATACGGAGGTCTAAAAACAATAATTAATGGCTTGACTTTGTTGCCGATACGGAGGTCTAAATACAATAATTAATGGCGGGACTTTGTTGCCAATACGGAGGTCTAAAACAATAATTATTGGCGGGACTTTGTTGCCGATACGGAGGTTTAAAAACAATAAATAATGGCTTGACTTTGTTGCCTATACGGAGGTCTAAAACAATAATTAATGGCCTGACTTTGTTGCCGATACGGAGGTCTAAAAACAATGAATGGCTTGACTTTGCTGCCAATACGGAGGTCTAAAACAATAATTATTGGCGGGACTTTGTTGCCGATACGGAGGTCTACAAACAATAATTATTGGCTGGACTTTGTTGCCGATACGGAGGTCTAAAAACAATAATTAATGGCTTGACTTTGTTACCGATACGGAGGTCTAAAAACAATAATTAATGGCTTGACTTTGTTGCCGATACGGAGGTCTACAAACAATAATTATTGGCGGGACTTTGTTGCCGATACGGAGGTCTAAAAACAATAATTAATGGCTTGACTTTGTTGCCGATACGGAGGTCTAAAAACAATAATTATTGGCGGGACTTTGTTGCCGATACGGAGGTCTAAAAAAATAATTAATGGTGGGACTTTTTGCCGATACGGAGGTCTAAAAACAATAATTAAAGGCTTGACTTTGTTGCCGATACGGAGGTCTTAAACAATAATTATTGGCGGGACTTTGTTGCCGATACGGAGGTCTAAAAACAATAATTAATGGCGGGACTTTGTTGCCGATACGGAGGTCTACAAACAATAATTATTGGCGGGACTTTGTTGCCGATACGGAGGTCTAAAAACAATAATTAATGGCTTGACTTTGTTGCCGATACGGAGGTCTACAAACAATAATTAATGGCGGGACTTTGTTGCCAATACGGAGGTCTAAAACAATAATTATTGGCGGGACTTTGTTGCCGATACGGAGGTTTAAAAACAATAAATAATGGCTTGACATTGTTGCCGATACGGAGGTCTAAAACAATAATTAATGGCCTGACTTTGTTGCCGATACGGAGGTCTAAAAACAATAATGAATGGCTTGACTTTGCTGCCAATACGGAGGTCTAAAAACAATAATTATTGGCGGGACTTTGTTGCCGATACGGAGGTCTACAAACAATAATTATTGGCGGGACTTTGTTGCCGATACGGAGGTCTAAAAACAATAATTATTGGCGGGACTTTGTTGCCGATAAGGAGGTCTAAAAACAATAATTAATGGCTTGACTTTGTTACCGATACGGAGGTCTAAAAACAAAAATTAATGGCTTGACTTTGTTGGCGATACGGAGGTCTAAAAACAATAATTAATGGCTTGACTTTGTTACCGATACGGAGGTCTAAAAACAATAATTAATGGCTTGACTTTGTTGCCGATACGGAGGTCTAAAAACAATAATTACTGGCGGGACTTTGTTGCCGTTGACGGACATTTGAAACCACGCATATCTGATCAATCGCCAGCACTCTCGGGCGTGTTTTTAACCAGGATCCGAGACATTCCAGAATGTCCCAAATTCTGGACGTATTCTGGAATGCGCCATTGTTCTCTAGACAATAGGCGCAGATCGCATCGATTTTTTGAGAATGCGTCTAGAATGAGGGCATTCTGGAATCATTCCAGAAAGATTAATGAGGGCATTCTGGCCACATTCCGAATGCCAGTTGAATAAATCCGTGGCGCCTTACAGTTCTGTGGCAATGTGCGCAGTTTGAGGCCCCATATCACCGTAGTGCATGCGTGCGCGCTGCCCGCGGATTCAGCGCCTATGGAAAGCAGATGGTGCATAATACATATACGACACCGCCTATGGAAAGCAGATGGTGCATAATACACATACGAACAAAGCCCATGATCGGAAATTAAGAAAAACGTAACAAAACACAAAAAACGTACTGCCGTATTCATAGCAAAAAAACGGAACAAATACGGCAAAAACGGAACAGTTGGCATCTCTGGAAAGCGGTAACAGTTGCTCGGGTCCTCGTGAAAGAGTGGTTCGTCTGATTCGTTGTCCCCAAACGCATTCATAGCGACCAAGGCTGCAACTTTGAAATTAAAGTCATCGAGGAGCTATGTAATATATACGGAATCGTGAAGAGCCGAACCACTACATATCACCTGGAGGGCAATGGACAATGCGAACGATTTAACCGCACCCTACATGATCGTTTGCGCACCCTTCCTCAAGAGAAGAAGCGTAAGTGGCCTGAACACTTACCTGAACTTGTGTATGCCTACAATAGTACTCCTCATTCCTCGACCGGTTACACGCCGCATTACCTGTTTTTTGGTAGGGATCCCATTCTCCCAGTAGACCACTTACTTGGACTGGACTCAGACACTGGAATTGTAGGCGAAGCAAATAATTGGATTACAGAACATCATGAGCGACTCAGCCAAGCTTTCCAAGCGGCTTCGGAGAGAACCGAGAAGGAAGCATTGAGAAGAAAGGAGTTGAGAAATGTCAAGGCTAGTGATGCTGACCTCCCTGTTGGTGCTAGAGTTTTCTTGAAGAACCGCAAAGTAATTGGCCGAAACAAAATCCAAGACATCTGGGATGACGAGCCACACAAAGTTGTGAAACGACTTGCCACCGGTGGTCACACATATGTTGTAGAGCCTGTCGCTGGAGGACCATCTCGGACAGTACATCGAGGCGAGCTCCTTGACTGCAGGAATCTTGTATCAGACATGACTGCAGAAAACAGACAGGACAGAATCGCAGAAACAGAGAAGGAGGTTGACATAGATCCATCAGAGGATGAGTCAGAAAGTGACTTTGAGGATGATGAGTTTGTCATTGTACCCCAAAACCTTTTCCTACGTCTGAGAAAGATGCTGGAGAGTCACGGAATTCAGCAGCTACTCGAGAACCTCAACCTGGTGAGAACCCAAGTAGAGGAGGTGATATTGTCATTGAGGAAATAGACGACACTCCAGGTGACCTTCCAGTAGCTCACAGCTCCTTGCAGAAAGAGACTGGGAAAAGAGATACTTCTGACTCTGCTTTAAATGAGAGACAACCTGATGCACCTCTCCCTACTTCTTTATCTGACTCAGCAAGAGAAAGTGAACCAGAGAGCGTTTCTGACGACAAAGTAGATGACACAGGTTATGTGAATGATCCCCCTGTGGAGCATGGCTTGAGACGGTCATCGAGGATAAATGCTGGGTATCACCCAAATCAAAACAATCTACCTAGGTCTACGGTGAATGAAGCCATTAATTAACGGTGAACGTCACCATTAATGTTGACCAAAGTGTTATAGCTACTATAGCTCAGTCAAATCTCATGATTCTGCAATTGTTAAATAAGCATTAGATATTTCTGAGGACTGATTGACGGGATAACTAGTTTCTATACTCTATTTCTATGTGTGTATGTTTATGATTGCTGGGACAGCAACCCTTAAGCAGGGAAGTGTGTAACAGGGCAGTTTGACACTGCAAGGTTACAAGGTAATTTGTCAGTAAATTGTCCCTCATTGTGACTTTCCCATCCCCACCCTTATCTACTATTAATGTGTGTAAGCCATGCAGTGGGCATGCTATTGTGTTACTCCTGCTGCATGTTGTCAATCTCATCAGAGGATGTCACTGTGTCCATCGTCACTATTTGGGAGTGAGCATCTCGAGTCTCCTAGACAGCTAGTGTGTTGCTCAGAATGTGTCCGTTTAATGTCATGTTGGTTCATCTGTGAGGCTGCATAGCCGGGGTTTTATTTTTTCCGTTTTACCACATGATTGGTGTTGGAATAAAAAGTTAAAGTAACTGCAAACATCTGTGTCGAGCGTTATTTTCCTGCGTTACAGTAAGAAGAGTTAATCCTGAAGGGGTTAGCTTTAACCCTTCCAAGGTTTTCATAAGTCCAGACATGACGATTTTGCAGCGAGAAGAGGACTTCGAGTTGCGTGAGAAGCTATGTAGGAAAAGGATAAGCGACCCAAACTGGATAATAAGGGGAAAAAAGCTCTTCTTAAAGACTCAGGTACCACCGTGAGATCTTGCACCCGACAGAGCAGGAAGTTCAGGGGAAAAGAGTTCGTAAGAAGAAGAAATCTGCACCGCACCCAAGCACTGACAACACTTTATTTTCGAAGGAGAACATGGAAGTATATGTACTACTCCCCAAGATGGATCGAACCGCACTTACTGCACAAGCACATCACAAATTCAAAAAGGCAAAGAATTTAATCCACTCAAGGTTGTACACATGAATGCTTTTAGTATCAAGAACAAATATGTTGAACTTCAAGACTACTTGTATGAAAATGACATTGACATCTGCGCCATAACAGAGACATGGTTAGATAATTCAGTGAGCAGTAATGAATTTACACCTGAGCACTATGTATGCTTTCGCCAAGACCGCAGCCTTGATTTCTACAAGGAAGGTACCTACACAGAGGTTGGAAGAGGACGGGCACTACTTCTTGTGAGAAGGAACTTAAATCCCACACCGTATCCGAGAGGAAATATTGATGCGGAAGTGGTATGGTGCACAGCACATCCAAACCCCCAAGGCAGAATTATCGATTGGAGTAGTTTACAGGTCTGAGCGTGGTGGGGAACCTTACTTGGAGAAAGTCTGTACCGTATTTGCCGGCGTAAAGGCCGCAGTATTTTCTCTTCCGAAAAAATCAAAAAGTCTGGGTGCGGCCAATTCGCAACAACAGTAAAAAATCAGCTGTTAAAACAGCACGTAATTTCGTACATATGGGACTCCCAACGGTACAATGATACCAGTAATGGTACAGGACATTTCTAGATTAACTCCACACATCTTACCGACTATTTCATGTTGCATTGTTGACATGAAGTTTTGTCGATCTCGTGAATAAACTTCATTACCTATTTTTAACAAATTCTACCAGTAGATCTGCCATTGCATTGCTAAAAGAAGGGACCGTTACGGAGCTACCGCGCAACGCAACTGCGCATCCGGACGAAGTCTGTTTTCTTACTGTTTTCTTCGTATCCATTTCACGCAATTTCGTAGGTAGGGGTATAAATAGGATACCAAAACTGCCTGCGATACAGTACTAACTTCAAAATCAATGAAGATTTGCTAAATTACGATCAATTTTGTGGTAAACTTATTTTTTACTGTAAATTTTATAAAAATTTGAATTTTTAAATTTTTTATTTGGTATCAGTTTGTAGAAAAAAAAGTTTTCTACAAGAAATTTACGTTAATTTTGTTTGGTCTGTTTGGTTTTTTTTTCCTTCCATTTTTTTTATTTCTATTTTTTTTAAATCAATTAATTTTTTTTAGTCTATGAAATGTCAAAATCAGGGGTGCGGCCTTATCGCCGTCAAATACGGTAATTCAATTTCCAGTATTGACAGTTCGACACAGACAATGTGATAATAGTTGGTGACTTTAACTTCAGAGACATCGACTAGGATAAAGGAGAAGCACATACTGCCCTTTCTCGTAGATTCCTTACATGCATTGAGGAGAACATGCTTTTCCAGTTAGTGAAGGATCCAACTAGAGGTCAAAATATCCTTGATCTAGCTTTCACAGGAAACCTAGATATTGTGCACTCTGTAACTGATGGAGACAAATTGAGATCTAGCAATCACAATAGTGTACTATTGGAACCAAGGATACCTGTACTTCGTATTGCATTGACAGAACGAAAGATTTATTTGTACTCCAAGGGAGACTACACAGCATTATCAAACTAAGTTAAATCTATTGACTGGGGTCACTGGGTGAAGGCATTTGCATCTAGAAGAATGAATGAAAGATGGGAGTTACTCAAATCCAAGTATCATGAAAGGATTGATAAATACATTCCAATTAAAACTGTGAAGTCGGGTCAACGCCACAAACCTCCATGGATTAACTTCAGATCGGTGAGAAGAGCAAAGAAATCCAGGAGGGTAGCAGCTGTTCAAGCAAGGAACAGTATCTTCGAAAGAAACTTCATACTGAGGAGGTAATACGCCAAGCCAAAGTAGATTATGAATCGTATCTTATCAACCAGATTAAAACTGAACCAAAGAAATTTTATAATTATGCAAGACACTTCTCTAGATCTTCTGCTACAATAGGCCAGTTTCGTAATGTATTCAAAGACCTTTAAATCGCATTACGTAATCGGAGGGTTGGTCAAACAAAGAAGTCGCGGTGCATAGCAGCCTACACTGTGTGTGCGTACAATACATGTGTTTGCTATGTTCGAGGTGTGATTGTATTGTCTGCTTTCGCTATTTTGAGAGAGAGAGAAGAAAAAGGAGGCAGTTTCAAACTTGAATAATACATATCTTTGAGATGTGATTTTTTCTTCATACATTTGATCTTTAAAATCGCTGAGTTTTAGGCAGGAATAATGGGAAAGCATAATTGCTGTTACGGAACGTGCAATAGCGATTCACATCTTGCAGCCAAACCTGTTCGGCCAAGTCCCCGGTACAGGCAACACACGATAACCCCTCAAAAAAATGAACGGAGGTTGATGATACGTGCATGCGACATTAATTGGCTTGAAAGCCAGTGATGAAACAGAAGACGAAGAACCAACATATCAGTTCGCCGATATAGGTAATTTCCATTCAATTTTGCATTACCTTAGCTTGAAACTGAGTACAAATTTTGACGTAGAAATAAAAGAAGAGATGAACTATTTTCCACCCGTTCGCACACACAGTCACCTCTGCTTGCAGAAGAACGTGCGTGCGAGCGTTTACCACGTGTACGTGTACGTGTAGGCACCATTCAATCCTGATTCAATAGACCATTTCATAATGAAACCAAATTATTTTATGGATTAAAAAATGTTTGTGAAACGCCTCGATAGGAACTATTTCAAGGCGGCCGAGAAACGGATAACGAAAAGCATGCACAGTGACCACAGAATCAATATTATTAACACTAGTAACGAGAAATAATGATGACACTATAAGGTCTTTATAAAAAAAATAATATGTATAAAATAATTTCGTCTGATGACAGAGAATAAGAAGAATAATGATAAATAGATAATTAATAGGGGGAAAAATGAAGAAAAAAAAAATTTGAATGATGAGACAAGGAAGAAGAATGTGGAAAGGAAGAGTGATAAATAATGATAAAAACACTGCATGAGATAGGGGTGCTTTCAAAGGGAGGGAACATGCATACGCTGCCTAAATGGGGCGGGGCATGCATACGCAAGGAAGAAGAATCAGGATGGGGAATAATAATTATTTAAAATAAGATTAGGAAGTTTGATTATCATTAAATAATAGTAATTATAATTATGGACCTTCGCCATTCAAGAACTAATTAGCAATTAGTTTATTATTTTAAAAAAAACATTTTAAACATAAATTTACATCTCTTACTTTTTTGTTTGTTTGATATTTATAGTAGATATTTTTTCTTTTTGTTCAAGTTGGTTTGTTCTGTCTTTTTGCGTCGGTTTGACCTGTAGTCTAAAAACACACGAGTCGCTATCTGCCGAGAGTTGGATTGTACTCGAGCTTCTATCCACGTACCTGGCCATCGGAAAATATTAATCGAAAGTCTTCAAAACTCTTGAAAGCCTTCGGTTTCCGATGATCTAAAATGCATAGTCCGCCATATTCTCTACTTGATAATTGAATACGTCATCGATCCCAAAGTCAGGAATATCGTCAAACTTAGGGGAGGTCTGTATAACTGGTTCACTAAACGAAAACCCTGCCCGTTGTAGTTTCCCCACACACGGTCGCGTCTACTTAGTGCGGGCCCCATAGGTCAGGGGCTACGGGCGGGTTAAAGTACACTACCGCGGAAGCTAATTTAACGAGTCTTTTCTCGGGTGTATACCGTGGTCGAAACTCCTCTTTTTCTAAGAAAATATTGCAGCTGCCTGAAGCTAAACTTGTGGAATGGCAAGTTGAAAGACATTTCCGGCCAAAACAGAAATTCATATATATAAACGCAGTTTCGATAGAAAAATATGAATGAAATTTAACGGCAAGAATCGACAGTCTGATACAAAACGCACAGATTCAATATAGCGGTGTGGCAAAGCTTGACTAACCTAGTTACAGTAACCGCGCATTACGTAATCGCCGAAACTGGCCTATTGAGGTTCTTGAAAATGATGGAGTAAAGATAACAGATGACCAGAACAAAGCAGAGATTCTGAATGAGTTTTTTGCAAGTGTACTGAAACCTGAACCACTCGATTTTAACCTCAATCTGCCTCTGCCTGAGATATCGCACAACAACGTTGTATATGACATTGAGATTTCTCCTTCCAGTGTTAGAGAAAAGCTTTCCAAGCTTCACGTCAATAAGGCCTGTGGTCCTGATGGGATACATGTAAATGTTTTGAGGAATGTTCCTGATTTCGATGTACCTCTTGCTATTTTGTTTGATCAGTCTTTCCACACCGGACAGATACCCCAAGATTGGAAGGACGCAAACATCACTCCACTCTTCAAGAAGGGATCCAGGTTGTCCCCAAACAACTATAGACCAGTCTCCCTTACCAGTCAAATGGTAAAGCTTCTTGAGAGAATAATCTATGACAAACTGATGGAACATGCAGTAGACAATGATATGATTTCATGTCATCAACATGGCTTTCAGAAAAAGTGTTCATGCGTTACACAGCTCTTGGAATTTCTCTATGACTGGACTAAAGCATATGACGAAGCTAAAGGAATGGATGTCATATATCTTGATTACGAAAGGCTTTCGATACCATCCCCCATCGTTGGCTGTTATATAAACTCAAGCACAATGGTATCAGTGGACACATTCTCAACTGGATTGAGGGTTTCCTAACTGGACGTACATATAGACAGAGAGTAGTTCTCAGGAATCGCACCTCAAGATGGAGGTCGGTGACAAGCGGCGTGCCACAAGGGTCCATTCTCGGGCCACTCCTCTTTCTAATCTTCGTTAATGATATTCCCGATATGGTTTTCACTACTGCCAAGATGCTTGCTGATGATACCAAGATTTACCGCCAAATAACATCGAAGGATGATTGTGACAAACTACAGAGAGACTTAAATGCACTAGCTGCATGGTCTTAACTATGGCTACTTGAATTCAATGCAGAAAAATGTGTTGTCCTGCGCATCCGAGCAGCTATTACATGTATCTACAAATACTCTATCAACGGTGTCAATCTGCAGGAAGTGGCATACCAAAAGGACTTGGGAGTTATAATTAGTAATACCCTAACCCCTACCGAACATGTTGATGAACTAGTTAAAATGGCTCGCTGTAAGATTGCAATGTTCCGACGCTGCTTCACTGCACTTGACGAGGGAAAAATCACCATATTATATCAATCCATAATTCGTCCAGCGCTGGAATATGCATCATCTGTTTGGAGCCCACTTACAAAGAAGAATATTGAGAAGTTAGAGAAGGTGCAGGCCAAATGCTTACGTCTTGGTAACAAGGAAATTTCTATTGAGCCACTGCGGGGGGGCAAAAACAGACCTTATCAATATGTACAAATACCTTAATGGTTATTACATAACTCCAGCACAAAAATTCTTCTCCCACCCAAATAAGGAATTAAGAGGGCATTCCAGAAAACTTTACCAAAGACGTTCCAGAACACAACTAGCTGGCCACTTTTATTCTAACAGAGTGGTCCAACCATGGAATGACCTACCAGACAAAGTTGTGTCTGCACCTACCGTGGCGACTTTTAAGAGTCAATTGAGAGCCCTTCCCTTAGGAATAGAGGGCTAATCTACCAAGTATACCAAGTATACCAAGTAGAGCTCCGACGCTGAAACATCGGAGCTCCCTGGAGTTAACTATAGCCCTGAACATTGTTTGCATGTATCTGTCTTCACCTGTCATGTATATACATGTATACCACTCTCATTCTCAATGTTATAAAGAGCAGCCTGTTTGAAAGGCAGTCTGGATTGAACCTCAGAGGCTCAATATTAAAGTAAACTAAAGACATAATATATATGAATGGGTGACCAAATTCGCTGAGCTTTTGACAATATTATATAATGTGATATTCGATCTATGATTTCTCATATTCTACACAAATTTATTTGTTTTAATTATTACCAAATGGACAGCAAAGTTTTTTACTACAAATTGGTTCAACTAGAAAATTTATCGTCAAAGGATTCCGGAGTTCTAAAAATTCGATTTCGGATTGGCGTACGCGCTGCAACAAAAAAAGTCATAAAAACAACGAGACCTTACTTCACGCAAGGGGGTTTACAGCCGATTTATCAAAAAATGTGATCCATCAAAAATAAGGTAATATCATAATTTGCAAGGCAAGATATCATACATTCAGTTGGTACCACTTTTTTCTTACAATTTTGAGGATATCTGCTCTCAAAATGAAGTTTTCCAGACCCTTATCGGTAACTTGATAATTTTTCGGAACAGAGGCAAATGACTGCAAGATTTGCCGATCTTTTGTAAATATTTTCACAAGTTCGCTCCCAATTCCAAAGAAAATTTTGTCTTTGGGTAATTTTATGTTCCTCTTTCAATTGGTGATATCAGATTTTCGAAATCTTACCGATTTTTTGAGAAAGCAAACTTAGGTCACGTGCTAACTATGGTCACACGTTCTGGTTTCACGGGATGGGTGCATCTGGAATAACTTTTGTAATTGGCAAAAGTCAATACCATGCATAAATTTATAAACTTGGATCATGTCACGTTTTCGTCTATATACATGTGAGTGTAATTTCAGAACGTCCATACAAATATAAGTATAACACATAGTCTAGGCCTACTGCATACCTTTACCTTTACCGCAAATACTGGAAGAATGCTGAGACAGCAGTCGAGCTTCTAGGGTTATCTTCTTGTACTCTTTCTCTTAATCATTCTCATTATTATACAAGACAGGGAGGCAAAGGGGCAGGAGGTTGTATCTTGACTGCACAATGTACATAATGTCCCAGGAGCAAGGAAATCACTACGAGTATTGAGAGACATAACACTGTTCCTTCCAGCAATGATCAAGCCTGGTTTTGAAGGTGTCTATGGTTGGAGTAGACCGAAAATTCCTGTCTCTTTCGTTCGTTAGACTCTGATTTGGGTAGGGTCGGCTCCTCTCTTTAGAGACAGAAACCGACCACAGGGACCACATTGCAAATTCGGTGTTACGGATCTGAACACCAAACTTATGCCCAAATACTACAATTTACCAGATGCATATCCAATGCATTTATGTTTGAAAATTAGGCCTAGGCTTACCAGATTAACTGTATGATGCGTTTTAAGGGTCTTTTTTCTGGATTTCCATCGTCAAAATTGATCTCAGTGTTGAAATTCTTGCATTTATTCACCTGTATTCACCTGTCTTGTCGGGCTCCTTAGTAAGCCAATGTCTTGTGATGCCCTCCCATAGCTCATCAATACACCACTGCAAAGAGTTCATTCCTTAATAGAATAGGTCCACAGTTGGATCTGTGGGACGACTCAACAGGATTATCACCTGCTGGGCCTATAACTATACTTGTCGAGCTTTGTTGAAAGATAGGCATCCACCTCTGATTTGAAGCTGTTAATGGTTGGTGCATTCACTGCTGACATCGGTAGTTTGTTTCAGGTGTCGACTACATGGTGTGTGAAGCTATACTTGCGGATGTTGAGATGTGCACGCTCCTTATGGATCCTCATGTTGTGGCCTCTTAGATTGGTTTCCAGCTCTTTCATTTTGAATAGGTTGTTTATCTTTATATCATTCAGACCATGCATGATCTTGTAGACTTGAATCATGTCACCACGGAGGCGTCTGTATGAGAGGGAGCCGTTGAAGACAGGTTTCATATGGTAAGTCTTTCAGTGATGGAATCATCTTGGTGGCACGCCTCTGAACTCTTTCAATTGTAGTTCTATCCCTTTCTAATACTGGGCTCCACACACAGTTGGCGTACTCTAGATGAAGACACACCAGTGTCTTGTAGAGTGGCTTGAAGATCTCTTCATCCTTATGGTCAAATGTTCTTTTGATTACTCCGATGATCCTGTTGGCCTTGTTAGCTGTTACACTCACATGCTTACTGAATTTTAAGGATGGATCAAAGGTTACACCTTCTCTTCTTCACGAACTACAAGGTCTTTTCTTACACCTCCTCCTTCCATGTATGTCGTCTTTGCTGCCTGTTTACCATAATGCATAATACCACACTTGTCTACGTTGAATCTCAGTTGCCATCTATCAGACCATTTGCTCAGATTATCCAAGTCTTCCTGAAGAACTTCACTGTCTTTCTGGTCTCTGATGTGAGTGTACACCTTTGTGTCATCTGCAAACATCTTTACTCTGCCCTTCAATACATCTGGTAGGTCGTTAATGTAGATGACAAACAAAATTGGACCCATCACACTACACTGCGGTATTCCGCTTCAGACTTCTGCCCATTTTGATTTTTTTCCATTTATGACTACACATTGACTCCTGTCTCCTAGGAAGCTCTGGATCCATCTCAACAGGTTTCCGCCAATGCCATGAGCTCTGATCTTCTTGAGTAGTCTCTGGTGCGGTACAGAGTCGAAAGCCTTGCTGAAATCAAGATAGGCCACATCAACGCCACCTTCTTCATCAATCATGCCAGTCCACTCATTTAACCCTTCTATCTATTGTGTTACACACGACCTGCCGGGACGGAAGCCATGTTGGTGTTCACTCAAAAGCTGATTAACATCCATAAAATCCATTATCTGGTCACGTAGAATAGACTCCATCAACTTACACACAATTGAGGTGAGGCTTACAGGCCGATAGTTTCCCGGAGATGTAGTTTTTTCTTTTTTGTATATAGCCGTTACATGAGCAACCTTCCATGAATCAGGAACTTTTCCCTCCTGGAGTGACTTGTTGAAGATGGTGGTCAATGAATCAGCTATACAATCTGCAGTCTCCTTCAGTACTCGGGGGTGTATGCCGTCTGGTCCAGGAGATTTTGATGGGTTTAACTTCTTTAATTTCTTCTCCACTTTTCACTACAACTTATTTCATATCCTTCAAGGGGTGCACCATCAAACTTTGTTTCTGGATCAGGGATACTTTCCAAATCTTCTCTTGTGAAGACACTTGCGAAGAAGTCGTTGAGGACGTTTGCTTTCTCCACATCTTTCTGGGTCCGTGTGCCATCATTTTATCTAGGTCACTTATACCTTTCTTTACTTTGGTTTTCGATCTCACGTAACTCCAGAAACTCTTTGAGTTCTCCTTTATTTCATCTGCCAGTTTCCTCTCAAACTCTATCTTCGCACTTCTTACCCCATGTGTAGCAGCATTGCGCAGTTTGACATACACCTGGTAGTCGCCATACTGTTTGGTAGTTGTGTAGCGTTTCTAGGCATGATATTTCTTTTTCACTTTTCTCAACACGTTACCACCCATCCACAGAGGCTGCTGTCTTTGTTTACATGATTTCTTGCTTGGCTTGGATTTTGGAATGTGTTTGATCATATCACGTAGAACTTTAGCTTACAGCCAGCGCATGCGCAGAACGTTCATCCGATCTCGGTCTCATTTTCGTAATTTGGCGCCTAGCCTCGCCGACATGGGCCCTTTAGATTGGCTATCGCTGGCTCCCATTAGGCTCTATGTTATCAGATATTAGTGCGAGGGGACGGCTTGCGATTTCCCGTTTTTACCGATACCAAAATTATGATATTTCAGTCAAACCCTCTATTTCAATTTGTTACAATTTTTTCAGCATCCTTGAAAAGTTAAGTATTTGACTTTTTAAGTCTTACGTAACTAAGTCTTAAGTTTGAAAAATTCTCATTTTCGTCATATTTAAGATTAAAACTGGAAATTTATTCTGAAATGTTTGTTGGTTTTTCTATTTTATGTGTGTGCAATTTCGTGTGTGCGTTAGTTATGTGTGAAGTGTGTCACCTGTTAAAAGCACAACATGTCAAAATCTCTGTGGTGTGACGTTATATTACGTATTGACTTTGCCATTGAACTTAAGTCGCGCTTAAGTTAAGTAGGCCCTCTCTCACTTAAATTCGAAGCCACTCGAGCGTATCGGCCAATGAGTGGGTGTAAACTCACTGTACAGTGCTCAATGCAGTAAGTTCTTCGTGCATACCAGCATGGATTCTATCAGAAAAAAGCAGCCGTATTTTAAACTGTTGCTGTCAATCTTCCTTCATGCGCAGTAACAGCTAAATAGAGGAGCCAACCCTACCCAAATCAGAGGCTAACGAACGAAAGAGACAGAAATTTTTGGTCTATGGTATTGGTAGGACTAGGAGCAACAACTACTAGGCCTATACTACTTCAGGCAGCTGCAGAGAGTTCCAGTCGTCAATCACTCTGTGACTAAATGTGTCCTTCCTTACATTTGTCCTACACCTCGGCTTTCACCTTTCACATCTCTCTCAGTCTCAAACTAGCAATACATTAGTACTTTGTAAAGTGTGGCTTGAAATGAATGCTTGAAATAGAATGCTGTCACATGAGTGAGAATGCTACAATTGCTACAATACAACTAGACCGAAAGCTTCAGTCTCTGATATCGACGGTTGTTCCGCTGAGATTGCATCTGGCTCCTCTGACCGCCTCTATATATAGACTAAAGTACGGCTATGTGGTAGTGTGCGGAACGATTGGTATGGTTGAGCCGGACCGCGATGAATGAGATATGCAACAAGTTTTTCACTCATTACGTCTTAATATACCTGTATCCACTTTGGCTGCAATATTACACTGAATCTTATTAAGAATTAAAAATAACACGGAAACATCCACTTTGACTTACGATAGCTTGCTCATTTAGATCCTAAATTAATGATTAATCCGAGAGGTCTTATGGTCAACATGATTTGTTGTCAGCCATCTTGGTTTGAGATGATGAAATATGAATATTCATTTTTTCTTTTCAAACGTCCAATAGCTACGTACGAGTCAGACCGGCGTGAGCCGGTGATGTTTGAATATTCATAAGCCTAATATCAAACACGTGCTCTGATTGGCCATTGGGCTTGCTTTTGTCGGTTGACCCGGAAATATATCTGCCGGCGCCGGGTCATGTCATAGATTACCAGTTCGAATGCATGAACGTACCGTTTCATGGTTCTGACTTCTGAGATAAAAATTTGGATAATTCATATACGTAAGTCCGTAAATTTCGCATTTGGAAAAAGGTAATAATTCTTTGTTAACTGTACATAGGGAGTATAATATAGACCCTAGATAGATTATTTCTATCTGATTTAGATTTATAAATCAGAAAATTAGTAGGGTGTCTAAAATTCTTCCCATAGAGATTGCATGCATCCCTATGCGGTCTACGTGCATTGCGCGATCATGCAAAATTGGTCAAAGTTTTTTTTTTCAAATCGAGATTCAAACCTTTATTCTTTGTGACCCTGAAGGTGATACTCAATAAATGAGGTGTCATATGAAAGAGCATGTGAATCCCCATATTTCCAAAGGGGCGTCATCTCGAAATTCTAAAAATATCTTGGTCAAAACAGCTATTTAAACATTGTTTCCTGGCTAGCTCCGAAATTTGCCACTTTTTAGATATGACGCCCCTGGCGATAAGTAGTCCCAGTCGTAAGGAATATATCCATACGCTTATTTTTTCGCTAGCCCCCAGGGATCACAAACAATTACAGTTTGAAAATACCCTTCCCCCCATATTTCGGATCAGCTAAGTAGGGAGGCGTGAGCTCCGCGCAGGCCGAACCCATGGTGATAGCGCGTAAAATCTGCACATGAATATGCATCGGACAGCGTGGCGAACAGAACCGGAAGTGGGTGCCCATTGAAGACAATGGATTGCCGTTCGCTATATTGCACATATAGCGAACGGCAATTGTCTGCAGCTAAGCAACAACGCTTGCCCTGGCCCTGGCACTTGCATATTGTGCAATTCAGCTGTTTTGCTAAATTTAGCAAAACAACATAATTCTGCGTGTACGTCTTTTTCGTCGATCCTTACAAAAATTGCATGAATATTTCTATTTGCTGAAGGGGCTGTATCTTTTGATAGAAACATCGGTGGGTCTTGAAATTTGAAATATATTATTCTGAGTGAATGATTTTTTCAATTATCCAACCATAATGGTAAAAAACAATCCAAAAGGGAAAATTGAAAAATCGTTCAGACACCCTAAAATTAGATCTAGACCTAGGCATAGGCCTAATCTAAAGAAATTCGGGGGAGAAACTGTCTGCAGCAAAGTGCTGTAGAATTGGCTCTATCTCTCCTTGTAGTTATAGTGCGAGGCGTACTAATTACCGTCTGTGTATGGGGAATGTCAACAAATGTCAGTTTTATTAAAGAATGACCCATACCATTACCAGACGGTTATTTCTGTCTAGATTCTACAATACAATACAACTTACCTGCGGACGTCGACTTCAATACGTCAACAACCTGGTCCTGGCCAGCTAGCTAGTGTGCCCTCAAAGATTTTTTTGTCAAACAACCTTTAACTTTAAGAAGAAGCAGCGACCGGAAGACCAACAGGACTACCTTCTCTTCCGTATACTGTTGATATTGATGTTGATAATGATGTATAGGTCTAGTACCAGTAGTAGTGCACGAAACAGCTTAAAACCTGAAACATTTACTTCTGTGTTTACATGTTATGTTGATCCGGCCTGGCCTATATATAACGCGCGCTATAGACGTCTATATAGCGCGCGCTAGCTACAATACGTAGATCTCCGGCCATAGTCTAGGGTTACCACTAGCTAGAGCTAGAGCTTTACAGTAGAGCCTAGTAGAGGTTCTTCGAGACTTCGAGTTATTCATCGATGATTATTAGATGGCGCTGTTTCTTTTTCTCTGGCTCAAATATTGATTCAGTCATTTCAGTGTTTCATTTTTTCCAATATTGCTCCAGATCCCCGAATGGTCGCCACTGAGTTTCACAGCTTCCTTTCGTTGAATGTGAACTTGTGACGTGACCGTTCAATCGATGGCCTGGGCTAGGATATGGGACTGCATTGGTGATTGATTGATTGATTTGCGATTCGAGTTTAATAGTTAATTTAATATGATCAAAACCGTCCCAACCCTGCATGCGCATGTGCAAATAAGTTAACTCTAGAACATAACCATTATAGGCGCGAATATTCAAATCTGAATGATAAGCGCCTTTAAACTCAAACCGACAAAAAAAAAAACCCGTGAAGAATTAGTGACCGAGGATTACAGGATCCAGGGGCGGATCGTCCACGCGAGCCGCGTAGCGGCGAGGCGATTTTTTGTTGTTGCTATTTTGAACCCCGGCCCGGCCGCGTCATTTTTTTCTGCGGCACAGATTGGGGCTTTAAAAAAAAAAAGTCTCTTGATTTAACCCTAACCCTAACCCTAACCCTAAACTTTCCCATAGGCTCAACACGCACCTAACCCCAATCTGTGCCGCAGAAAAAAATAACGCGGCGCCCGGCCGCGTTATTTCATATGGATTTTACCCATACACTTAAGCGTCACCTCTTCAAACACACCGCGCACCGACGTGATGAAAAGCTTTAAAAATATGCATGCCAACATATGGAAAAGTGGTGTCTTTTGACCAGTCTCGAACGCATGCTCGCGCGCATGTACTATAACCAATGGGCACATGCATGGCTTAAAAAACCAGTTTTGTCAAAGATATTGGTGTAACTTATTTGCAATGCTGCAAAATACAAGGCTGGCGCGAGCGGTTTTCTATTGTGTATATTTTTTCTTGTATTTTCCAGAATATGAGAAAATAATTTTAAGTATTTGCGTCGGACTAGGCCTCGAAAGAAAGATTTTCAAGTGAATTTTGACACCAACCCTTCCATAGCAATGCACGTACTTGCACAATTCGAAGCAGGAAACTAATCGATAACCCCGTGTTTGAGACTCTGTATCTCAGCAACGGATTTCCCTACGCATATATACAGCGTTTTCACTTTTCAGTCCGGAATTTTCCCCTCTCTGTCATATATAAAAATCAAGCTGATTGGTCTAGAAAATTCGTCGGACTCCTTGAAAAAGTAAGAAGATTAATCTATTCCATCCAATCACATTTGGTGACACTCCGAGCTCATTAGCATAGAGAGTCATATCACGCCATGACTAGGACTGAGCCTGCACCATTGTCTGACACAGGGGTTTCATTGCCATTGCTTCATTTGTTTATGTCAGCGATGATTACATTGGCTGTATTGTTGAACAATGATGTTCACATTTAAATAAAAAGAAGAGATGAGATTATTGAACGCTGTTTTATGGAGAAAATTCCCAACTCTACCCAATGCATCTTCAGTCCACACATTACAACTATGTGTTATCCCTCTGTACATTGAGCTTAATCTACCTATATTCGCTAATGGACTGGTCCGCATACTCGCCTTTGCGTGGCTGTGTGTACAGTTGGCGCGTAGGGTCATGAATTATTTACGAGACGTACCTGTGCGCGCTGAGCAAAGAAAGACACGCACAGATCCACTTTAGTGGAATTTAATTCGGCCTGAAACTTTTCCATATGTTCCGGCCCTTTTCAACTATATCTTTTGATCCGATCGGCCTAGTTCACCAACGGAAAAAGCATTAGAAAATTTGACTTTTCTTCTTTACGGTGATGTAAATTAAAATCACGATATTTTGTTGTTCCATCGCACCGTTATTTTTTGATATTTCATCAATTTGGTCGAAATTTCTGTGGTATCCGACTTTTTGACTGAAAAGTCCTGGCTATATCTGTCGGTTTCTTGCCGGGAGAGGGCTATTTTTTACCAACGGAAAAAGATTCATGTCATTCAGTTCATTCTGAACATTTTCATATATAAATGATTCTCAATGGATGAAATAAACCCCCGACGTCAAAAGACAAAACCAATCGGTACCTCCGTCTGATTTTGGGAACTCCATTTTTCTCCATTGATTAACGTGTGTGCCTCTTGATCGCTGAAATCTGGTATAGCCAGCGGACCGGGTCGTACCATTCTTGCTCGGGGGAAATCAAGGGGTTTTTAACGTGGATTGTAATTGCGCTTAATCATGATCTGTCAAGCAAATGTGACAATGCACATCAATTTTGTGATTTATATTTTCTTAGTCAATCATTGACAAATATATTATATATGTTTGATCATGTTTTTCATCTAATTTAAGACGTAAAAATAGATATATTGACACATGTAATTACTAACCAGAAAACAAAATGTATAATTTTGTATATATCTATGTACGAGCTCCAAATTTCTAAATGAGAATGATACTTGATACTTATCTGTAATCCACCTCAAGTGATCTCTGTGATGGTGTGTGTGTGTAATTGGGTTTTTACAGACGTGCCTTATCAATCATATACGATTATTTACGTCTGGGGACCGACCTTTAACGTCACCATCCGAAAGACGTGACTCAGTTTCGAACCTGCGTCCCGGCCTCGGCTGAATCAGTTTGTAACTTCCACTATTAGCTGGATTACAGGCGCACGCCACAACGCCTAGTTAGATGGGGGTAATTGCAAGAGTTTATATATTATACCTCATACATAGATTGTCATTCACTGATTGGTCAAAACTGTATCACATGACAAGGAGCATTTCGATCTATCATTGCGTCAGAGGGTTTGATAGTACTATCAAACCCTGTGATAGGACTCCTAGCCCCTCCGCGACTTTTGCACACACAAATGCCTCCAGCGCGTAACTTGCGCGGTGTCAGTTAGCTAGCTAGGCGCTCACGTAATCACGCATTGCAATTTACGCGGAGCCGCACTGACTGCAGTACCTGTATAGCGCGCGCCAGCTAAACATGTGTTTACATCCTGTTTCATTTGGTCTACTTGTTGTATAAATTCCCCACACAGGTATTAAAATTAAACTGTTGTGGATGAATGAAACATTGAATGATGTAAATATGACCTACAGCTAGACCTATTCAAGAATCAATGAAAAGGATGAGGTATATAAAACAAATATGGACTGCTCTGTAATCGGATGGTAGTTGAAATTATCACTCCCTCGGTGGTGTTCATACCGGCCCTTCTATCACCCCCGGCTTCGCCTCGGGGGTGATAGAAGGGCAGGTATGAACAGCACCTTTGGAGTGATAATTTCCACCATCATCCTCATGAGCAGTCAATATTTGTATATTATATACCTCATATACATAGATTGTCATTCACCGATTGGTCAAAACTGTATCACATGACAAGGAGCATTTCGATCTATCATTGCGTCAGAGGGTTTGATAGTACTATCAAACCCTGTGATAGGACTCCTAGCCCCTCCGCGACTTTTGCACACACAAATGCCTCCAGCGCGTAACTTGCGCGGTGTCAGTTAGCTAGCTAGGCGCTCACGTAATCACGCATTGCAATTTACGCGGAGCCGCACTGACTGCAGTACCTGTATAGCGCGCGCCAGCTAAACATGTGTTTACATCCTGTTTCATTTGGTCTACTTGTTGTATAAATTCCCCACACAGGTATTAAAATTAAACTGTTAATTGTGGATGAATGAAACATTGAATGATGTCAATATGACCTACAGCTAGACCTATTCAAGAATCAATGAAAAGGATGAGGTATATAAAACAAATATGGACTGCTCTGTAATCGGATGGTAGTTGAAATTATCACTCCCTCGGTGGTGTTCATACCGGCCCTTCTATCACCCCCTCGGCTTCGCCTCGGGGGTGATAGAAGGGCAGGTATGAACAGCACCTTTGGAGTGATAATTTCCACCATCATCCTCATGAGCAGTCAATATTTGTATATTATATACCTCATATACATAGATTGTCATTCACCGATTGGTCAAAACTGTATCACATGACAAGGGGCATTTCGATCTATCATTGCGTCAGAGGGATTGATAGTACTATCAAACCCTGTGATAGGACTCCTAACCCCTCCGCGACTTTTGCACACACAAATGCCTCCAGCGCGCAACTTGCGCGGTGTCAGCTAGCTATTAGGGCGCTCACGCATTACAATTTACGCGGAGCTAGCGAGCCGCAGTGACTGCAGTACCTGTAAAGCGCCAGCTAAACATATTTACATCCTTCTATGTTTCATTTGGTCTACTTGTTGTAAAAATTCACCATACAGGTATTACATTAAACTGCTGTGGATGAATGAAACATTGAATGATGTATAAACATGACATACAGCAGCTAGACCTATTCATTAATCAATGAAAAGGATGAGGTATATAAAACAAATATGGACTGCTCTGTAATCGGATGGTGGTTGAAACTATCACTCCCTCGGTGGTGTTCATACCGGCCCTTCTATCACCCCCTCGGCTACGCCTCGGGGGTGATAGAAGGGCAGGTGATAGAAGGGCAGGTATGAACAGCACCTTGGGAGTGATAGTTTCTGTTATCTTATGATGACACTATATTAGATAATAAGGACACTTGGACACCGTAATGTTAGATACAACTCGTGGTCATGTTATCATGTATATCGCGCTGCTTACATGCATGCCGTACGATAGCATAGAGTCCCGTGTCTGATACTAGTCTAGGCTTCAGACCACGTAACATCTTCCTTTCTTCCCTTTTGAAAAAAAAAAATTGTTGAAAATTCTTTCCTTTATTCCCATCTGAAATTCATGTTCCAATATACGTCTTTCTTTTCACATTAAAGAAAAACAAAAATATAAAATACAAAGAAAACCTGAAAACATCTCCTTGTTGAGGTCGTATATGATTATCATAAATGATGACATGGAAATAAATCAGATATTTGCCAATCTACAGTCAATTTGGTCCATGAGTCATTATTCACGTTGATTTCTTCTTAGTGGGAGGATGCACTAGTTCATGACTGTCCTTGTGGTGTGTGAAATTGTGAATCCAGAAACTCATAGATGCTACAACACGCAACTTTAACAGGAAGCTTGTATTCTCATTTCTTTTAACTATTTCTAACACTACAGAAAAAACAACTATATTTACTATAACACTATGGGATGAATAGAGCGAGGGTATTGATCCCCAACCATGAGTCTTGGGATTATTATGCCCAACGTCTTGACTCGGGTTGCTTAACTATCAAAATGCTCATGAACATTCAAGAACACTTTAGAATAAAAAGTAGAACCTATTGGACCAATAGAGCGAGGGTATTGGTCCATAGCCAAAAGCCTCGGGGTTATTCTGCCCGATGTCATGACTTTGGTCGAGTAACACTATCAATACGCTCTTAAACTTGCTCACTTCCAAATAAGTGTATCCAAAGGTGTTCATCTGTACAATCCCTGCGTTAAACAAGGCAGCAATTCATCTGGCACAAGAACAAACACTGTAATTCACTTGCTTCCAGATAAATTCACTATGTCAGCACAAAATCCTGGTATTTTGATGGCATTTTCCTCTGCCTCTGTGGTCTGTCTCCTGTAGATAGTGGCAGTGGAAGTTGTGGTGCTGTCATTTCCTGTTGGTCAGTTGGCTGGTCTGCGGTGCTCGGCTGGGCACCGCGTCCCTCAGCTGAAGCTTGCTGGTGATGACTGCGATGTTGTCTGCTATTGGGCGGCTGAAGGTCCTCACCCATCCGCTCTGCAGATGGTGCCTCAGGGATGATGTTGGCCATCGCTCTCAGGAACCTCCGGTTACGCCGATACTGGTGGGCATCATCTGTCTCCACCACATATGATCTGTCACCAAGGATTTTTCTGCAGACAGCTCGTCTCCAAGCCTGGTGGGGGAGGTCAGGCTGTAGAAGTACACCTTGGCCTATTCTCAGCTCGGGTAGATCTTTAGCTCCTCTGTCATAATGGAGCTTGGCCTTCTGCTTTCTCAGTCTGATTTGCTCAGGAACATTTGGTACTACCTTTGGCATGAGAAGTACCTCTGCAGTGGGAAGGCATGTCCAAGTGCGTCTTGACATCAATTTCTGTACAGCACTCACTCCATCAGGATCAGGCGTGTTCCTCCATTCCAGCATTGCCGTGTAGACATATCCTTACCGAAAACGCAGGCTTATTTAGCCTGCTTTGAACCTGCGTCTGGCCTAATTATTCCATTGCATGTTAAATTTTAGCCTGTATTTTGCAACAACAGTCTTACATGTTTTAGCAGGTTAAATTTTAGCCTGTTATATTTAAAAATTAGCATGCATTTTGCAAAACAGTCTTACAGTTTAAGCAGGCTAAATCTCAGCCTGTTAATTTAAAAATTAGCATGCATTTTGCAAAATACAGTCTTACAGTTTTAGCAGGTTAAATCTTTAGCATGCCAGATGAGATGCAGTTTAATCTTTAGCATGTAAATTTTGATCATAATTTGTTAAACTAGCTGCAATCTGAAGAAATGTCCTCTGAGCAGGTTTAGAACACAAATTTAACCTGTTATTGCTTTTTACATGTAGCATGTAGGTCATTTTTCACATGCATGTTTAATGTTATATATCAGGGGTGATTCAAGAGTTTAAACAAAAGGTAATATAACATTGAGTTCTTGTTGTACAAATGCCATTTTTGGTACAGAGCTTCATTAGGACCTGCTGAATGATGGTAGGGTAGAAGCCCCCGGCATAACTATTATATATGTGTGATTGAAGGCCCCATGGCGATTGTACAACAAAAACCCAATGGTATATTGCCTTCTAAATTATTTGTGGACTACGAGGCGATTCCCCTGCCCACACCCTTATATGATATTTTTGCCGGGGGCTCCTACCCTAATATCGTTCAGTTGGTCCTAAGGAAGCCCTGTACCAAAATGGCATTTGTACAACATCAAATCAATGTTATATTACCTTCTAAATTATTTGGGGGCTACGAGGCGACGCCCCCGCCCCACACCCTTATATGATATTCTTGCCAAGGGCTTCTACCCTAATATCGTTCAGTAGGTCCTAAGGAAGCCCTGTACCAAAAATGGCATTTGTACAACATCAAATCAACGTTATATTACCTTCTAAATTATTTGGGGGCTACGAGGCGACGCCCCCCGCCCCACAACCTTAGGCCTATATAATATTTTGCTGGGGGCTCCTACCCTAATATCGTTCAATAGGTCCTAAGGAAGCCCTGTACCAAAAATGGCATTTGTACAACAACAAATCAATGTTATATTACCTTCCAAATTATTTGGGGGCTACGAGGCGATGCCCCGCCCCACACCCTTATATGATATTCTTGCCAAGGGCTTCTACCCTAATATCGTTCAGTAGGTCCTAAGGAAGCCCTGTACCAGAAAATGGCATTTGTACAACAAATCAATGTTATAAAATTAGTTGGGGGCTCCAAAAAGTCGCCCCCGCCCCCACACCCTTAAATTGAATTTTTTGCCGGGGGCTCCTAGCCTAATATCGTTTAGTAGGTCCTAAGGAAGCCCTGTACCAAAAATGGCATTTGTACAACAACAAATCAATGTTATATTACCTTCCAAATTATTTGGGGGCTACGAGGCGATGCCCCCGCCCCACACCCTTATATGATATTCTTGCCAAGGGCTTCTACCCTAATATCGTTCAGTAGGTCCTAAGGAAGCCCTGTACCAGAAAATGGCATTTGTACAACAAATCAATGTTATAAAATTAGTTGGGGGCTCCAAAAAGTCGCCCCCGCCCCCACACCCTTAAATTGAATTTTTTGCCGGGGGCTCCTAGCCTAATATCGTTTAGTAGGTCCTGAGGAAGCCCTGTACCAAAAATTTTATCCGGCATGTAACGATAGTCGATAAATTTGACGCTACATGTAAGCCACCTGACTACAATAAGTCCAATAGAAACCAATAGAAACCAACAGAAACCAACAGATCTATGTATCCATGAATATTCATTATTACTTTACACGTGTTACAGAAAAATACATTTATCATGATTTGTTAAGCAAATTATGACAATGCACATCAATTTTGTGATTTGTATTTTTCCTTCGGCAATTATTGACCAATAGATTATTTGTCTGACCATGTTACACTTACATTCATGTTTTAGCAATAGATATATTGATTATATGATTACTAACCAAGAAACAACATGTATATATTTATTATATATGTACGTGGACGTGCTTACACTAGGCGTTGTGGCGTGCGCCTGTAATCCAGCTAAAAGTGGAAGTTACAAACTGATTCAGCCGAGGACGCAGGTTCGAAACTGAGTCACGTCTTTCGGATGGTGACGTTAAAGGTCGGTCCCCAGACGTAAATAATCATATCTGATTGATACACGTCTGTAAAAACCCAATCACACACACACACACACACAACAGGCGTTGTGGCGTGCGCCTGTAATCCAGCTAACAGTGGAAGTTACAAACTGATTCAGCCGAGGACGCAGGTTCGAAACTGAGTCACGTCTTTCGGATGGTGACGTTAAAGGTCGGTCCCCAGACGTAAATAATCATATCTGATTGATACACGTCTGTAAAAACCCAATACACACACACATATGTACAAAAGTCAATCATGCATTCACCTCAAATGATCTTTGTGATGGAGTTAATACAATTGAGATTAACATATACCTAGTGTGGAAGCTTGCAAATATCGATTATGAAGTAACAATATATCACTAGTTCTTCGACCCGGCCATTTACCAATTAGAAATACTGATAAGTGATGGCAGTCGATTCCTTCATATATGTTAGCCTGCCTTTTAGATTGGCATGCAAAAATTAACCTGCCTAATTTACATATTTCAGCGTTTTTGCAGGTTAATTATGTAGTCAAAAAGCAGGTTAATTTGGCATGCTAAAAAAAGCAGGGCAATTTTGCAGGCTAATTGAGCAGGTTAAAATGATTTTGCAGGCTATTTAAACAGGCTAAAATAAGCCTGCTTTTAAAATGTACAGGCTAAATTAAGCCTGCCTAATTTGCATATTTCGGCGTTTTTGCAGGTCAGTGCTTGCTAAGGAATTAACCTGCTTTTTAGCAGCTATGCAGGCTTGAGGCAGGCTATAAGCAGGCCTGCCTTTTCGGTAAATATCACTCCCTTCTTTCAGAGCTTTTTTAAGGATTGTTTTAGCAATCTTAACTGCTGACTCTGACTTGCCATTGCTCTGACTGTATCTTGGTGAACTTGTCACATGTTCAAAGTCCCATTCTGCTGCAAATTTGGCATATTCTTGGGCCACAAATTGCGGTCCATTGTCTGTTATGACTCGTTCTGGGATGCCGTGCCTTGCGAAGTGCTGCTTCGTGCACTGGACAATATCATGTGCCATAGTGGCATCCAATTGGTCCAGCTCCCAGTAGTCTGAGTAGAAGTCTACCGTTACCAAATAGTTCCTGTTGTTAACATGGAACAAATCCTGTCCCACAATCTTCCATGGCCTGCTTGGTATTTCAGCAGACATCATTGTCTCTTTCTGCTGTTTTGGCTTCATAGAGTTGCATATGGAGCATTGTTCCACTTTTTCTCTGACTTGTGCTGCCATTCCAGGCCAGAAGAGGGTATCTCGAGCACGTCGTATGCATGCTTCTATCCCTAGGTGGCTTTTATGTACTTTTAATTTTCCACCATTCTACCTCGTAGCGCTTCAGGAATTATCACCTTCTGTCCTTTGAAAAGGATTCCATTCTGGGCCGTGATTTCATCCCTGAAGTTGAAGTACTCTCGGATGCTTCCTGGGACAGCTTCTTTGTTGTCTGGCCATCCTTGGTGGACCATTAACATGAGGTCCTGCAGCTGTTGGTCTGTGGCTGTACCACTTCTCAGTTGGTGCTCTGTAGCTGCACTCACTTTCAAGAGGTCCATCTGGTTGATTTCCTCTATCTCATGATAGATCTGATCTTTCTTGCCTGTTTCTGGTAGATATGCTCGGCTTAGCCAATCAGCGATCAGTACTTCTTTACCAGGTTTGTACGTCACATCTAGCTGGTATTTCTGTAGTCGTAGGAGCATTCTCTGGAGCCTCTTGGGAGCTCCATGTACTGCCTTTACAAATATTGGCACCAGTGGCTTGTGATCAGTCTCGATAGTGACCTTTCTTCCTTGGATATAGTGGTCAAATCTCTCATAGGTAAATACGATAGCAAGACATTCCTTTTCTATCTGGGCATAGCACTGTTCAGTGTGAGACAGAGCACGGGATGCAAATGTTATAGGCTGCCCATTCTGTAGAAGCGTTGCTCCCAAGCCCTTTTCCGAAGCATCACACTGTATAGTTGTCTCAGCTGTTTCATCAAAGTATTTCAAGACTGGTGCGTTGGTAAGCATGTGCTTGATTTCCTTCAGGACTTCAGTGTGGTGTTCAAACCATTCAAAATGTGTCTCTGCATCAGTCAATCTTCTCAATGGTTCTGCTACTGCTGAAAGCTTCGGAAGAAACTTGGCCAGGTATGTCACACTGCCTAGGAGACGCTGAACAGCTTTCTTGTCATCAGGGGGTGCCATATCAACAACGGCCCGTACCTTCTCTGGATCTGGACGAAGTCTATCCACTGACAGCTTGTGCCCCATGTGTGTGACTGAGGTTTGTCTCAACTTGAGCTTGAGCCTTGGCCTTGTTGAGCTTGAGATTGACTTTCCTGGCTCGTTGGAGAAACATCTCCAATTTCTTGTCATGGTCCGCTATTGCCTCTTCTGTGGTATCTCCAGTTCCGAACACAAGAAAGTCATCATCAGCTATGACTTCAACACCATGGAGCCCTTCAATAATCTCGTGTTGTCGTCTTTGGAATTCTTCAGGCGCTGAAGAAATCCCGAACGGCATTCTTTTGTACCTATATATACCGTCCGAATGGGGTGGCAAACGTTGTTAAGTAGCTGCTTGCCTTATCCATTTGCACCTGCCAGAATATCCTTGGCGTCCAATACTGTAAAGATCTTTGCTTTGGCCAGATTCGGAAGGATATCATCTATCACTGGAATTGGGCAGTGCGGTCTCTTAATAGCCTGGTTCAATTCTCTCGGATCTAAGCAGATGCGTATCTTCTGTGGCTTCTTGACTATGACCATGCTGCTGATCCAGTCTGTTGGCTCTGAGACCTTAGTTATGATTCCTCTCTGTTCCAGCTCTGTCAACTTCTTCTTCAGATCTTTCTTGATATTGATGGGGATTCTGCGTGCTGGATGCTTTACAGGTGTAATCTTCTCATCAATTGTCAGCTTGTATTCTCCAGGAAGACATCCCAGTCCTTCGAATACATCCTGGTATTCCTCATTCAGATCTCTGGACTGCGTGAAATGAAGTGTTTCATCTCTGCTTCCAACATGGATTACACCCATCTTGAGTGACGATTCTGCACCGAGCAAGGGAACTTCTCTAGTTGTCTCAACAATCTTGAAGTTCAGGTTATATGAATTCCCTTCATAAATGCATGTCAGGTTTCTCTCTCCCTTCACGGGTATGTATGCATCATCACCATACAGCTTTATTCTCACTCTAGAAGGGTGTAGGTGAGGGTTGTCTGTTCCTTCCAGTCCGGCCAGCGCTCTGTATGGCATCACATTGCAGGTTGCTCCTGTATCCACCTGGCACCGAACTGGTTTCTTTCTATGCTTATCTTCGATCTGAAGTGTGACAAAGATTTTCTTCCCTTTGTTATCCTTGAGAAGACCTACATGTTCCACTTCCCGGCTGAAGTTGGATTCTTCATCCGATCCAGTCATCTCTGCTATGTCACACTGATCTTGCTCACCAGCGTGCACACTCTCAGTCTTTGCTCTACATACTTTAGAGAAATGGTGCATCCTTTTGCACCTTGAGCACTCTTTGCCATATGCAGGGCAATTATTTCTGCCTTTCTGATGCTTGAGTCCACAATACTGGCATGAATTACCCCTTGTGGCAGTGTACTTTGCTTTATCTGGATTGCTCTTCTGTATAGGTATTGTCCCTTAGCGTGCTTGGTCTTAGCAAAGTTCACTTCTTGTAATGGCTGGTCACTGCCTGTGATCACCTTCAGTTGCTGCGTGGTGGCTTCACTAATCTTCAGCATATCAAAAGCTTTTTTCATCGAGCATTCATCTTCTCTGAATAATCTGGCTCTAGCTCCTTGATCTCGACAGCCCATGACTAACCTGTCTCTGACCATCTCATCTTCCAGTCGCTGGTCTCCAAACTCTAGTGCTTGCCAGTTTATGCAACCTTTCCATGAATTGCGTGACCGCCTCTTGTGGCTGTTGCTCTGCTGAGTGAAACATATACCTCTGGCCTCTCATACAGCACATTCCTTTTCATTACAAAATTATCTCTTAGGCTTTCTAAAATCTTGCTGACAACTTTCATATCCTCTTGAGAAAGCTTCAGCCCTGTCAGCACTGTGCGTCTTCAGCGTGGCCACCTGGATTTTCGCATCCTTATTTTCCAACTCAGTTGCTACACAATAATCTGTCCAAGCCTCCTCAAAATTCTGCCAATTGAGCTCTGTATTCCCTCTACATATCATTGGGGATGGAGGTGGAATCTGGAATGATGCCATATTCTAGAGTTTGTAGCTTGAATTTGTCACTCAAATACTATCAACAAATACACCTTGGGCAAGAAGACTTACGTGACCGGGTACACCTGCGAAGTTCCATCCAATATACGCTGCAGTAATGTCTAGATGTTTCATTATCCTGGTCAAATAACCATATCAAGTTCAAAACACGATCCTGTCGTCCTCTCTTAAATTTCTGTCCTATGATTTGTCTTCTGGGGGTGGGTATGACATCCTGCTACGGATTTCTTGTCACTTCTGACACCATGTTATCTTATGATGACACTATATAAGATAATAAGGCCCAAAAAAAAAATCATTTGGTTTTCCTCGATTGCTTTTCTGAAGTAGGGGCGGGCGGGCGGATTTTTTTTTTTTTCCATTTCATTTTTTTTCCCTCTTCATTTGGACTCTTTACTTCCTATTTATTTTCATTTTTTGTTCAAATCATGAGGCCAATATTATTATTTAAACACAAAAAGAATCCCAGAAAAAAGAGCTGGCCGCCCCGAAAATTACCCCTGCATGCAGTGATCGTGTGTACGTGTGCGCGCTATCCGACTGCAGTGATTGAATACGTGCTGTAAGACACTTCGAGTATGCTATATACATGAAAAATCGCGATCTGAATCTGAAAATACTTGAAATACAGCTCAGGTTTTGGTACCCATCTTCCTCACAGACACGCGTAAGATATTTGATTTTTCAGATTTAGGTAGCAGGACCGCCGATTACATTGCTAAAATGTGATATTTAAGGATACATTTTCCATTGCAAATGTGGATCTCCTGTGACTCTGAAATGTATTGTGTCATAATTATGTGATATGCTATTATCTATGTATTTTAAAGTGATTTCACCATGCGTACAACGGACCTGGCCGAAAATCCCTCCTCTATATTATAATATAAAGACAGAATTGCGTACTGAAAGACCAAATTGGCGACGGGACACATTTTGATCCTTGCAACATGCATAAAATGGTTAAAATTGCTCCAAAAAACTTTAAAAATTGCTCCAAAAAAAAAAAAATATTTCAAAAAAAAAAAAATACGAGCGGGCCGAAACTGACGAGCTTTTTTTTTTTGGCCTAAGGACACTTGGACACCGTTATGTTAGATACAACTCGTGGTCTTGTTATCGTACTGGTGTGTTAATTGGCTCAGTCAGTAGAGCGTCCGCCTCACAACCGGGAGGTCGTGGGTTCGAACCCCGGCCGCGTCATACCAAAAGACGTTAAAAGATGGGAGTCGCTGCTACCTTGTTTGGCGTTCAACAATAAGGGGATAGAGCAATGTCGATCTGGCGCTGCTCAGTGGCTGCCGGGCTCACGATCAATTGGGCACAAAGAATTTCCATTTTCGGTTTAATAAAATTTGGAGTGGACTATAAAAGATTATTATTATTATTATTATTATTATTATTATTATCGTGTATATCGCGCTGCTTACATGCATGCCGTACGATAGCATAGAGTCCCGTGTATGATACTAGTCTAGGCTTCACACCACGTAACAGTTTCCACCATCATCCTCATGAGCAGTCAATATTTGTATACTATATGGTCCTGTTGGTGGCCAGATGCCAATATTGATTATTGATTATCACAATATCAGTTGATTACTGGTCTCAACTGGTAAATCAACTGGAAATATCAACTGGTATATCAACTGGTAAACCAACTGGTATATATCAACTGGTAAATATACTGGTTTTCAACTGGTAAATCAACTGGAAATATCAACTGGTATATGCATGCAGTGGCGGATCCGGGGGCCCCCTAGAAAAAAACAGGTAAAAACACCCATTTTTTGAAAAAAAGAAGTTGGGCCCCTCCTGGCGCCCAAGGGGTGGCGGTGGAAAAAAAATTAACCCTTCCCGTAGGGAAATTTTTTTTCGGGTGCCAAAAAAAAAAAATTTTGCTCAGTACCCCTGGCGCCCAAGGGGGGGGGTCGAAAAATCACCGGCACGATTTTCAAATTTTCGCACGAAATGGGCCCCTTTTTAGGCCCCCTCCCTTGCCGTCGGGTGGATCCGCCCCTGGGTATATGAACTGGTTTTTCAACTGGTTTGTCAACTGGTCCCAGATAGCGTTGTCTCAATTTCCATCAACCAGTTGAAAATACTGGTTTGAACTGGTACCAGTTGACCAGTTGCCTACTGGTTTCAACTGGTTTTTCGACCTGGGATGACCTCTCGCGTCCTACTTTCTTTTCATGTCTGTGAATTACCATTTATGCTGATCGACCCCTTATTCATGTTTTTAATTTATCAATGTTAAATGGAATAGTGCCTGAAAGTATGAAAATTGCAAAAGTCGTACCCGTTTTTAAAAAGGGAGATCCCCAATCTTTCTCAAATTATCGCCCTATTTCCCTTTTAACCTCCTTCTCAAAGATCCTTGAGAAAGTGATGTATGTTAGAACATTAGAATTTTTAAACAAAAGTAAAATATTCTCAAACTTTCAGTTTGGGTTTCGAGAGAAACATACTACCTCTCATGCCTTGCTGCACTTTATAGATAAGGTTTCACAAGCAATAGACAAAAAGATGCACACAATCGGTATATTTCTTGATTTTTCCAAGGCATTTGATACTATAGACATTTTGCTAGAGAAATTATCACATTATGGTGTCAGGGGCACAGCTCTGGACTGGTTTAAGAGCTACTTAGCTGACAGGAAACAATTTGTTTCTTTAAACGGTTTTGAATCAGGGTTACAGGATGTCACATGCGGCGTTCCTCAGGGATCTCTCCTTGGTCCACTCTTGTTTATTGTATATATTAATGACTTTCATTTCTCATCTGATATTTTGTCATTCATTTTATTTGCTGATGATTCTAGCTTGTACTACTCACACAAAAATCCACAAACTCTGTTAGAAACGGTTAATCTCGAACTACCCAAGACGAAAATCCAATTGAAACCAATTGAACACCAATGGAATTTTCAATTGGTTTCAATTGGTTTCAATTGGTTCCAATTGGTTTTAATTGGTCTCAATGGGACTTTAATAGGACTCCAGTTGGTTTCAATTGGTCCAATTGGCCCTATTTTGGACTTCAATTGGTCCAATTGAAATCCCATTAAAGTCTAATGGGGCCAATTGAAATCTTTTTTTAAAGTCTAATGGGGCCAATTGGACCAATTGAAACCAATTGAAATCCCATTAAAGTCTAATGGGGCCAATTGAAACCAATTGAAATCCCATTAAAGTCTAATGGGGCCAATTGGTCCAATTGAAACCAATTGAAAATTCAATTGGTGTTCAATTGGTTTCAACCAATAGGACCCATAGAAACCAATAGGACCAATGCTCAATGAAAACCAATTCGACCAATAGAAACCAATAGGATCAATAGAAACCATTAGACCAATAGAAACCAATAGGACCGATATGATCAATAAGACCAATAGAACCCAATGGGACCAATAGAAACCAATAGGACCAATAGAAACCAATAGGACCAATAGAAACAGTCCAATAGAAACCAATAGAAAACCAACAGATCTTTGTATCTCATGAATATTCATTAGTATACTCTACACGTGTCACAGAAACATACATTTATCATGATTTGTTAAGCAAATTATGACAAATGCACATCAATTTTGTGATTTGTAATTCCTTCAGCAATTATTGACCAGATTGTCTGATCATGTTACAATTACATGTACGTTTTAGCAATAGATATATTGATTATATGATTACTAACCAAGAAATAACATGTATGTTTATTATATATCTTTGTACGAGCCTCAATCTTTTCAAAAGTCAATCTTACATTCACTTCAAATGATCTTTGTGATGGAGTAAATGCATTTGAGATTAGAATATACATATTGATGGACAGTTGCCAACATTGATTATGAAGTATCAATTTATCAATAGTTCTCGATTTACCAATTGCCAGTTGGTTTCAATGGGGACCAATATTTGCCAGTTGGTCTCAATGGGGACCAATTGCGTTTCAATGGGGACCAATTGCCAATTGGTTTCAATAGGTACCCATTGTTTCACTTTCCATGTACTCCAAATTGCCAATTGGTATTCAATTGGGATTCAATGGGGACATTCAGTGGGGACCAATTGCCTTTCGGTTTCAACGGGGACCAATTGCCTTTCGGTTTCAATGGGGACCAATTGCCAATTGGTTTCAATAGGTACCCATTGTTTCACTTTCCATGTACTCCGAATTGCCAATTGGTATTCAATTGGGATTCAATGGGGACATTCAATGGGGACCAATTGCCTTTCGGTTTCAACGGGGACCAATTGCCTTTCGGTTTCAATGGGGACCAATTGCCAATTGGTTTCAATAGGTACCCATTGTTTCACTTTCCATGTACTCCAAATTGCCAATTGGTATTCAATTGGGATTCAATGGGGACATTCAATGGGGATTCAATTGGATTTTCGTCTTGGGTAAGTAAAATTACTTTGTGGATTCAAGCAAATAAATTGTCTTTAAATCTGCAAAAGACAAATTATATGTTTTTTAGTAATACAATTAAAGTGCTTCCAGGAGATGTATCATTTAATAATGTATTGATAGATAGGGTATCATCAACAAAATTCCTTGGTTTGCACATTGATGAGCAAATGAGTTGGAAAATTCATGTAAATCATCTCCGTAAGACATTGTCAAAAAACAGTGGCGTAATTCATAAGTTGAAATCAATTTTTCCTAAAGACATTCTTCTAATAATGTATTCAACATTAATCCTTCCCTATCTTAATTATGGTGTTCTTGCTTGGGGTAACTCTCATAAAACTAATCTTGAAAAATTATACTTGATTCAAAAGAGGATCTTAAGAATTATTTGTAATGTTAGCCTTCGTACACATACTAATCCGCTTTTTTATACGCATAGAATTTTAAAGGTGCAAGATATTTATCACCTTCAACTGGGTGCTCTAATGTACAACTTCAATTCTGGTGTCCTACCACAGGCTCTTGTCGGTATGTTTAGGAAAAATAGTCAAGTTCATGACCATGCTACACGAAATGCCTCTGCGTTTCACTTACCCCAAGTAAGGACAAAGTTTACTTTTAATACTTTGGTTTGTACTGGACCTAGATTCTGGAACTCTCTTGGCTCTAGCGTTAAGCAAACTGTTAGTCTCTCTGCATTTAAGTGTACACTTAGGGTTTATCTTCTCGATAAATACTGTGACTCGTAGATTAGTTTATTTTCGTAGTTATTTTGATGATATATCTATTATGTTATTACAGATGTATATAATTCCTTCTTCTTGATATTATGTGTCTAATTGAATATTTTCAGATTGTCAGCCTTTTATCCCCTCCCACTGTTGTCTTGTGCCCGTTGTGTGATGTGCCTATTGTCGATGTGCTGTACGTAGTCTTTTATTATTTCTCATATTTTCTCTCTTTTCTCCCGTCTTGTCTCGTCTAGTCTAGTTTCCCGAATTTTGTGTACACTTCTTGTTTCTTATACCATCTTAGGTAGTCACCAATATATACTCCCATCATGGTTATCTTGTTGCTTTTTTATGTACCAACCAATTATTTGGTCCAGAGGGGATCGACCCTAAAACTTACAAGCTTTGCTTTTACCAGGGTCTCCTCGTCTTTCTTTTAGTTCACTTTGTTTTATCATTGTCATAATCTTTTTTGTTTGCATTGTAAATGTGTAATGATTTCATGTACTGCTCTATGTGACATTTGAAAGAAAGACGAATAAATATCTTATCTTATCTTATCTATCTTATCGAGAGTCTGGACGGCCGCGGCTGCCGGCCAGGCACACACGGTATGAAGGGGTGACCAAAGTTCGCGGACATTTTAGAACATATCACAAAATGTGATATTCGATCTATGATTTCTCAGATTCTACACAAATTTGTTTATTTCAATTATTACCAAACGAACGGCAAAGTTTTTTTACTACAAATTGGGTCAACTAGAAAATTTATCGTCGAAGGATTTCGGAGATATCGCGAACTAAAAATTCGATGTCCGATCGTGCGTGCGCGCTGCATCTAAAAAAAGTCTTAAAAACAACGAGACCTAAGTTCACGCACGGGGGTTTACAGCTGCATGATTTTATACAAAAATGCGATACATCAAAAATAAGGTGATTTCATAATTTGCAAGGCAAGATATCATACAATCAGTTGGTACCACTCTTTACTTACAATTTTGAGGATATCTGCTCTCAAAATGAATTGATAATTTGTCGGAACGGATGCAAATGACTGCAAAATTTGCCGATCTTTTGTTAATATTTTCACAATTTCGCACCCAATTCCAAAGAAAATTTCGTTTCTGGGTAATTTTATGATCCTCTTTCCATTGGTGATATCAGATTTCTGAAATCTTACCGATTTTTTGAGAAAGCGAACTTTGGTCACGCGCGAACTTTGGTCACACCATCATACAGCTCACAGTCACAGTAGGCCTACAGGCTACGCTCGATCTGCACAGCGAATGCACAACATATGGATTTTACCCATATACACTTAAGCGTCACCTCTTCAAACGTACCGCGCACCGGTCGACGTGAAAAGCTTTAAAAATATGCCAAATTCCGGCCCTTTTCAACTACATCTTTTGATCTGATAGGCCCTAGTTCACCAACGGAAAAAGCATTAGAAAATTTGACTTTTCTTCTTTACGGTGATGTAAAAATCACGATATTTTGTTGTTCCATCGCACCGTCATTTTTTGATTATATTTCATCAATTTGGTCAAAATTTCTGTGGTATCCGACTTTTTGACTGAAAAATCCTGGCTATATATCTGTCGGTTTCTTGCCGGGAGAGGGCTATTTTTTACCAACGGAAAAAGATTAATGTCATTCAGTTCATTCTGAACATTTTCATATATAAATGATTCTCATTGGATGAAAAAACCACCGTCAAAAAACAAAACCAATCGGTACCTCCGTCTGATTTTGGGAACTCCATTTTTCTCCATTGATTAACGTGTGTGCCTCTTGATCGCTGAAATCTGTAGGTATAGCCAGCGGACCGGGTCGTACGTACCATTCTTGCTCGGGGGAAATCAAGGGGTTTTTAACGTGGATCATAATTGCGCTTACTCTCTCATGCATTGCATACGGAAAATAATAATCGAATTGAACTGTGTGTGTGTGTGTATATTGGCCAATTACTGATTCATCATCTATAAGACCTCCATTACTAAGTATTAGACTCCCTTTTCTTATTCAATCACCCGTGCTCTAAATAGAACAGTCGCGAACCTAGAGTGATCCAATCAGAGCCAATCAGATTCAGCCGCACAGCTGCGCGGACATTGTACGTGTAGTCGGTTCTGTATGCGCACAGCTGACCAGTGCAGTCAGTCCGCAGCCGGTGCGAAAACCCTCTATTTTATTCAGCACGTATGCACGAATTTACGTGTCTTGCATACGTAATGAGTTGTGCAGACGGTCATTCCGATTGGCAGTTTTTGCCTTTACACTGCAAAAACCAGGGTGTTAAATTTCTAACACCAGTATGGTATTGAATTTTTTTGACACCATTGGTGTTATTTTTAACACCGGTCAGATTTAAGCATGCATTAATAATTACTGGGTGTTAAGTAACATGGTGTTGTTTTATGCTTGGTGTTGAAAGTATCATCACGTGATTTCGTTTAAGGCGGTTGATTGGTCGAATAAGTTTTCACAAAGTGTACGCGCGCTTAATGATTACTTTACACGTGTTCACAGAAAAATACATTTATCATGATTTGTTAAGCAAATTATGACAATGCACATCAATTTTGTGATTTGTATTTTCCTTTGGCAATTATTGACCAATAGATTATATGTCCGATCTTGTTACAATTATATTAACGTTTTAGCAATAGATATATTGATTATATGATTACTAACCAAGAAACAACATGCATGTTTATTATATATATATGTGTACCATAGCCTGTACCACATACATGTTAATCTTGAATTTACTTCAAATGATCTATGTGATGGAGTTAATGCAATGGAGATTAGAATATACCTATTGGTGGACAGTTGCCAACATCGATTATGAATTATCACTTTACCACTGGTTCCTCTACCCTGGTCGATAATGGTCGATAATAGGGAATATGGAATGTGGGACCATTAGACATACATAGAAAAATCTCTAATGGATCAACAAGAATATAAACACCAAAAGTGGAATTGAATTTGTTATGATTCCAGATATTGGTGTTAATCTACACCAGTAGGAGTTGTCAAATATTAACACCAAAAGTGGAATTGAAATTATCTAATTCCAGAAAATGGTGTTAAGTAACACCAGAGGAGTTGCACGATATAGATACCAAGAAAGTGTTAAATTTAACACCCTTGGTGTTAAATTTAACACTCTGGTTTTTGCAGTGATATAATTGTTCATTTTTCATGAAATTGGTCTTATTTTACAGATAATAGACGTTGCACCTTCTGTATACATATATATGACAATCATGTTAAATATTTTTGGGGAACAGATATTTCGCCTAGAAAATGGGTTTTTTTTACGATAAATCTATCTTAAGAGTAGGGCTGATTTTCACATAGAAATCATTCTTGCGACACGAAGATGTTATAATCAGCATAAAGCATAGATATTTTTCTTTACAATGATATCAAAATTATTATATTTTACTATATGTACCAGAGTCAGGAACCAAGAAAAATCACGCGAATGTTTATGAACAACTAATAGAAATAGTCAATTTTGCCGATGTGATAATAGAGAGTTCTGATTGGTCAAATACGTCAACTACGTCACAAGTGTTCCGCTTTGGTTCATTAACATTCTGAATATAACTTAGCAAGCGTGCCTTGTGGCGTGCGCTGTTAATGCACTTGCGCGTAGACAGTCATGACAACAATCTAACGACCCTGGATCAAGTACGTCATATCCGCCATCTAGATATTTTTTTTCTACAATATTTCTTTTTTAATCATTTTTCTTATTTTTTTTCGGCCAGTCGGTTGCGCGGCGGAGCTCCCTGGAGTGTAATAATCAGTTATGCATTGCCATTGCTCAGTCGGCGAGCGTGCACGAGTATGAAATCACACAATTTCGCCCCATCATAGAAAGAACAAATTGGTAACTTCCGGGTTTTTAGGGTCTTAATTACTATGATTATATAAAGAGAACATGAATTTGCGAAAATTAGGTTTTGACATTATTTTGATCAGTGACTTTTCATCTTTCGAACGAATCTCAATTAAAGTAAACAAATTAATTATGTACCAGAGTCAGGAACCAAAAGCGAAATTCCGGGTACAAAATAGCTGTTGAAATGTTACAAAAATAACACCAATAAAAGTGGTGAAAAAGGATTGTTTCAAAATTGTGAAATATGGCAAATTACATATCAAACTGAAGCTGAAAATCTCGAGTAAATTACCGTTGCGTGCTGCCATGTTGACTGAAGTTATCGACCACAAAAGCAGCTGCATGTACACCCTTACAAATCTCACGGAAAATCTCGTGAATTTCAGCACACGTGAATGTTACGATATCACCAATGATCAGACGCTGAATAAAAATCAGCTTACAGCCTCATTAGCGAGCTTTCGATTTAGGCACCCGACGTGGGCTACGACGCGTGACGTCATATTTACCCCCTGCGCATGCGCGAGTTTCTGGGCCCACGTTCCCTTCCAAATCACACGACGGGAGTCGGGGGTAATTTCCGTGAATCCCCGTCGTCGTGAAAACGTCAAATTGAGTGCAGTTTCATCGGTATCCCTGATCAAACTTCCAGACGACTCGGTATAATTAAACTAGTTATGTTCTTTATATCATTCTATTATTTCCTCTTGCTATCCTTTGTTTCTTTTTCTATCACCTTTTCTTATGTTATTCTTTGTTTTATCATTCTATCACTTTCTCTTTCTGTCTTTTCTCATGTTATTTTTTCTTCTATCATTCTATCACTTTCTCTTTCTGTCTTTGCTTATGTTATTCTTTGTTTCTTCCTTCCATCACCTTCTCTTATGTTGTTCCTTTATCATTCAATCACTTTCTCTTTCTGTCTTTCCTTATGTTATTCTCTGTTTTTATCATTCTATCAATTCCTCTTTCTATCTTTCCTTATGTTATTCTTTGTTTCTTCCTTCCATCACCTTCTCTTATGCTGTTCTTTGATTTTATCATTCTATCAATTTCTCTTCCTATCTTTCCTTATGTTATTCCTTGTTTCTTCCTTCTACCACCTTCTCTTATGTTATTTCTTTATCATTCTATCACTTTCTCTTTCTTTCTTTCCTTATGTTATTCTTTGTTTCTTCCTTCTATCACCTTCTCTTATGTTGCTCTTTGTTTTTATCATTCTATCAATTCCTCTTTTTATCTTTCCTTATGTTATTCTTTGTTTCTTCCTTCTATCACCTTCTCTTATGTCATTCTTTATTTTTTATCATTCTATCACTTTCTCTTTCTTTCTCTCCTTATGTTATTCCTTGTTTCTTCCTTATGTTATTCCTTATTTCTTCCTTCCATCACCTTCTCTTATTATATTCTTTTTTAAAAATATCATTCCTCACTTTCTCTTTCTGTCTTTCCTATCATCTTTTCGTATGTTATTCTTTGTTTCTTCCTTCTATCACCTTCTCTTATGTCATTCTTTATTTTTTATCATTCTATCATTTTCTCTTTCTGTCTTTCCTTATGTTATTCTTTGCTTCTTCCTTCTATCACCTTCTCTTTCTTATGTTATTCTTTTTTTTCTATCATTCTATCACTTTCTCTTTCTGTCTTTCCTTATGTTATTCTTTGTTTCTCCCTTGTAACACCTTTCTTATGTTGTTCTTTGTTTTTATCATTCTATCAATTCCTCTTTCTATCTTTCCTTATGTTATTTTTGTTTCTTCCTTCTATCCCCTTCTCTTATGTTATTCTTTATTTTTTATCATTCTATCACTTTCTCTTTCTTTCTTTCCTTATGTTATTCTTTGTTTCTTCCTTCTATCACCTTCTCTTATGTTATACCTTTATCATTCTATCACTTTCTATTTCTGTCATCCTAATGTTATTCTGGATATCAGATTTTCGCGTACTGTGAATTTAGTATCTGATTTAATCACCTGATCTCAAAAATTGGTCACGTGACCGACGAAAGCACCGTCGTGAAAAATCGAAAGCACTGCCGCGAAGTCCGGTAGAAGTTTTCCAGACCTGGAAAAGTTTAAGTTTAAGTTTAAAGTACAAGGTTTTTTTGTTGATTTGTGTTCTAGATGGGTATTGAAGTAAATTCAGCTTGGTTGCCAGCTTGGCAACCTTGGGCAACTTTTTTAATAGCCTAATTAGCATAATCATCTAATTGCATATGTGCAATATGTAATAATGTTGCTAATCTTAATCCAGGAAGCCTGAAAACGTGGATAATACGACTTTTCAAGGGTTTTCTATGTCGAGGAATTTATTTCTGACACATATTTTTTATTTTAAAGTAATGCAATTGTCTTAAATAGCATAATTAGCATAATGAGCTAATTAGCATATGTACAATATATGGACTTCGTTGTCATTGTTTATCTATAAAGCCTAAAAATGGTGCAATGCAACATTGTAAATCAATTTTGAAAGACTACACATTAATTCATGAGAAGATGTTCCATGTAGATGTAGTATAATTAGCCTAATTAGCATAATAATCTAATTAGCATATATGTGCAATATGTAATAATGTTGCTAATCTTAATCCAGGAAGCCTGAAAACATGGATAATATGAATTTTCAAGGGTTTTCTATGACGAGGAATTCATTGATGACACCATTTTTTATTTTTAAGTAATGCAATTGTCTTAAATAGCATAATTAGCATAATGAGCTAATTAGCATATGTAAAATATATGGACTTCATTGTCATTGTTTATCTATAAAGCCTAAAAATGGTGCAATGCGACACTGTAAATCACTTTTGAAAGACTAATCATTAATTCATGAGAAGATATTCCATGTAGATGTAGTATAATAAGCCTAATTAGCATAATAATCTAATTAGCATATATGTGCAATATGTAATAATGTTGCTAATCTTAATCCAGGAAGCCTGAAAACATGAATAATATGACTTTTCAAGGATTTCCCATGACGAGGGATTAATTTATGACACCACTTTTTATTTTTAAGTTATGCAATAGACTTATTATGGAAGTATTGTACTAATAAGCCTAATTAGCATATTTGTAGAATATCAATTATTTAGAACTATATTGGGCTTCACGAATTGTACGTCCAATGTGGTGGTGATCTTGGGCGCAAGGCAATGTTGTCAAACCTCATGAAATGTCTAGGAAATGACGGGGTCATCATACGCATTGATGGTTGTGCTTCAGTCATTGGATTTAGAGAGACTGTCGGAAACACACTGAAGATGGTTAAAGCAGATGATAGTGAAGGAATTGATGATGTGGTGAGACAGGTACGTAGAGAGGCCAGAGATGTTGAATACAACAGTGCAAACTATGATCTGTCTATGTTGACCAAAGCCGGAACCATTGAGAGTACAAGCCCGACGTTGCTCAAGCTTGTGGCAGAATTGGTATCAAATGGAAAAGTTACCAAGAAAGCAGTTAGTCTAGCTGAGTCAAGCCATCCAGAGCCATGTAACCTCCACCAGAAATCAGACGACACTAGGACTTGCTGTCAAGCTGCACCACCGTCACGGCAGCTCTGACCTCATACGACTTCTTCTTCTTCTTCTTCAGGATAATCTGCCTCCTTCACTGCTGAAGATTCTTGCAGATGTATAAGTGAATGTGTTTGGCGACATAGGGATGCCCAGGTGTGCAGGTGAAAGGTGTATATCGTCGCGCGCCCTGCATAAGGGCGCTAGCCTGTGCGCGCGCGGAAAAAACGTTTTCGAGATAATCGCGTTATAAAGGTTTGAATGCCTACCATAACTGAGCTGCTACGTCATTTAAACTATAAGATTGTTAATATATAGCAAATATGGATCAATTTAATTACACCATGTTTGGAAATCCAGTTGTAAATACTTTTGAAGTTACATCCGTTTTAATGCTTGAGCCTTTCTGCCGGGAAGGCAACTGCGCGATGCGCTGCCTTGCATAAGGGCCGTACACTCATTGCGCCCTTCTACCGGGACGCTTCCGCGCGTTGATTGCTTCACATAAGGGCCGTACACTCATTGCGCCCTTCTACCGGGACCATACCAGTGTGTTGCGCAGTATCACAGAAGGGCTGCTCCCATAGACGCGCGTGTTAAATACATGTCGCTACGTAGAGCTAGAGCAGCAGGTCTATAAAGTTGTAGGCGCTTATTAAAACACATGAAACTCGTAATTTTTAATGAAATCACTATGTATTTTGGCTGACTACTTTAATTTTCAGAAAACAATGTTTATTTTTAATAACTATAGCAATTCACCGAGATAAACCTAGCTTAGCATAGTGGGTGGAATAGGCCTATCAATTGGTGCCCCGGGGCGTTTCACAAAGATTAAAAGTTGAACTCGACTCCAGGTTGGACCTATTATGGAAAGCCATTAGTTTCTTTGCAAAATTGATGCAACAGTTCTTTTAAAAGGCATACATTTTTATTCAAATAAGTAGAACCGTTGAATTTAGTTTTTGTTGTTGGAAGTTCCAAATACTTTTTTTGTTGCTCTTGAATATTATGTTTTATCCCAAGGCTTTTTAATATGGCTTTTAATACCAGATAGGTCCAACGTAGAGTTATGTTAAACTTATAATCTTTGTATTATCATTAATGATTCAGTTTGAAGCATGTGCGTCCGTCCATTACCATCTTGTTCCAACCCTCCTCCCAACAAAATACATGTAATACACTAGTTTGTTTTATTTAGATCAGCAATAATTTTATCAAACTACAATCATACACTCACACAATCAAAGTATCTATCAATATCAGAGCCCCTATCTTTGTTTTTATTTTTCTTCTGATCTGTCCACAAACCACTCTGTTCAAAACAACAACACAATGCCAAGCAGGAAACTGGTATACAACAATCTATTCACAATACACATAATTACAAGCCATGGAAAGGGTTCATTTTATTAATGACACTATTTGTAACATATCAAACACTTTCCAATGCTTATATCAATCAAATTATCCAGTACATGTCTGCAGCAAAATTTGGATTATCAATTGATAAAACAAAGCTATTCAAACATAATAATTTCACGATGAACAAAAATGACTTGAAATTAAGTCTTCTTTAGAACTATCAAACTTCATATTTACACTGTATATCATTATCCCTGTAAAGAGTACATAGAACATATTACAAAAACAATTATCAAATAGTTTATAATATTAATTCATTTCATTTTGGTAGAAATTACACTCATATTTACATTAATACATTATTCACACATGAATAATCACATTCTTTGTGTACATTGTCTAATAAATCACTTGTTTTGATTTCAATAACAGGTTTTATATAAGGAATGTTTAAAGACTTGTAAATTTGTAAATCCTGTCCCTGAATGCAATCGATAAACATGACACACTGATAAAACTTTCTATAACATGGCAATATTTGTGGCATGTAATATAGCTCTGAACATCACACACTGATGAAACTTTGATAACATGGCAATATTTGTGGCATGTAATATAGCTCTGAATATCACACACTGATGAAACTTTCGATAACATGGCAATAAAATGGTGATATTCAGAGCTATTTTACATACCACTAATATTGTCATGTTATTGAAAGTTTCATCAGTGTGTGATATTCAGAGCTATATTACATACCACTAATATCGTCATGTTATAGAAAGTTTGAGCTATATTACATGCCACAAATATTGCCATGTTATAGAAAGTTTCATCAGTGTGTGATATTCAGAGCTATATTACATACCGCAAATATTGTCATGTTATTGAAAGTTTCATCAGTGTGTGATATTCAGAGCTATATTACATACCACTAATATTGTCATGTTATAGAAAGTTTGAGCTATATTACATGCCACAAATATTGCCATGTTATCGAAAGTTTCATCAGTGTGTGATATTCAGAGCTATATTACATGCCACAAATATTGCCATGTTATAGAAAGTTTCATCAGTGTGTGATGTTCAGAGCTATATTACATGCCACAAATATTGCCATGTTATCGAAAGTTTTATCAGTGTGTGATGTTCAGAGCTATATTACATGCCACAAATATTAGTGGTATGTAACATAGCTCTGAACATCACACACTGATGAAACTTTCTATAACATGCCAATTTTGTGCCATGAAATATAGCTCAAACTTTCTATAACATGACAATATTAGTGGTATGTAACATAGCTCTGAATATCACACAATGATGAAACTTTCTTTAAAGGTACTATGTCCCATTTGCAGGCCAAAAAATGAAAAGGTTAAATTCCAACGGCATTTGAAAGACAATACTAATTTAGAACTTCCCTAAAAAAGGGGGCTTGAAAATGTCTTTAAGTGGGAAAATAACGACTATTAGTTGTCGAATCGACTTAGGAGCTATAGAGCCAGTAAGTAATAGTCTGATTTTCAGACCATTGTACCGAATGGTCGTACGTTTTATGCTGCAAAGATTCAATCAGTTTAATTTTGGCCATTACAAGAAGTGGGTTATTGATGTAGACAAATGCTCATGTACCCTTTACAGCTCATTTTATGTATGTTATTACCAAAGATGAATAAAAGCCAGTCAGTCACTCAATAGTGTCTGACAGTGAAGTTTAGCAAGTAAACAGGTTTCCTTGCATAATTTGAATATTAGGACACTGCTGACGTTTAAATTTCACAGATAGGACATACATGACATATTCATAATTCCTGCAAAGTTCTACAGAATTTGATGTTGGCTGCAAAAGGGACATAGTATCTTTAACATGGCAATACCTTTGTACAAAAATTATAAAATGTCAAGTATACACTAAAAATATTTTTAAAAAGAACTAAGATGGCATTTTTGTTTATGAATCATTCTTTGATGATGCACATAATAATTGGTACTATGGGAAATATTATGAAACTGTATAGGATTTGTATACCGGTACACTACAGGCTACCTAATATGATTGTTCAGGAATCATTCTATACATTGGCAGACATGTGACAACATGATTAGAGATAAGGGTTTTTATTAAGCAACAAATCCATCTAAGACATCAATGGTTAACTCATTAATCACTACGTAAGTACCCAGTTGTATACCCTTCATGGACGAGGGAAGCATTGTGGAAGGAATGTCTTCATGACAGAAACACCTGCTGGGCATGGATTTCACATTGTTCATATTAAAGGAAAAAGCAGCCCCTTCAGACCACAATGCTGCAAGTGTACAGAAAGAGAAAAAAATACATGTTTTACATGCAATTCAGCAATTGTACAGGACATTTCAAATAATCAATGCAGAGATTAAAATCATTTATATTGGCACAAAGAGGAAGTTATACAATTTCAAATTAAAATACGATATAAATCACTGTTTCATCATAATGAAAACAAGATAGATACAACAAACAAATGATTGGTAAGATAAACAAGGATGAATTTATATTTTTATTAAAAATACAAATGTTTGTCACTTATTCACAGCTGTTCTGGAATTAAGACCCCATTTGACAATTACTTATAAAGCAGTAGACATTAAGTGGTGTCTATTTGCCTTGTTAGCTGTTAAGAAAAGCTTTGAAGGCTTGGATGATTTTTTTTTCTTTTTTTTATAGTGAATGTCAAATTGGTTCCCCTTTCTGATGGCTATAGATGACAACCATATAATTATGAATTTCATATTCTATTATAAGCATGGTTAACATGTCAATATATAATAACCATATTGCAAGGCAGAGAATATGACAAAGGCAGATAAGTAGCAGAGAAGAGTTGAAATATAACACAAGGCAACTATAATAGTCCTGATCAATGTTAAAATTAAAAGATCAGAAGTTGATTTGCTACACATTTACATTATTATAAGTTTTGTATATCTCCATTATGTTTTCGGGTTGACTGCCCATTTGTCCGTACATACATGTACATCTGTCCGTCTCATTTTCTTGAGAACTGGTTAACAGCTCATTTTACAAACTTGGTATTAACTATTAAGGGTGCACATATAATAGCAAGGAGGGTGACAATGATTTGAGTACATTTTGGGGTCATGAGGTCAAAGGTCACAGGGGTCATTATATTGTAATACCCACAGAAAAGCATAACATGTTATAACAAATAACAAATGCATTTGTATTATTAGCTGCCTACTACAAAATACCATATTTTTTTGTTCAAAAAATATATTTGTATTTAATTTTGGCAGTTTCCTTTGTTACAAATATTTTTTGACATAATATAATGTACCTTGTCAGCTTCTGCTGGTGTAGATACTGGTGCTGCATTATTGTCACATGTTGTGGGTCTCTGAACAAATTCCTGTAACATTTGAGACACAAAGTAAAATTGACCGATTACTCAACAATGCTCGACAAAGATATATATGGAGACAAACTTGGATAAGTGTTATTGCTATTCATATTGATCAGGTTCATGCCAATTGTAAAATTGTAAATGCAATTAAATTGAACATTTTCATTATACATACCTTATACCTATGAATCATGTACATCGATCTGGGTTCAAAAGATTTATATACTTTCATCCATGAAATATAACCCATAAATACGACTTGTTAAGGTTTTTTTTATATATAAATACTAGAAGGCCAAGCTGTCAAGAATAAACAATTAGATTAAGGTGGTGACAGTTAATTGGTTTCGACCTGAAGTCCTGTGATTAGAAGTCAAGCTCTTATCCGATCGTGCCACAGCATCTCCAGTTGCCTGTTTAATTTTTTATGCTTCAATATCCTTGCAATATCGATCAAAAATAAGTTTAAAGGGGGAAAACCATATTAATTATACACACCACGTACTGGTTATGCTGGGAGCATGGATCATCGCCGATGAAATGGTCGTAGCACAGGAACACTTCACACAACACATAAACCGAAAACACTTCTATAGTGCACCCAAAGTGTTCGCAATTTTTTATTTGATGTGTGTCCTTTAGCTCCTCTTCCATGATGCTGATACATTTATCTGCAATAAAAAGCATTATCTGGCATGAAAACTGTCATCTCACTATTTACACGATGCATGGAATCACTTTAATATACTGTTACTGCTTGAAATGCATCCAAAGATAGTGCAATTTATTTGTGGATGTGAACTTTGGATAAAACATAGATTTATATAATTTTGGTGCTAAAAAATTAAATTCACAATAGGGAATTTCCACATTGAAAAATCAATTAATTGCATGTACTTTAGCAATATACTAAACATGTAAAACTTGCAATATTATGATTTATAGATTCAATATTTACCTTCCATGATATTGTTCCCTGTGTCCGCTCTTCTTCCTTTTTCTGCCAGATATCATATATATGGAGAAAAAGAATATATGTATGTAGCATTCTGATAAATGTTATGCAGCATGACTGGAGAGGGGGTCGGGTTCATTTCAATACTGAGAATAAGCGGCATATCACAGTTTAAAAAAATACAAGGGGGGTTCAGGACCATTTAGCCCCAACAAAATGTCACTGGAGTTCAATGCAAACAAAGTTAAGAGTGTTGTTTTCATGCATGCAAGTTTGAAAAGCATTGGATAAGTAGCAACCAAAATATAATTTATAGATTTTCCTGTGGCATGGGTAAATATAAATCAAAATTTTGTTCAGTAAATAATATTAATAACCGTCTTGACCTGACTGACACAAGTTGAAACTACTTATCCTAGGTTATAATAAAGATTTTCTCACCTCTTAGCTCTATCAACGGGATATTGTCATCAACGTCTGAATCATCACTATCGTCTTCTGCTGCTATCTGCAACACCTTCCCGTGCCACCTCTCATTCCCCCATGGCATCACAATTGTATCCCCAACTTAAGGATGTCCTTTTGGACATGTTATGTCCCTATAGGCCACCACATTTTCTGTGCGATCTCGAAACCACCTTATGAGAAGTAGTGTTTTGTCATTGGGCTCCATGACTGTGACTAGGTAACTGTTACCTGTTAGAAAAATGAAGAATGTCTGTGAAGTGTGAACACTAGTTTAAGACAAACAAAATATGATGGATTTCTCATAATCAGGTGGTGCTACCCTATTGGCATTCTCTACCAATGCATGCCCACGACTTGGTATGCATGACTAAAAGAACTGATGGCTTATGCGCGTAACAAATTGCATAGAGTATTAGTTATTTAAGCTAAGTTTAAGTCATGCATGCCAAGTCGTCGGCACGTCTTAGAGAATGCCACCCTATTTGTCTAATGTTCTCCCAGTACTTCTAGTATTAGAATTTAATAACACATGAATGCAGTTACCCAATCCAGATGACGGTCATTCAACCCGTTCGAAACGTTGAGCCCCAGTCCTACTACCCTACCGGGCAGGCGCGCCGGAAGCAGTTTGGAATTGGGGGCAAACATTCCAGGGGATCACCTTTCAGGGGCAGTGGCGTAATGAGCAAAAGGTCAAGGGCGGGCCCCGAAACTCTGGGGTTTTAGGCAGTAAATTACGGTCAGATAAGCATATTTAGATACCTTATTTGTGACACTGGCAGGTCACTAATTGGCATGGGGTCCAGGGGGCTGAGCCCCAAGAAGCTCAGGGTTTTAGGCATTTAATTATGGTCAGATGAGCATTCAGAGGGCCCGTTTAGGGCCCTGGAGGTCCAGGGCGGAGCCCGGAAGCTCGGGGGTTTTAGGCATTTAATTATGGTCACATGAGCATATTTTGATACCTTATTTGTGACACTGTCAGGTCACTAATTGGCGGGGGGTCCAGGGGGCTAGCTGAGCCCCATGAAGCTCAGGGTTTTAGGCATTTAATTACTTTCACATGAGCATATTTTGATACCTTATTTGTGACACTGTCAGGTCACTAATTGGCGGGGGTCCAGGGGGCTAGCCGAGCCCCATGAAGCTCACGGGTTTTAGGCATTTAATTACGGTCACATGAGCATCCAGGAGCCCTCTTTAGGGCTTTTGGTGGGGTCCAGGGCAGAGCCCCGGAAGCTCAGGGTTTTAGGTATTTAATTACGGTCAGATGAGCATCCAGGGGCCCTCCTTAGGGCTTTTGGTGGGGTTCAGGGCAGAGCCCCGGAAGCTCAGGGGGTTTAGGTATTTAATTACGGTCAGATGAGCATCCAGAGGCCCTCCTTAGGGCTTTTGGTGGGGTCAGGGCAGAGCCCCGCCCTGGAAGCTTAGGGTTTTAGATATTTAATTAGGGTCAGATGAGCATCTAGAGGCCCGCCTTAGGGCCTTGGTGGGGTTCAGGGGCGGAGCCCTGTAAGCTCAGGGTTTTAGGCAGTTAATTACGGTCAGATGCATGAGCATATTTTGATAACTCATTTTTGGACACTGGCAGTTGGGAAAAAATCAGGGAAAATCATATCAATATAGCAACATTTGTATATTACCGGTATCGAATAAGAAATAAACCACGTTTGAATTTTTTTTAGGGTAACTGCCCCCCATCAGTATGCCAGGGTTCAGGGGCTCATGTCTTTTCACTCCTATAATAAAAACACACACGCTTTCCACCCTCTATTCCACACACTATTTCCACGATATGCGCGTAACGCTATTATAAAATCCTCCACTAATTGTTAAATATAGGGGCATGAGGAATGTTTAAGAAGTTTAATTCCTGTTTACTCTCCTTTTCTTTGAATGGAATGTAATTTTTATGTGATTCAATTCATTTTTTATTTTATTTTTGGTTAAAAAATATACCATTTTTACTCCTTTACTGTTGATTTTTTCGGGGCTTTTGGGGGCGAAATGCTTTGCCCACCAACTTTTTGGTTGGGAGGGGCGACGCTGCTATCGGGCCGGGCTGCCTTCATTCAAAGTCAAACAACTTAACAAGTACTACTACTAGGCTAGTAGTAGTATTAGTAAATACTAGCGCTGCAGTCCCCCTAGACCGAAAATTTCTGTCTCTTTCGTTCGTTAGCCTCTGATTTGGGTAGGGTCGGCTCCTCTCTTTAGAGACAGAAGCCGACCATACTCCTGTGCAAACCGGTGTCGGATCTGGCCACCGGCCAAACTTTTGGACTAAAATTTCACTTTAGCGGATTCATATCCGATGCATTTATTTTGAAAATTAGGTCTAGGCTAATATACATCGGTTCCACTTACCAGATTGACTGTATAATGCATTTAAGGGTTTTTTCCGGTTTTCTGATTGAACTCCACTCCGTGTTGAAATTTTTGCAGCGCATGCGCAGTAACAATTTCAACACGGAGCGGACTTCAATTTCGACGAGGAAAACCGGGGAAAAAGACCCTTAAATGCATCATACAGTCAATCTGGTAAGTGGAACCGATGTATATTAGCCTAGACCTAATTTTCAAAAATAAATGCATCGGATATGAATCCGCTAAAGGGAAATTTTAGTCAAAAGTTTGGCCGAATTTTGGCCAGATCCGTACCACCCAGTTTGCACAGGAGCGCCTATGGTCGGCTTCTGTCTCTAAAGAGAGGAGCCGATCCTACCCAAATCAGAGGCTAACGAACGAAAGAGACAGAAATTTTCGGTCTACAGTCCCCCATGCCATATGACTAGGTCTAAGTCCAAGTAATGTGATGTGATGTGATGGTTATTTAACCTGACTGCTATAAGAAAGTATAAATGCTTGTAAGTAAGCAACCAGATGGCCGACGGCTTTAGGTCCTCTCCGAGGGACCTGGTAGTGAGGATTAATGCCTTACCAAAGGGCACTACTACTAGCGCATCGTCTTGGTTTCGAACCCAGGTCACTGGATTACGAGACCACTGCTCTACCAACTGAGCTATTGCGCCTCCTTAATCAATCTGAAGAAAAATATCCAACAGTCATTAACAGTACCGGTACTACTACAGTCCTTCTCAGGACCAACCAATGAATTAAAAGTCTTTTTCAGGACTTCCAATGACCAATTCCTCCTCATCTTACACGGTACTTCCGAACTCACAGAATTCGAAACAGACAGTCACACTCACGACGACGCGACTCACACACAGAAACCAACTGCGATCATAATTCATATTCAAGAAAATCCCATCAAAAGACAAAACTTGTCGAAAGCACCTTCTCATATTCTAGCCAAAACTTCTACAGAATAAGGATTACAACTAACGGCAGTCTGTACTCACAACTGGAACTTGGAAGAAGATAGACTATAGTCTACGTTTTAGAAAAGTTTTACAAACAATACACAAAGTTGAAAGAATGGGACTGAACAAACAAACTATGACATAATATTGCGATTTAACTTGTTTTTTTGTCATTGCCTTGATTTAAACAGAGTGTGCGGATTAAAATACTAATTAAGATTGAAAGTATTCAGTATCATATAAAATAAAGTTGAAAATAACTTTGAAAAGCTGAATTTGTCATGCTTACCGGTCGGCCTCTTGCTCCTTAGCGCCCTTCTACAGGGCAGAAAAATACGGAAAATACGCAGACGGTTACTCGTATAACGGCGCTAACGTTGTGCGCATGCGCAAGGTCGTATAGCGCCCTTCTGCCGGGAATTAATATAGCCTTGCAACTGCTAACGCCCTTTTACTATTGACAATAACTGGAAAAATAAACAATTTCCAAAGCCGGTTTTTTTTAAAAGGTGGCCAGTTTCAACCTTTATCGAATTGTGAAAAAAAAAAAAAAAAATTGGGTGAAATTGCCTGCTAGCGCCCTTATACCGGCCATACGACGATATATACATAGTGCCAGTAATAATGTTGCCGGAATTTACTTTCCCTCTGTCGTTAGTTGTCGCTGGAAGGCTTCCACTGATGGAGCCAGGACAACCTCAAGAGGGAGAGCGTACGTTCCACCGTCGAACAGTGGGAGGAAAGAAGGAGTGAATATGTTGCTCTGTTCGTGACTGCATGGCACAATAGCAGTAAGGACAAGACGCTCTTGTAGTTCTTACGACTGTTGCCGGTTGGATGTAGTGGTGGATGTCAAAGTCAACCAGAGAGTAGTGCATCTTGTACAGTATGGTGAGACGTTGATGCTCTCTTCTCTTCTGGAGGGAGGTCCATCCAAGTTGACTCAGCATGTCAGAGACGCTAGATGTATGATGATAGCAGGTGAGAACATATTTCGCTGCTCGTCTCTGGACCATCTACAACTGGTTTAGACATCTGATGGTGTGTGGATCCCAGACAGCACTCCCATAATCAAGAAGAGGGCGAACGAGAGCCTGGTATGCAGTAGTCTTAAGCTGAGTGGAGTTGACATGCAGGTTCCTTCTAAGAAAGGCTAGGGTGTTGTTTGCATTCTTGCAGGTGGCAGATACATGCTGTGTCCAGTTGAGGTCAGCAGTGACAGTAATGCCAAGGTATTTGGCAGTTGACACAGACTCAAAGATTTCTCCATTGAGGGAATAATGATGGACATACTTGGTCTTCTTCCTGGAGACAGTTATGACCTGGCAATTCTTTGGATTTAGTGCCACCATCCACCTGCTTGACCACCCACAAAGCTGATCAAGATCCTGCTGTAGCAATTCTCCATTGAGGGAATAATGATGGACATATACTTGGTCTTCTTCCTGGAGACAGTTATGACCTGGCAATTCTTTGGATTTAGTGCCACCATCCACCTGCTTGACCACCCACAAAGCTGATCAAGATCCTGCTGTAGCAATTCTGCATCCTCAGGTGTCTGGGTGATATGGTACAGAACTGTGTCATCGGCGAAGAGTCTGACTTTCTGCATGATCATGGATTTGTAGCATCCCATGATGAGGTGCGACGCTTCCGGAAGTCGGCAGCTTAACTGATGGGAGATGACGTCAATGTACTTCATCAATTCATGGGTCTTGAACGGAGTGTCGGTTTGATCTTTGGATGGTTTGATAACCTAGATCTCCAGGTCTGCACTCCAAATGGACAACGGAATACACCTGGAGAGAGCAAGCTGGTCATTCCACACCTGAATATCTCCGCGAGTAAGCGAGAGATTTCTTCAGGAAGCCTATCGCTGCAGCACTACAAATCCACGATCATGCAGAAGTCGTATGAGGTCAGAGCTGCTGTGGCGGTGGTGCAGATTGGCAGCAAGTTCTAGTGTCGTCTGATTTCTGGTCGAGGTTACATGGCTCTGGATGGCTTGACTCAGACTAACTGCTTTCTTAGTAACTTTTCCATTTGATACCATTTTTACGGGCTTCTACTCTCAATGGTTCTGGCTTTGGTAAACATAGACAGATAATAGTTTGCACTGTTGTATTAAACATCCCTGGCCTCTCTACGTACCTGTCTCACCACATCATCAATTCCTTCACTATCATCTGCTAGCCATCTTCAGTGTGTTTCTGACAGTCTCTCTAAATCCAATGACTGAAGCACAACCATCAATAAATTAGGCGTATGATGACCCCGTCATTTCCTAGACATTTCATGAGGTTTGACAACATTGCCTTGCGCCCAAGATCACCACCACATTGGACGTACAATTCGTGAAGCCCAATAGAGTTCCAAATAATTGATATATCCCAGCAAACACAAAACGTTTTCAGAACGTTTACAGAACGTTCTTACCAGGTTCCGTACGTCTTCGTCCTTTTCAGAACGTTTACAGAACGTTTTTATCAGGTACCGTACGTCTTCGTCCTTATTAAACGTTTAAAAAACGTTTATATAACGTCTACGTTGGGACCTTACATTTGCTGCAGAGCTAAGTCTTTTGAAGACGTTCAGAAAACGTTTTTTGGACGTTACAAATTAAACGTCCTATATAGGTCCTGTAAACGTTTTATTCAGACGTATTTTTATTATGTCCAAGATAATATTTCTTTAAAAATACCAGCTGGCGAAATTAATTGGGCCACATGCATACGCAGAGAGGGAGGTACGTCAAACTGATGCACATGCTCCTGTGGTGTAGCGATGGGGGCACGTGCCCCAATAATTTTTAAAAAATAATAGAAAACATAAGGTGACATTATTTGAAGAAAAAAAGAATACATAAAGTGCCCCCTCAAATAATGTTTGGGCCCCTCCCACCCCCCCCCCTCCCGCCCAATCAGTCCGACCGCGCTACGCCATGCACTGATATGCTCCATTCAACCACGTGTATAAAAAGTGCGTACGTACATGGTGGGGATGGGGCTCAACTAGATCTCTATGACTCAACTGCGCACGCACCGTATATAATCGTACCCGGCCCCGGCGCGGCGCGCTCGCTCCAGAGCGTTTCTGTTATTACGATTGCCGCGTGTTTTGAACTGACGAATTGACTGCATGCTGACTTCGAGATTTCAAATAATCTGCTTGATCTGTTAGACTGCGACACCGAGGTAAGCGTTATTTTATCATTTTGATATCTGTTAGAATTTAAGCTTTGTGAGAGTGATTTTGAGGCATGTAAAATGAAGTAAAATATTGATTATTTGCAGGCGCGTGGCCGGCCGTTGACATTGTCATTGACTGGTAATTGGGTATGTGCACACATAGCTAGCTGCATTACTTTCCTGGCTGTGTAAAAGCTGTGCTATTGATACTCAACATTTCAAACACCACTGTACAAAACTCAACCGATTTCACTAAAAATCGGTACTTCAGTGACAATTGATGACACCTAAATAGCAGTAAAATACAATTTTTTCAACTTACCGATGTTAGAAAGAATAATTTAAATTTTAAAGATTCAAATTGTAAGTCTACTGTCAAACTTTGCTTACAGTTACAGCCGCATCGGCATGATTGTGTGCATTTGTGTATTGTGAGTGTATTGACGGCATGTGAGCGAAGGCTGCCTATTAACAAGTAGTGCAGTGCTAGAGGTCAATACGCATTAGCATTGACTCTCTATGCTTTACTGGAGTGGGTATGTGGCATGGCTCAGTCAGAACGGTATATCACTGTTAGCAATTACTGCATATTATCCCACCCCTTATTACAACAGGTAAGGTTTTTCATGACATTTGTTACAAAACTTTTTTTTTAGGCAATTGGCATAGCTCCTAACCACCTTTTTGTATGGATATGTTTTTATATATCTTGTTCTCAATTTCGTCCCTTTAATTTTTTTTTTTAAAGTTCAGGTGACACATTATTGGAATAATAACGTAGATTAATTTAAGGATTTATTTGTTTTATTTTTACATACAGGCAACTATGTGGAAGCGCAAAACATCGCCAGGAAGGCAGAGGACACGTCAAACCTGGAACCGGAAGATGATGCTGTGCAGAAGCGAAAGAGACGTCTTCCCCAGAGATTTAGCAAATCTTCATCAAGTGATTCAGGAAGTGACGCTGGTAAGTATTTGTCTCTTGATGGTTAGTAGTGCTTGGTTCGGCCAGAGACGTATAATTTACATCTTATTTCTCGTTCTCACTAAATAGTCTCAAGCTTTTCTGTTTATCCCACGAATAGACCTGGGCCCATATTCATGAAACTCTATCTTAGCACACTTCAGTGGGTTTTCCTATGGGCATCCATTAGCGTAAACATTTATGTTTTTCCTAAATTTATGCATGATTTATGTTCTATGCACAGTGGTTATAGTTTGTTTTCATAATTTATCAATTGTTTATTTCATTGATTACTTTGTCTCTTTATTAATTTTTAAAAGCATTAATTTTGAGTTGATGCTTATTGCCATGCACCGTAGGAAAACCCCTGATTTTTGAAGCGTGCTGAATATGGGCCCTGTTGACTGTATTCTAATTATATGCATATTTGTTGAACATAAGTTTCTCTTGACAACTAAGAAGCTTGCCCAAGGATTGCCTGACAAAGCAACAACTAATGTATGCAAAATGAATTCCATCTATTGAAATGCCATTATACAACGGTGAACTGAATAGCTACTTTCCAAGGGTTCTGGAGAGAAACATCCATACATTTTCAGCTCCAAATCATAATTTATTGCAATTCCCTTATAATTTACACCTACTATCACAGATTAATGCAGCACAATAAATAATAGTGCATTCTTCCTCTTCAAAATCCAACAGGTGATGAAAACCTAAGATAATTTATTTGGGATTGCTAGACCTGCTTTGTGTCCCAGCCATGCAAAATGATGATTGATAGATGTGGCACCATTCGGCAAAACTGAAAATTAATATGTTATCTAGGCATAAATTTCGGACAAGAAGTTTGCATTATCCAAAAGCTTGTTCAGTTTTTGAGAATTCTTGTCGTGTCTTGATATCCCTTTTAACATCTGCAATGTGTCTCTGTTTTACAGATCTTGAATCGGACCCAGGAGAACTACATGTGCGGAGGAGCGACTAAGGCTGTGGCAGCAGAGATACCAATGCGAAACTGAATGCGAAGTCCAAGTCCACATCGCATTTTTCAGTTCCATCCACCAGCCGACCATCCACCAGCTCCGGTAATCAGGGCAGCAGGCCATCCACCAGCTTCACCTTGCCCTTGTCATCCTCGTCCCGTCCCAACCCACAACTCCAGCAAGGGCTCGGGCTTCGGAAAGTAAGTTTTTTCAGATAGCATTTCACAAGCGAATGTTTCTGAGGTTTTTATCATCAGAAGTTACTGTAGAGCGTATAACCTACAAACAACATTTGCCATTTTACTAAGTTGCTACACTAAAATACTGTTGGATTGGATAAGAGACGGATTATTTCGGCATACATGTAATTTATTTTATCAACAAGGCATGGGTATAGTTTTCTTACAGAAGAGGTGCTTTTAAATCCTTACAGTATGTGATGCTTTGTTGGAAGCGCTGCGCAGGTGCTGTCTTTGAAGCTGGGTGATATATTCCTGAAGTGACAAAATTGGACAGCTATCAAACATATCTCGCCAAAATATCCTATTCATTTGCTGTCAGAGTTTTTAATGACTTCAACTGTTATTATAATGCATTTTTTGTGTCTGTTTTTTCTCTGGCAATTTCCTGTGTACGCTGCAGAGGCTGGAGGAAGGGCAGCAGCAGCTGATGCAGTTGGTACAAAAATTGATTTTGTCCAAATCGGGAGTGGCCGTTGATGTGGAAGACCTTAGGGAGCCGTTTACCGAACCAGTGCTTGCTCTAAATTGCAGAAACAAGACGCTGTCATTGAGGAAGCTGTCGCCAACGCTGTCACCGAGGAAGCTGTCGCCGAGCAAGCTTTGGATGATGGAGAGGATTCTGCCATGGAGAATTCAGTGGTGTTTTCTTCATCATTTGTGATCTTACAAAGCGACCATTAAGTCTGGGAAATGACTATGCTGATTTTTAAATCGCATGACATATTTATGTAAGGCAAATATTTTGAAAATGACTTTAGCACTTTTAAAGAAGGGAGAAACGGTCCACCGAATATCAGCGTCCCTTCACGTGCTGTAATCTGATAATTAGTATTTGATGAAAAAACATACGTAAGCATGATTTCTGATCAAAATTTCATTACATTACATAACAGTTTTGTTGGTGCATCTTTTTGGATTGAATTGCCAATATCTTGTTGAGAATTCAAGACAAAGTTGTATAGGTCTGTAAATATATTACTTTTTGTAAGGATGCTGAAACCAATGTATGTGCTGCCAAACCCTCAACACTGTTTATATAACCTTGTATTCTATATTCATAGACCCTTAAATTTGAGTATTCATATTTGCCTGTTAATAATTCATATCTTCAACTCGTTTCTATCAGTTTATTGTAAATATCTTTTTGTAGATTGTTCATGTGTTTTGTGTTGATTTTATAGTTGAAGTAAGGAGATGCAAGGTCAATGCAAGGCTTCTGGGAAAACTTAGAGCACAAATCTCGACCTGCCCACTAAATCTTTGGTCGATCAAAGGACAATTTTACTCGGATTTAAAGGGGAAATCTACCCTAGAAATTTCACTTATTCAAGGGCAAAATTGGTAAGGAAAAAAAAATAAGGAAACTACTCTTTTTTACATTTTCTAGTAAATTACTCTCGGCTATTCAAATTGGCAATGCTGATGACATCTTGAGTTAGTTGAGTAGCTCTCAATTCACTTTGTACACACAATTTCACATTTTTAACCCGTAGTCAAAGTATGTTGTGTAGAAAGCTATTCGTCATCTGAACATACTCTGATTAATAATTGTGGAAATGTGTAACTTTAAGGAAAATTTAGAAAATATGAAATTTTGTGTACAAAGTTGATGGATAGCTACTCACAGTTGATGTCATCAGTGTTGCCAATTTGTAGAGCTGAAACGAGTGTAGTTTTCTTGTTTTTGTTTTTTTGGCCGTACTTTCAATTGAAATGTGACTTCTTAAAATGAGGCACATTTTTATCACATGTAGAAGTTGATCTATGCTGGTGATAAAGTAAATACATGTACTCGTTTGAATACCGGAGTAGTTATAATTTGCACCGGATGATGAAGCTAATCCTGGGTGGAGGCACATAGCTAAATCAGTATTCACATGTATTTAATGATAATTTGTTACATTTTTTTAAAAGGTTCTGTTGAATTAGTACACAAAATAATTCTATGCACTATTTGGTTTTACCAAAGATCAAGACTTATTTTTTTGGCATGAATTGCCAACATTTTTGGAGAATGCAAGACAAGTTATAGGTTCTGTAAATAACTCAAATTGCTTTTAGTAAGTGTGTTACCAAAGTTTTATCTTGCCTTGTATATTCATAGAGACATAGACCGTAAATATATGAGTATTCATATTTGCCAGTTAATGACATCTTCAACTCATCTATCAGATTATTGTGTATTATTTGTAGATTGTTCATGTGTTAGGTATCTATAGTTTTAAAGGGATAGTTTAGTATTGGTCAAACTTAACTTTAAAACCAAAACCTGCACTATCACGGTGCAAAGTAATAATTACAAACGACTAAGTAAAACCCCTGTTATTATTCAAAATGACCTGTTACTTTGTGCATTTAATGTTAAAATAATAATTAAATATAGATATCAAATAACAATTTATTCTGAATATTAGAATTGTATGTTCTTTCAGGGGCACTTCAGGAAATACCAATACTCATACTCAACGCTACCTTTAAGTATAGCGGGTATTCTATAAAAAAATGTTGTCAATAATAGCATAAACCCTAGTTTCCTAAAAGCTTTTTTCAAATATACATGATGTACTGTATTGCTAAGCCTTTGTACATATTTTGTAAATATGTTTGATAATAAATTCATAAAAATAAACCAAATACATGTGTGACCTAGCGTTTATTAAAAATTCACTATATGTTGCACGTTCTTAAAATGTTTTCTGAACGTTCTTAAAATGTTTTCTGAACGTTCTTAAAAGGTTTTCTGAACGTTCTTAGAACGTTTCCAGGACATTCTAGGCGTTCTTAAAAGGTTTTCTGAACGTTCTTTAAAAGGTTTTCTGAACGTTCTCAGAACGTTTCCAAGACGTTCTAGACGTTCTTAAAAGGTTTTCTGGATGTTTTTAAGGTTCTTAAACGTTCTTAAAACGTTCTTAAAACGTCCCAAACGTCCGACAGGTTTTCTGCAGGTCCTTGCTCTTAAAAGCAAATTTATAAAAGGTTTTTTATTGGTTCTAAAAACGTTTAGAAAACGTTCAAAAAACGTCCATTTGGAACGTTCTTAAAACGTTTTCAACCTTCCACAAATAATCGTTATTAAAACGTTTTCATAAAACGTTTAAAAAACCAAATTGGAACCTTTTTAGAACGTTCAGAAAACGTCCAATTGTTAGTTATATTCTACAAATATGCTAATTAGGCTTATTAGTACAATAATTACATATTAAGTAAATTGCATTACTTAAAAATAAAAAGTGGTGTCATGAATGAATCCCTCGTCATGGAAAACCCTGGAAAATTCATATTATCCATGTTTTCAGGCTTCCTGGATTAAGATTAGCAACATTATTACATATTGCACATATATGCTAATTAGATTATTATGCTAATGAGGCTAATTATACTACATCTACATGGAATATCTTCTCATGAATTAATGTGTAGTCTTTCAAAAGGTGATTTACAATGTTGCGCATTGCACCATTTTTAGGCTTTATAGATAAACAATGACAATGAATCGAAAATAATATCGCTAGTGATATTCGTTTGTCTCGCAATGTGGTCAAAAAGGAATCTAAAAGATCTCGACGTTTCGTGCGCCGCTGCAACACTTCGTCAGGTGATAAAAACTAATGTAAGCAAGGGTGCTTTATACTCTACGGGAGGACCGGCGCGACGGTCTATAATTCGATCGATAATCGGAAACAATAATGCACAAGGCCTATTGGCCTATCGGCTGAATATGCAAATAGCCTAATGGTCGACGCACACGGTGCTCAACCAATCAGTAGGCCGCTGGTTCGGCTAATTATGCAAATAGCCTAATGGTCGACACACGGTGCTCGACCAATCAGCAGGCCGCTGGTTCGGCTCGCCTGCTGGGCGGAAGCAATAGCGAGCTCAACCAATCAACGGGCGCTGGCTCGGCCCTCTGCTGAAAGGAATCGACCGGTGCTGGCCGGCCGGCTGGACGGGGAGTGTCATGGCGGCGTATCGTACGCATCCAAAATTCGGGGATATCGATCCCGTTGTCTCTGTTGAAATTATTGGGATTGAGACGGATCCCTGATAGCAGACTGACGTCTTAAAGACGTCATAAATTGGTCGTAAAGTGGTAAACACGTCGTACGTCGTATGGACGACGTCATAACGACGTCATTATGTCGTCTTCAAAAGACTATTTTTTCCAAGATAATTTGTGTCGTTTTGACGACGTCATTACGACGTCGTTATGACGTCTTTAAAAAAACTATTTTTTCCAAGATAATTTTTGTCGCATTGACGACGTCATTAAGACGTCATTATGGCGTCTTCAAAAGACTATTTTTTCCAAGATAATTTGTGTCGTATTGACGACGTCATTACGACGTCGTTATGACGTCTTTAAAAAAACTATTTTTCCAATATAATTTGTGTCGTATTGACGACGTCATTACGACGTCGTTATGACGTCTTTAAAAACTATTTTTCAAGATAATTTTTGTCGTATTGACGACGTCATTACGACAACATTTTGACGTCTTTAAAGACTATATTTTCCAAGATAATTTTTGTCGTATTGACGACGTCATTATGACGACTTAAAAGACTATTTTTCTAAGATAATTTTTGTCATTATTCGACGTCATTACGACGTCATTATGACGTCTTTAAAAGATTAATTTTTCCAAGATAATTTTTGTCGTATTGACGACGTCATTATGACGACTATAAAAGACTATTTTTCCAAGATAATTTTTGTCGTATCGACGACGTCATTACGACAACATTATGACGTCTTTAAAAGACTATTTTTCCAATAAAATTTATGTCGTAATGACGACGTTATTACGAAGTCATTATGACGTCTTTAAATGACTATACTTTTTCCAAGATAATTTTTGTCATATTGACGACGTCATTACGACAACATTTTGACGTCTTTAAAAGACTATTTTTTGCTAATATAATTTTTGTCGTATAGACGACGTAATTATGACGGCTTGCGAAGACTATTATTTGTCATTAATTTTTGTCGTATGGACGACGTTATTACGACATCATTATGACGCGTCTTTAAATGACTATTCTTTCCAATATAATCTTTGTCGTATTGACGACGTTAATTTGACGTCATTATGACGTCTTTAAAAAACTATTCTTTCCAATGATTTTTTGTCGTATGGACGACGTAATTATGACGTCTTTCGAAGAATATTAATTGTCATTAACTTTTGTTGTATGGACGACGTTATTATGGCGTCTTTAAAGTCTATTTTCTTCCGTAATAATTTTTGTCGTGTGGACGATGTCATATGGCGTCTTTCAAAGACTATTATTTGTCATTATTTTTGTCGTATGGACGGCGTTATTACGTCATTTGACGTCTTTATAAAAAAAAAGAGAACAGTAGAAACCAAAAGAAACCATTAGGATCAAATATGAGCATTTGTCACTGAGTAAATAGGGCAATTATCAGAGGTGAAAATGGGGAACTTCTTTGCCCCCAATCATTACCCAGATAACAATACGGCGTTGGGCCAACGTCGGCCACGGTCGGCACGGTCGCAGTCGGCAAGCTAACGTTGGCTGAACGTTGGGCAATCGTCGCCATTTTTTCACTGATAAGCGGTGGATATTGGTTGGCTTTTCGACGTTGGGCCAATGTTGGCTGAACGTTGGTCCATTGTCGCCATTTTTACTGATAAGTGGTGGCTATTGGTTGGCTATTCGACGTTGGGCCAATGTTGGCTAAGCGTTGGTCTATCGTCTCAATTTTTACTGATAAATGGTGGTTTTGGGTTGGCTATGCGACGTTGGGCCAATGTTGGCTAGACGTTGGTCTATCGTCTCAATTTTTACTGATAAATGGTGGTTTTGGGTTGGCTATTCGACGTTGGGCTAACGTTGGCTCAATGTTGGTCCATCGTCTCAATTTGTACTCATCAATGGTGGATTTTGGTTGGCTATTCGACGTTGGGCTAACGTTGGCTAAGCGTTGGTCCATCGACTCAATTTGTACTGATAAATGGTGCATTTTGGTTGGCTATTCGACGTTGGGCCAATGTTGGCTAAACGTTGGTCTATCGTCTCAATTTTTACTGATAAATGGTGGTTTTGGGTTGGCTATTCGACGTTGGGCTAACGTTGGCTCAATGTTGGTCCATCGTCTCAATTTGTACTCATAAATGGTGGATTTTGGTTGGCTATTCGACGTTGGGCTAACGTTGGCTAAACGTTGGTCCATCGACTCAATTTGTACTGATAAATGGTGCATTTTGGTTGGCTATTCGACGTTGGCTAAACGTTGGTCTATCGTCTCAACTTTTACTGATAAATGGTGGATTTTGGTTGGCTATTCGACGTCGGGCTAACGTTGGCTAAACGTTGGTCTATCGTCTCAATATTACTGATAAATGGTTGTTTTTGGCTGGCTATTCGACGTTGGGCTAACGTTGGCTCAATGTTGGTCCATCGTCTCAATCTTAATTACTGATAAATGGTTGTTTTGGGCTGGCTATTCGACGTTGGGCTAACGTTGGCTCAATGTTGGTCCATCGTCGCCATTTTTACTGATAAATGTTGGTTATTGGTTGGCTATATTCGACGTTGGGCCAATGTTATAGCTGAACGTTGGTCCATCATATCCATTTCTACTGATGGTGGCTAATTGGTTGGCTATATGCGACGATCGATGGCCCAACGCTGGCTGAACGTTGTTCCATCGACGTCTCCATCTTTACGGATAAATAGTGCATGGATATTGGTTGGCTTAAGACGTTGGGCCAACGTAACAAATACGACCTAGTACCTACATCCGAGTAAGAAATTGCATGCGCGCGCATGCCCATGTGGTCATCGTCAGCCATTTCCTGTCAATTTGTCTGGATCAGTTGCCTGTGAGTAACGTACCTACTGTCACTAATATGTAGTGAAGAAATATATATTTCTACTAGTTTTTAATAGTCTTATTATGAGACTACCAGCATCTTGGTGCCTGATGTTTACTTTAAGATTATACTCCGAGTCACGAAGACAGGAAGTTCTTTGTTCTCTCCAACCACGTGTTCTGGCAGGAGCAGACTCCAGTCATTTTGAATGTCGAAGTGATGCAGTAAGGTCCGAATTACAACATTGCAGCAAAAAATTCTAAGTAATTTTGTGGAACAAAGTACAGGCCCAATTCGGTAAGAATACAATATATCCATTTCTATATTATGTTACTTGATATAATACTATAGAATGCAATTAGGATGTATCTTAATATAATTTCAGTTAAGTTTGGTAGAATTTTATATGAGTTTCGTAAAGATGATACTAGATGTTGTACCTTTTAGGAGTACACAAAGAGATGAGTGTGTATACGTAGAAAAGCTGATTTTTGTCTTTGTCAGCAGAAATTACAGTACATTTTAGTGTATTTTGAAGTAGCAAATATTCTGCAACGATGTAGATGATTACTTGTTTATTATATATAGCTCATGTGAAATTAAGATCAAAAGTAAGTAGGAGAGAAACAGTTTTTCTTTGTTACTTATTTATAAGCGTAGGAACCGTAGGAATGGACTGCGTCGGAATGTGGCCCTGTTCACACTCATAATCATGTTTGCTTGCATGTGTGTACTGTTTATAATAGTTTACTGCAGTTTCAATGCAGGGTGTGTTCACATAGAGATTTAATCCAGTTTAACTTTAATCTCGAGTCATGTCATATAGATAATATATAGGCCTATTAACGTGTAGTACCCCTACCTCCTCCAGAACACCATCAACAGCACCAAGGACCCCCTCGACCTCGAGGACCTCGACCCCATGGACTCTAACGACCCCATCAACCTCCAGAACACTGTCGACCCCAACAGCCCCAACGACCCCATCGACCTCAACATTCAGAAATATGGGTATGTCATTTGGCATTTTATTCACTTTGTTTTTTAATAGTTATACATGTAGACAGGATAGATAATGCACTTTTTATTATTCCTTATAGTGGTGCCCTGCACACAAAGTTACAAATGTACTGGATCAATGTACGTTTATGTATGACATAGGATGTAAGTATTTTTCCTCATTATATTGAGTAACTGCAATGTGATCACTTACAAAACTTTTCAACTAAAAAAATCATGAAATAGTGCTTATAGCTGTATTTTTGGGGAAAATTCTGAATGCAGGGTGCCACAAAGAACAAAACGCAGTTAATTGATCTGTTTCTTGTATAAGCAACTATATAACGCTATATATTTGTGTTTTTGTTTTTATTTTAAAGCCTCTCTCAAGTATTGGGAGCCTCAAATTTCACTTCAAATTTATAATGATGTGAAAGAGGATGTCATTAAACACTGCACTCTTCTGCAAACATTTCCCCTAAAATGTGTTTGTAGACGAATATTGATAAAAGAATACAAACGTTAATACTAACTTAGGGTTTTGTGTTGTATGCCGAAAACCCAAATTGTGTATTCTTTCATCCATATTCTTCTTTAAACACATATTTTGGGGAAAAATTCTATTTGCAGAAGTGCCCGGTTGCTAATAACATCCTCTTTCACATATCATACCATTTAAGTGAGATTGTGACATCTATTCTTTGGCTAATTTTGGGATCCCAACACTTAAGAGGGGCCTTAAACTGTTATCAATCAAACATCTTAACAATGAGCAAGCAAATACTTTATATTGACTCATCACTGCCATTTTACTTAAAGTGAATATTTTCTTTGTTAAGAAGAGTGCTTGATGCCGTATTCGAATTAAACAAAACAAAAATAAAAGAAATCCATTCCTTTCTCATTTCCATACTACTGGTTAATTTGCTCTAAAATTTGAACAAAGTTATTTTCATGACAAAGTACTTCTAAGTTCTATCCATGAAATTTCATCAAAATTAGGGAGGATGTGCCAATCAGGGTTACTTTCTTTGAATGCCGTACTATTTGATTAATATCGTACTATTTCTAGGTGATGTTTCCATGATCTGGTTTTAAATCTTGTTTGGTTTCTTTCTTCTTTTTTTCTGCCACAGATGCCGAAGTTGTACCACCACATGCTAGTCAAGATTTTGATTCCGACTAACCCATTCTTTAAAGGTCGACTGCCTTGGGAAATTTTAAGCTATTATGTCTTGTATCGAGACATTTTTTAAGCAAGATAATAACAATTGTTTCATAAATAAACGCCTCCTTATATTGTTTACAAATTTTTGAAAAGCTCTCCAATTTTCACCAATGGCCAAATTTGAAAAAGAGAGCCGTACCATGAGCCAAAGAAGGTCGTAATTGATTTGAATGCCTGTATAATGTGTCAACTAAATGCATGCTATAACGAATTCCAAAGGTAAGAAAACAATATTTCATATATCTAAGTGACTGAATGTTTTTTCGTACAACCTTTTTCTTAATTTTAAAGAAATATTGAAAGTGTTATATTAGAGTAAAGAAACTTGTGTTTTGTCCCTTTTCAAGCTCTTCTATTTCTTTTCTTCTCTTTCAAATTTCCACTCTTCTAATATAAACATTTAGCAATTGCTTCACTTCACACATTCAAGCAATGTATCCCTCCTGTCCTGGAAAAAAAGGTTTATAGATGTGTTAACAATAGATTTGGTGACAAAATGTATCAGCATCTCTGAAATGCCAAAGCAACAAAAATGTTGGCAATTTCTCTGAATTTTATTTTTATTTTTTATGAAAACTTGTTTACATTAATTGCCTAGTTCCTGATACACAAATGGTGAACACTTATTGATTTCTTTATATTTTGTGTTGTACATATGTAGAGGAATCCTCCTGAAACAAGGACATTGGAACCACCCAGCAGTGCAGTGTAGGGAATCTTGTCATAAACAATGGTGTTCGTCTGCCAGAAAGTTTTTTTGTTTTACTCGGGAAGTAGTGAGGATTGTTTATAATATTCGTACAATGTATGTCAGTATGTAAGCGACACTTCATTTTATAACAGCTCATATCGTCCTAGCATTCATTGACAGTATATTATGACATAGTGAGATACCTTGAACTTGAAACTATGATTACATCTTTTTTGTTCTCAAACGAAAGTACCAAAGAAAAATGTACAAGAATTGTATTCATATTTACAACAGTTTGTTTATTACACATAAAATAAAGTATGTTTTATCACAAAATCAGTTTATTTTCCTTGTTCTTTTTTTGCAAGGGGGGGGGATGTATTCAGAGCAAATCCTAAAAAGTAGACGGTGAACTTTTCATTGAAATTGGACAAATAAGTTATTATCAAGTTTTGATAGTGATTAAATTATTAAAAGGTACCAGAAAATAGACATGACGAAATTAAAATAACATGTCCACTTGCTGCAATATTGTTATTATACATATGTTCCAGAGGGATGAACTTTTTTTAATTACTGTCCGATTTTGATGAAATTGTTACTATTTCATTTTATTGAATTTGCTCTGTTTATTTATTTAACCCAATCTTAAATTACCTGGCCTTTTCCTTGTCACGTTGTGATGCATGTGTTTGAATGAATGTACATGTCCGATGTAGTATGATCTTGACGATGTTTTTATGAACGGATGACTGATGTTGGTGTGAATATGTTGTTGAGTTGGTGTTGGTAATGTCAGAAGGATGTTGGCATGAACTCGAAAGGGGTAGGTACAACGTCGGAACATGGTGGGATAGGGGTTGGCATACCGTTGGTCAAACGTCGGGGACGTCGGCACATGGTGGAAAATGGGTTGGCATAACGTTGCTTCTACGTCGGCAAATGGTGGAGAAGGGGTTGGCATAACGTTGGTCCAACATCGACACATGGTGGAATAGGGGTTTGCATAACGTTGATCCAACGTCGGCACATGGTGGGATAGGGGTTGGCATTATGTTAGGCCGACGTCGGCACGTGGTGGAAAAGGGGTTGGCATTACGTTGGTCCTACGTCAGGGGGACGTCGGCACATGGTGGAAAAGGGATTGGCATAACGTTGGTCCTACGTCGGCACATGGTGGGATAGGGGTTGACATGACGTTGGTCCTACGTCGGGGGGACATTGGCATAACGTTGGACCTACGTCGGCACATGGTTGAAAAGGGTTGGCATAACGTTGGTCCAATGTCGAGGAGACGTCGGCATATGGTGGGATAAGGGTAGGGATGACGTTGGTCCAATGTCGGAGAGACGTCGGCAAACGGTGGAAAAGAGGTTGGCATAACGTTGGCCCTACGTCGGCACATGGTAAAAAAAGGGTTGGGATGACGTTGGTCCAATGTCGGAGAGACGTCGGCATACGGTGGAAAAGAGGTTGGCATAACGTTGGTTCAATGTCGGAAGGACATCGGCACATGGTGGGATAGAGGTTGGTATAACGTTGGCCCGATGTTGGCTTAATGTCATTTTTCGCTGACGAGCCAACGTTGGCCCGCCGGCAAGAAAGCCGTCGGCCCAACATCATGTTGGCGACGTTGGACCAACGTAACAGCTTACGTTGGCCCCACGTTGGCCTAACGTCGTATTGTTATCTGGGTAGTCATTATCAGATTGTGCACCATCTTGACATGCAAAGGTCTGCAATATCGATCAAGACTAAACATGCTCTAATCTCGCTATTTGAAAAAGGCTGTGTGTGCGATACTCAAGGCCGTAGGCCTACACAATACATTACAATGTGTATATGTACTGTATATAGTGGGAGCTGATCGGAGTGTAAATGGCCGTTATACAGCTGCCATTGTACAGTGCGGTACTCTGTTTTCCCCTGCTAATCTACAGTATGGGTAAGTCTTAGAATTACCTAATTTATTTACAAAATGTACATAAATCTATAGTTACTGTTTTCTGTTCTGAAAAGTTGACATGCATGTTTAATATGTATGTCTAATGATTGTGAGCTCGGACTTTCAACACCTGCTGACAAAAGTAGTCCCGTGTACTGATAATTGTGTCATAATGCAGGCAGCTTGGTGCTGTATGTACTACGTCCATGCTGTTCCCTTCTATGTATTTTTATGTAACATCTTGATCCTGTTGATGGGATGCATGGTTGGGGCATCATTTGAAGCAAAGTTTATTCATTTGCCTACACATGACTTTAAAGGGAAATCCAACCTGAATATACAACTACTGTAGATCTAGTTTACTCTCAAACTAAAAGAAAGTAGAAAAATAAGAGAAGCAAACTGATGAAAGTTTCAATAAAATCTGACTAGGTCTGGATATTCTGATTAGTCTGATTTGGGTAGGGTCGGCTCCTCTCTTTAGACTTAGAAACAGAAGCCGACCATAGGGTCTGCTCTGCAAACAATTCTGGGCGCTAGTGTAATTGATGTAGAGGTGTCGTGGTCGAGTGGACACGTCGCCGGACTGTCGATCACAACTGGTCCGCGGTTCGAGTTCCGCCGCGGCACTAATGTCCTTTGGCAAGACATTGATCTACATTTGCCACACTCCACCCAGGTGAAGTAAATGGGGACCTGGTAGGAATTTATTCCTTGAAACGCAGAGCGTGACAGCTGCACTGCTAAAGCCAGGGTAATTATGTTGCATTATTGTAGAGCGCTTACTAAGTAACTTAGAGACTTCTGATAAAGTAAGTGTTAGGCGCTATATAAGCAAATATAATTAAATATAATTATTATTATTAGTGTAGTTTCGTATCCATTTTTTTATAACCCTAACCCTAACGGCGTGGAGATACCCTACTAAAACATAACCCAAAATCAACTAAATCTTCATCAATTGTTCAAATAATGGTCATGATTTAAAAGTAGTTATGTTTCTTACCCCTTTCGTGTCAATTTTCTTATCTTTTTTTTGATTATTTTTCCTAAAAATGAAGGCTTAAAATATACACTTTCTCACGTGATTCACGGCAAACTGCTGCACAATACAATGGCATACCGTACGCCTGCCTCACATCTGCTGTGAGTAATGTCAGTTTTGAGAATTTAGTGCTTTATTATTTAAAAAAAAAAAAAAAATTGGTTATTTGCGCAGCTAAATGATTTGAATTAATTGCAATTTTTTATAAGACTGGGCCCAGATGTCTGGAAATTGAGCTTTGTGAGTGCGATGCGCAGAGGAATAAAGCATTGTGACTTGTGTCACATACATATAACCTTAAACAAGTCGTTTCTACAGAGTTTAGTCTTTAGACAGCAAATGTGTCAGAAAAAAACTTCACCTTTGAAGACGTGCACAAATTTGTGTTACCATAAATTGTTTTAATGGTATAAATTCTAATCAATTCATGGTGTGTTCCTATAGGCTACCGTAAACACAAGCCTTTATCTGGAAATAATCGGTTACACCCGTAAATGGTAAACAAAATTCTTTCCCCACAGGCTGTACAAAGAAGTTTGTAGTAGGCCTATACATGTGTTGCACATGCATACATTATCAACCATTCATTTTGTTTTAACGTTATTTATTTTCTCATTAATTGTAGGCATCTTTTAATATCTTTCGTCAAAGCAGTGGATTCAAAGCACATTGTGGCCACAATAGATTGGATTGACGTGAGACGCATGCAGAAAATGCTACTTTCTCTCAGCCTTCTGGATGTTCCTTAAGGATCAGCAGCCTCATGAAAAGTCGAAGCCATTATCGGTAAATGTGTACATGTACTTGTATTATTTTTGTACATTTTTGTCATATTGTGCATGATCACCGACTAATTAGACACTACAGAATTGATCATTTCACTCGAAAGGCGTATTTTTCCTTACCGGTAGTTTCAAATATACAGTCAAACCTGTCTATAGCGACCGCCCAAGGGAAACACAAAAAGTGGTCTTTGTAGACAGGTTCCTTTAGTACATTTTTCAATGAGAAACCATTTTCAAGGGAAACAAAAAAAAAAACTAGAATTGTATTGATAATTTACAAAAACAATCCTGAATCACGTTTTGCATTGCCAACAAAAGTTTAAAATCCAAAGGTGTGTTTACATTATGTTTGTGAGCAATGAGAAATTATTTCTGATAAATCTTACCAAGCAGTAATTTTCTGGCAGAATTCATTATTTAATTAATTGTTTACATTTCAGTTTTAAAATATATAACAGTTTTTTTCTTAATTGTATTCCTTTCTTTTTGCTTTCTTCATCCATTAGAATTCTTTGCGCCTATGTACCCGGGATCTGAAAGCAGTGCATAATACAGGAGATTCCACCCAAAAGCTAAACCGTGAGTCCAAGCTGAAGAGGAATATTTCCAAAATGATGTCTACACTCACCCGATAGCATAACTGCAAGAAATATTTCAGGTTATTTTTCCCTCCATTGATTATAGAGAGAGAGATTGGGGAGGGGATGGGGAGGGGTGAGGTGTAGCCACAAACCTGAATGGCAAAGCTGTAGAACTGAATCATGTCACTTGCAATTTTAACGAATTACAGGGTTTACAAACTGACATAATGATTTGGGTAAAAAAATCAGTATTTTGCGATATTTGTAATTACTATTTATGAAGTTGACCTGTTTCATATACTTATGTCGTACACTTGATATGCTCTGTCTCATGCTCACCCCCCACCCCTTTGTATCGGTTCCTAAAACCTGTGTATGATATAAGTTGGTAATAGAGAAAATTGAGTGAGGTAAATGCAATACAAATCGATTCCATTCTTAAGCAATTAAGACTTGCTCAGGTACGGCACGTGAACCGCCAACAAATTTTAAAAATGATGCAGATTTGGTTTATGTGTAAAGTGAAGTATGTTTTGGACTGCGCGTATTCAGTGAGCTTTGTTTTATAATATACAGAAATGTAAAGCATATTGAACTTTATGTCAACATTAAAAATACTCTGCGGTTTTGAATGTTTTGCAGCATCATATCTGAACGAGCCATAAAGGGACTTAGTTACATTGTTCAGATGAGAGATAATGGTGCTAAGGTATTGACTTCAATGTTAGATGTACAATTAAAGATAATATGAAAGTTCGAGTGAAAAGACCATTATTAATGATAACAATTGGGAAAAACTGATGTGGTCAATTCCTTAATTCTCCCAATTATATTATTATAATTTAATTTAATTTTAGGTGAATGTAAATCATCACAAAGCAAAGAATTGGCTCTATATACCTTTTCCAAACATTTAAGTGTTGAAAGTTTTTAAAGGCCTGTTTTATATCTTATTTTCAGCTCAGACGAGATGCGCAGTACACTAAGCTTGCCCAAAAGCATGACAGAGATAAATGCCTTGTTCCTGCCCCTCTGCCTTTGAAGGACAGCGTCTCCCTAGAAGACACTTTGCAACACAGGCTGCTGAGCTGCCGCTTGAGAAGCCCCCCTCCACCTTACCCACCTGGAAAGCAAAACGCTGGTCAGACCAGTGGAATTCGTCTACTACCAACTTGAAGGAGTTCATCCCAGAGCCCTGTGCAAAACCAAGTGGCAGCGACCTCTCAAGAAAAGCTGGGTCAACCTCAACCGTATCAGAATTGGAGTTGGCCGTACACAATACTTCCTGCATAAAATTGGAGCTGATCCATCGCCAAACTGTGCCTGTGGAGAGATCCAAACTATGGATCATGTCATCGATGCTTGTCCTATCTACAAATCCCTCACGGTGCTTCTGGACTTCGGGAGCTCGATGATGAGACAATCAGTTGGATAAATAAGGATCTTCCTATCATGATGTACTCCTTGATATTCTTCGTACGAACGAACGATGGAAAACGGTTGGGAAAATTCAAAAATTTATTGGGAGAATCAACTGTTAAAGTGAGTGGATCGTCAGTTTCCATGTGCAGAAGGCCATAATTCGCTGACACCAGACTTGGTGGAAATAACATTAATGGGAGTACAAATCTGCACACAGCAAACCCGTAGGCCAGTCAAGAATTACCTCCTAATCTCTCGGAGAGTCTAGCTTCGGATCCCGCTTCGGATCGGGTGAGGAAAAGCAAAGCATTACATAAGGTCGAATGGTCATAAAACTGAAGGCTAACCCTGGTGATTGACAACACCTGTTATTGGGTAAACACCCGAACGGTGTCGAATTCCCCATGAGAGCTGACTTCTATGTGTCTTTAAAGGGTGTCACACTGTGGCGCCTTCTAAGAAAACCATAAATATCTTTGTGGTTTGAGAATTTTTGGTAGTTAAAAGTATAAAATTGTTGGATTGTACCTGTGATTTTGAAAGCACAATACGGCTTACCTATATTGAATCTAAGTTAAATTTTAATTCTTTGTGAAAATACCCCAGGAGTTTCAAACTTGCCAAATGAATGTTGTGACATAAGCAATGGAATATATCTGTTTGTGCTAAACTGTTTCATCATGCTTGCTATTTTATCTTAAAGTTGGAAATATCTTCTGCATCATTATTGCACAGTCACCTTGAATTGCCCAATTGAGCCAGTCGTACTGGCAGGAATGTTTAATCTGATCAAAATTGTGTTTTTATACTTCAGCTTCTGTATTCGCAAACAAAATCTTTGATGATATTTATAAGAATGAAAGTTGCCACTGCCAGTAATGCCTTTTCTTATATTTAAGTCATGTGCCCGTAAGAAGCAGGTTTCTAGCACAGAGAATAGGTACAGTTGAGCTAATTTCTGCACAGTTTTCCAATATGCTGTATCGCCAAATGCGAACATCGTGGTTTCAACGGGCAAGCAACCATCATCAGAAAACTCTGCAGGTATCAGCATAGCTCTCCCTGTTTTCCTTGCTGCCAACTTGTTTCTTTTGAGTGTAAGAGATAACTAAGCTAAGCCATGTGTTTATCATTTGTGCCATTTTTCTCTTATGTGTGATATAGATTGTATAGTTTTATACTTCATTTGCATGTGCCTTTTTAAAACTGTGAATATGAATTATTGCCATAAACTTAGAGATTCCCTTGTATGTAACAAGAATTTATCTTTCACGCTCAGAAATTCTATATTGAATGAGCATCTGTGTTTACTTGATGTATTATGTGCTGCTAATAATGCAATTACTTCTGTTGACATATAGCCATTTGTCTTGACTCTCTGGTAAGACTTGTTTCCAACAACCTTTTGTTTTATCTGATACTCTTTATCTGCATTACAGTCTTGTGGTTGTGAGGAGCGGGTTTGCAGCATGGAGACGAGGTAGAGCTATGCTGATGAATGCCCTGCTTTCCACTATTCTGTTTTGCTGAATGTGAGGAGCTTCCCAGTGTGATGTTTGCTTATCTACTAAAAACTGCGGGTATCAGTATAGCTTTACCTAGTCTCTATGCTGCTAACCTGCTTCTCACAACCGCAAGACTTATAAGTTTAACCAATTATGCAATATAATATGTCATGGTTTCTTGTACTGATAAGTGAATTTAATTTGAAAGCAAATGAAAACCGTTCTTTAATTGTAATGTTTATCTTTAAAAAGTAGCACATTTTATGACAAAACAGATATCTTTGTGATGGCCTGTTAACTTTATTAAAATCAATTATGAGATTAGGATGGGGATGGAAAGACACTGTACGTATAGAAGGCAAGTTAGAAAAAGAAGGTATAGAAATAAGTATTTTATAGTTTTGTGTTATCCTTCTTCACACCATTTACATGTACATTAAAAATATGAAAATTACTTTCTGTCTGGCATGTATATATTACCGTATGTGATGCAATATTTGTTGCTTTGATTGTACCGTGTGATTGCTCAGAATGAGTGATTTGTACACTTTCTTCCTTGATCAGGTGGTCATATAGATGTCATTTAGAGGACAAAAAGACGTAAAGCTCATGTAAGGATAAAAAGTACATCGAATTGGTGTCCTTATGTCTTCCGTTGCTACAAATTTACGTCTTGAAGATGTCCTTTTTAACCAATAGGATGGACAAATTGTGTAAAGATTCAAGTCCGTACAATGTAAACTATTGATACAAGTTTATGCTTTTAAGACGTAATTTTTTACTTAAAAGATGTAAAAACTACATAAATATATGACATCTGTATGACGACTTCCTTTTTTACAATTTAACGTCTTAAAGACGTCTTTTTTTACCAGTAAGACGTAAAAATCACATTAATATATGACGTCAGTACGACGTCTACCTTTGATACAAGTTACCGTCTTGAAGGCGTCTATTCTTTATCAATAAGATGTAAATATCACGTCAAAATTTGATGTCCATACAATGTATACACGAAGTCTGTAAGGCGTCTTTCTTGGGTAAAAATTGACGTCTTGAAGACGTTTTCTTTAACTAATAAGGCGTAAAAATCACGTCAAAATATGACGTCCTCACGACGACGTATGCGGGTGCAAGTTTACGTCTTTTTGACGTAAAGTTATGTCGTCTTAAAGACGTCTTTCGTTAACTAAAAGACGTAAATATGACGTCCATATGACGTCTTCCTATGGTACAAGTTGACGTCTTAAAGACGTCTATCTTTAACTAATAAGACGTAAAAATCACGTCAAAATATGACGTCCTCACGACGACGTACGTGGGTGCAAGTTTACGTCTTTTTGACGTAAAGTTATGTCGTCTTAAAGACGTCTTTCTTTAACTAAAAGACGTAAATATGACGTCCATATGACGTCTTCCTATGGTACAAGTTGACGTCTTAAAGACGTCTTTCTTTGACGAATAAGACGTAAAAATCACGTCAAAATATGTCGTCCTGAAGACGACGTACGCGGGTGCAAGTTTACGTCTTTTTTACGTCGTGTTATGTCGTCTTAAAGACGTAGTACAAGACGTAAATATGACGTCTTTAAGACGTCGCTCTGCTATCAGGGATATTGATAGCTTCTTTTACCCTCCGTGTGTACCAATGCCGTTCCTGGGAAAGGCACTGAACCCCGTCCCAGTCTGGTTGATGCTGGTTATCCCAAGCATGTTCGGCTACGGCTGAGTTGTCAGTTAGATCCTATATCGGTGAAACTGCCCGTCCGATAAAAGAAAGAATCACTGAGCACAAGAGGGACGTCAGGCTCCGTCGAACTGACAACTCAGCCGTAGCCGAACATGCTTGGGATAACCAGCATCAACCAGACTGGGACGGGGTTCAGTGCCTTCCCAGGAACGGCATTGGTACACACGGAGGGTAAAAGAAGCTATCAATATCCGTCTCAATCCCAATAATTTCAACAGAGACAACGGGATCGATATCCCCGAATTTTGGATGCGTACGATACGCCGCCATGACACTCCCCGTCCAGCCGGCCGGCCAGCACCGGTCGATTCCTTTCAGCAGAGGGGCCGAGCCAGCGGCCCGTTGATTGGTTGAGCTCGCTATTGCTTCCGCCCAGCAGGCGAGCCGAACCAGCGGCCTGCTGATTGGTCGAGCACCGTGTGTGTCGACCATTAGGCTATTTGCATAATTAGCCGAACCAGCGGCCTACTGATTGGTTGAGCACCGTGTGCGTCGACCATTAGGCTATTTGCATATTCAGCCGATAGGCCAATAGGCCTTGTGCATTATTGTTTCCGATTATCGATCGAATTATAGACCGTCGCGCCGGTCCTCCCGTAGAGTATAAAGCACCCTTGCTTACATTAGTTTTTATCACCTGACGAAGTGTTGCAGCGGCGCACGAAACGTCGAGATCTTTTAGATTCCTTTTTGACCACATTGCGAGACAAACGAATATCACTAGCGATATTATTTTCGATACTACATCCGCAATGAGTAATATATTTAGCATTAATGACAATGAAGTCCGTAAGTTATACATACATGGGCGAGTTGTCCGGGGTATTGTGGCGAGTTGTCTTCTGGCGAGCTGTCTTTGTGTCGAGTTGTCTGGACCCCGAAGAAAGGTGTTCCTGATCCTGTGGGTACCTGTGAAATGGCGTACCTAGAAACCTGAGAAATTGCTTGTATTTCCATAGACCGGGTTCCATAGGCCTATATTCTATTCATATATAATCGTGTAAGTATTATTATCAACGCACTTACAAATAGTAAATGCAATAAGCCGCACTCTCCTCGACAAATTTCTATACATTAAGGCAATTTAGAAACTATGCTTGATTTTATGGCGCTTGTTCAGAATCATATCCCTACTTTGACCCCTAACTCCGGCGTAGAGATACCTACTGAAACAGACCTAAAAAATTAAAAATCAAGTAAATATTCATCTTTTCTTCAAATAATGGCCATGATTTAAAAGTCATTATGTTTCTTACCTGATTTGTGTCAATTTTCTTATCTTTTTGGGAGTATTTTTCATAAAAATGAAGACTTATAATATACACTTTCTCACGGGATTCACGGCAAACTGCTGCACAATACAATTGCATAATTTATACCGTAGCGACGGTGAGGTGCGCGCGCAACCCACCACCACCATCTCATGGATGAAGTCCGTCAAAGAATTTCATTCAAAATGTTGTTAATTGTGTATAAATTATTGAGTGGTCAAGCTCCTAGTTACATAACAGAATTACTTAAACTCAAAGTACAGTCGTAGCCTGCGCAGTTCAAGAGATAAATTGTTGTGCCAGATTCCCCATTGCAAAACTAAAGTAACTCTTGGGAACCGCGCGTTTGTCATTGCATGCTGCCCCAAATTATGGAATAGCTTGCCAATAGAAATATGAAGCTCTCCATCTCCCAATGTCTTCAAATCCAAACTAAAAACATATTTGTTCAATTGTTACATTCTTTTTTGTTGTTGTAGAATGATTAGAATCTAGTTATCTAGTAAAAAAAAAGGGAGCTCTGAAACAGCGCAGCTGAATATATTTTGTATAAAAGCTGCGCTAGACTATACAAATGAATTATTATTATAATTGCCTGTTAAGTGTTATGGCCTCTTCAGTCTTTTATTTCTGGACTGGTCATTTTAGGTGGTAGCATATATTGGCACCAAGATTAGTGGACATATGAATATTCATTATTCCCTACGTCACAGACGTGCCTCGATCGTGCGTACTCTGTCATATCCACATGTACTAGTACACGAGTACGTTCGTAAGTAATAGTACATGTACCGTATGTACGTTGCTCCGGAATGAAGAGAATCATTATAAAGGACGAATTACTCCGTGAAGCCAAGTACAAGCAGAGAATTGAAAATTTGCAATACGTTCCTCGGAGCGACTCATCTCCCTTATCTAGCTAGTTTTGTAATAATAGTTTTTTTAGGAAAATGGTCATTTAGTACTCTTAAGTTGTTCGATAACATCACTCAGTTTGATTTGATTCGAGATATATCTCATTAATAAAACAGTATAAAGGCTATTTAGTCTCAAACTAACCTACACCATTAAACTTGGTGCCAACACCATTAAGCCATGCACCAAATTTAGTAATACATTATTTTGTATCTATAAAGACCGCGAGGTTTCCCAGGTTTATTTAGGAAAATGGACATTTAATACTGGTAAGTTGTTCGCTGATATCACTCAGTTTGATATGATTTGAGATATATCTCATTAATGAAACATTGTAAAGGCTATATAGTCTCAAACGAACCTACACCATTAATCTTGGTGCCAACACCATTAAGCCATGCACCAATTTTAGTAATGTATTATTTTGTATCTACAGAGGCCGAGGTTTCCCAGGTTTATTTAGGAAAATGGACATTTAGTACTCTTAAGTTGTTCGCTGATATCACTCAGTTTGATATGATTCGAGATATATCTCATTAATAAAACCGTATAAAAGGCTAAACAGACTCAAACGAACCTACACCATTAAACTTGGTGCCAACACCATTAAGCCATGCACCAAATTTAGTAATACATTATTTTGTATCTATAAAGACCGCGAGGTTTCCCAGGTTTATTTAGGAAAATGGACATTTAATACTGGTAAGTTGTTCGCTGATATCACTCAGTTTGATATGATTTGAGATATATCTCATTAATGAAACATTGTAAAGGCTATATAGTCTCAAACGAACCTACACCATTAATCTTGGTGCCAACACCATTAAGCCATGCACCAATTTTAGTAATGTATTATTTTGTATCTACAGAGGCCGAGGTTTCCCAGGTTTATTTAGGAAAATGGACATTTAGTACTCTTAAGTTGTTCGCTGATATCACTCAGTTTGATATGATTCGAGATATATCTCATTAATAAAACCGTATAAAAGGCTAAACAGACTCAAACGAACCTACACCATTAATCTTGGTGCCAACACCATTAAGCCATGCACCAATTTTAGTAATACATTATTTGTATAATATAGAGGCCGATGCGCGAGGTTTCCCAGGTTTATATAGGAAAATGAACATATGATACTGGTAAGTTGTTCGATAACATCACTCAGTTTGATTTGATTGCACTTATATCTCATTAATGAAACATGGTAAAGGCTATATAGTCTCAAACGAACCTACACCATTAATCTTGGTGCCAACACCATTAAGCCATGCACCAATTTTAGTAATACATTATTTTGTATCTATAGAGGCCGAGGTTTCCCAGGTTTATTTAGGAAAATGAACATTTAATACTGGTTAGTTGTTCGATAACATCACCCAGTTTGATTTGACTGCACATATATCTCAATAATGAAACAAGGTAAAGGCTAGATAGTCTCAAACTAACCTACACCATTAATCTTGGTGCCAACACCATTAAGCCATGCACCAATTTTAGCAATACATTATTTTGTATCTATAGAGGCCGAGGTTTCCCAGGTTTATTTAGGAAAATGAACATTTAATACTGGTTAGTTGTTCGATAAGTTTGATTTGACTGCACATATATCTCATTAATGAAACAAGGTAAAGGCTATATAGTCTCAAACTAACCTACACCATTAAACTTGGTGCCAACATCATTAAGGCATGCACCAAATTTAGTAATACATTATGTGTATCTCTAAAGACCGAGGATTCCAAGGTTTATTTAGGAAAATGAACATTTAATACTGTTTACTTGTTCGATAACATCACTCAGGTTGATTTTATTACACATTATATCTCATTAATAAAACATTGTAAAGGGTATATATAGTCTTAATCGATCGCCATTAAACTTAGTGCCAACACCTTTAAGCCATGCACCAAGTTTAGTAATACATTATGTATGGTGGTAGAGGTTGTGGTAGTTATTTGACCTGACTGCTAAGAAAGCATAAATGCTTGTTAGTAAGCAACCACAGGACCGACGACTTTAGGTCCTCTCCGAGGGACCTGGTAATGAGGATTAATTCCTTACCAAAAGGGCACTATATTAGCGCATCGACTTTGTTTCGAACCCGGGTCGCCGAATTACGAGACCACTGCTCTACCAACTGAGCTATCGCGCCCTAGCCAAACTAGTATAGACGGGCTTTAAAGCCAGGATTAGACCTCCCAGTGTGGTCACTGACAGAGGGTTATCTCATCAAATCTGCTCTCAATTAACATAAGAAAAAGAGGATCATGCATGAGGGAGGGACCAACAGGCACCGATTAGGCATTGTTTGCTATATAGAGGGCGCAAGTAGCTTTAAGTAGTGCAGTGGGGCTTTTACTGGAACACTGGACAAAAGTAAGGACCAGAGGCGATGGACGTGTTTCAAATTTGGGGAGGAGGAGGGCATAACACAAAAGGGGCACTTTCGAGGGGTTTTAGAGCACATCCGTAAGACTATTCAGAAAGGGGTAGAAAAGAGATAAAACCGTAAAATAATTTTTTTTGTTCTTTTCAAGCCATGCCTTGGAATTGTATTTACTGTTTCATCATTATTTATTTCCGACAAATAAAGAAATGCAGTGTCCATACAGCAGAATGTTATCTTTTGTATGATTGCATTTTTGGATGAACCTAAATATCAGTAAGAAATAGATTTAGACTCATTTTTAATTTGAATGACAATCAAGGTATTTTGAAAGAAAAATATTTGAAGAGCAAACTTTTACATCAGCTAGCGGCGAATTTTCGGAGATGTCCTAGAATCTCATTCTTGGACGCTAACATGCCTGGCTGTCAAATTATTTCCGGACGGACAATTTTGGCTTAAGCGTCTTTATAAATTCCCTTTATCGCATCGCCACTAAAACTATTATCCAGAGATCAGTGGCGTAGTGAGCAAAAAGTTTGGGGAGGGGCTGGCAGACAAAAATCCGCATCACCCCACTCTTACATGCAGGCCCGCTGATCGTTTTCAAAGTGGGGGGGGGAGGCTTAAGTATTTACAATCAGGTAGAGCGTAGTGTAAATTGGCGTGGGGTCTAGGGGCAAAGCCCGGCAGGTCAAGGGCAGAGTCCCGGAAGCTCAGGGGGTATGGGCATTTAATTACGGTCAGATGAGCATAATTATTTTGATACCTTATTCATGACACTGGCAGGTCACTAATTGGCGTGGGGTCCAGGGGAAGCTCAAGGGTTTTAGGCATTGAATAACGGTCAGATGAGTATCCAGGGGCCTGCTTTAGGGCCCTTTGTTAGGTCCAGGGGGCAGAGCCACCGGAAGTTCAGGGGTTTTAGACATTTAATTACGGTCAGATGAGCATATTTTGATAACCTATTTGTGACACTGGCAGGTCACTAATTGGTGTGGGGTCCAGTGGGCGGAGCCCCCAGAAGCTCAGGGGTTTTACGGTAATAAAGTACGGTCAAACGAGAATCCTGGGGCCGCCTTAGGGCCATTGGTAGGGTCCAGGGCAGAGCCCCGGAAGCTCAGGGTTTTAGGCATTTAATCACGGTCAGATAAGCATATTTTGATACCTCATTATTTTGTGACACTGGCAGGTCACTATTCTTTCTTTCTTTCCTTCTCTCTTTCTTTCTATTTCTCTTTAGTATACTTTTTCCAAAAAAGTGTGTGTGGGGAGGGGGGGGGGCGGAGCTCGAGGCCCCGCAGCCCCGCCGTTCTATGGGCCCTGCCGTTCTATGGGCCCTGCCATGTAGGCCTCTAAATGAGCATATTTATTGCTTGACTGTAAATTTAGGAATTTGTGATTTTCAAACAAACGCATAAAAAAGTATAATTTATTAAAAAATTGAGGAAAAATCTCGGAAAATTATGTCATTTCAGCAACATTTTGTAAATCACCGGTATTGAATTGTGACATTTGCAGGACACTAATTGGCTCCCCCCCATCAGTACGCCAGAGCCCCCCCGATCCACACCTTGTTGGCAGGAAAAATCGCAACTGATCTTCCCTACCTATCTTCTTTCTCTCTGTCTTTCCTTACCTTTCCCTCCTCCTTCCCTTTCCCTTCCCCTTCCCTTCCTTCTCTCTCTTTTAGGTTTGCTAGGGGGAGGCAAGGGCCTTTCCCCCCCCCCCGATCCACATGTTGCTGGCGGGATTAATCGCAACTGATCTCCCCTTCTTTTCACCCTTTTCTTTTCTTCTTCCTCTTTTTTTGTTCCCCTTTAGCTCTCCTCTTTCCCATTCCCATCTCTTTTTTTTTGGCGGGCGGGGGAGAGGCAAGGCCTTTGGCCCCGATCCACAACTTGTTGGCGGGAAAATTGCAACCGATATCCCCCTTCTTTTCTTTTCTTCTTCCTCTTTTTTTCCTTCCCTTTATCTCATCTTTTCCATTTTCCTTTCCCTTTCCTTCCTTCTCTGTTATTTTTTTATGGGGGGGGGCAACAGCCCTTTCGCCCCCCCTGATCTCCTTCTTTCCACCATTTTCTTTTCTTCTTCCTCTTCTTTTCCTTCTCTCTCTTTTCTTCTTTTTCTTTGCGGGGCAAGGCCCGCGCCCCCTGGATCCGCGCCTGTGGAACATTCCCTCCGGAAAAGACCCTCCTCGCCACATCCAAAACAAACCCTGGCCAAGCGCCTCGCCTAGAGCTGCCGCGATCTTCTCTAAGCTCTTCTTTAGGCCGGACATACGGGTATCCAGGCTTTTCGCTAAACTGGATATACCGTTATCTACTACTACTAATAATAATACAATATTTATAAAGCGCATAATAAACAGTCTGTTTCTCTATGTGCTGTACAAGCATGAATGGCAATTCGAGAAATATAATCACAAAAAGAAATCAACAAAGAGAATATACTAGTGTTACTGTTAGTGGCCACTAAGGCCCATTAGTGACTACAAAAAACATATGCTCTTCCTGGCTATTTGGGAATGTGTCAAATTGCAACAGAAATGGAGAAACACGCATTTTGTTGAAAATCATGTGATATCACGAACATTTATAAATCACTTGTATGGAATTGAAAATAAGCCATGGTTTAATTTTATTTGGGGCTTGGGGGCGCTAGGCCCCCCCCCCACCAGTACGCCAGTGTTAGAGATATCATATAATTTGATACAATCAGACTGAGTGATGTTATCGAACAACTTACCAGTATTAAATTTCCTAAATAATCCTGGGATACCTCGGTCTTTATAGATACACATAATGTATTACTCAATTTGGTGCATGGCTTAATGGTGTTAGCACCAAGTTTAATGGCGTAGGTTCGTTTGAGACTAGTATATAGCCTTTATACTGTTTCATTAATGAGATATATGTGCTATCAAATCAAACTGAGTGATGTTATCGAACAACTTAACAATGTCAATCCGTTGTTCTCCTAAACAATCCTGGGAAACCTCCTGGTCTTTATAGATACACGTTATGTATTACTAAATTTGGTGCATGGCTTAATGGTATTGGCACCAAGTTTATGGTGTAGGTCCGTTTGAGACTATATAGCCTTTTATACTGTTTTATTAATGAGATATATCTCAAATCAAATCAAACTGAGTGATGTTATCGAACAACTTAAGAGTACTAAATGTCCATTTTCCTTTAATAAACCTGGGAAACCTCGGCCTTTATAGATACAAATAATGTATTACTAAAATTGGTGCGTGGCTTAATGGTGTTGGCACCAAGATTAATGGTGTAGGTTCGTTTGAGACTATATAGCCTTTACCATGTTTCATTAATGAGATAAATGTGCAATCAAATCAAACTGAGTGATGTTATCGAACAACTAACCAGTATTAAATGTTCATTTTCCTAAATAAACCTGGGAAACCTCGGCCTCTATAGATAAAAAATAATGTATTACTAAAATTGGTGCATGGCTTAATGGTGTTGGCACCAAGATTAATAGTGTAGGTTCGTTTGAGACTATATAGCCTTTACCATGTTTCATTAATGAGATAAATATGCAATCAAATCAAACTGAGTGATGTTATCGAACAACTAACCAGTATTAAATGTTCATTTTCCTAAATAAACCTGGGAAACCTTGGCCTTTATAGATCCAAATAATGTATTACTAAAATTGGTGCATGGCTTAATGGTGTTGGCACCAAGATTAATGGTGTAGGTTCGTTTGAGACTATATAGCCTTTACCTTGTTTCATTAATGAGATATATGTGCGGTCAACTCAAACTGAGTGATGTTATCGAACAATTTAAGAGTACTAAATGTTCATTTTCCTAAATAAACCTGGGAAACCTCTGCCTTTATAGATCTATACAAATAATGTATTACTAAAATTGGTGCATGGCTTTAAGTGTTGGCACCAAGATTAATGGTGTAGGTTAGTTTGAGACTGTAGGCCTATAGCCTTACTACTGTTTTATTAATGAGATATATCTCGAATCATATCAAACTGAGTGATATCAGCGAACAACTTACCAGTATTAAATTTCCTAAATAAACCTGGGCAACCTCGCGGTCTTTATAGATACACATAATGTATTACTAAATTTGGTGCATGGCTTAATGGTGTTGGCACCAAGTTTAATGGTGAAGGTTAGTTTGAGACTAAATAGCCTTTATACTGTTTTATTAATGAGATATATCTCGAATCAAATCAAATCAAACTGAGTGATGTTATCGAACAACTGAAGAGTACTAAATGTCCATTTTCCTAAATAAACTATTATTACAAAACTACTACTAGATTAGGGAGTGTAGTCGCTCCGAGGAACGTATTGCAGATTTTCAATTCTCTGCTTATTCTTGGCTTCACGGAGTAATTCGTCCTTTATAATGATTCTCTTCATTCCGGAGCAACGTACATACGGTACATGTACTAATACTTACGAACGTACTTGTGTACTAGTACATGTGGATATGACAGAGTACGCAGGAGGCACGTCTGTGACGTAGGGAATAATGAATATTCATATGTCCACTAATCTTGGTGCCAATATATGCTACCGTTTTAGGTTGGGTGTAGTCTTGGGTGTAGTCTTTGTAGTTTTGATTGCACTTTTTTGTTTTGTTTAATATGTAATTGTTTATCAGTCTTTTCTGTTTGTCATAGCGCTTATATAGAGACTTCGGTGGTAAGCGCTTTATAAGAAACGTTGTTATTATTATTATTATTATTGAATACCATACCTTGAATACCAAAGCTTCTGGAAGAAAGCCGTCTCCAGCTGTCGAGCTTCCAGATCTATTTTCAAGGGGGATGTCCCAGCCTCTGGGTCTTGCACCATGGTCTTTTCACATCTGTATCTTGCTTGCTGGGTCATATCAGGATTGTCATATTTGGAGTGTCTACTGGGAGAAGGGTGACTTATATTGCTCCTTCTTCCAGTGTTTGTCAAGTCTGGCTTTAAAGCTGTTCACCGAGGTTGCAGATACTACAGACTCAGGGAGGGAGTTCCAGTCGTTGAGGACCCTGTGGCTGAACGAGTCTTGCCTGAGTTTGATGTTGCACCTGGGTTTGGTTAGTTTGAATGAATGCCCTCTCGATTTTCAAATTTTAAAACTCCCCCGTTGAAAAAATCCTGCGTACGCTACTGGTGATCACTTTCGATCACCCCTGAAGAAAAGAAATCTCCCTCCAAGCAGTTCCCAAAAGTTGACAGCCTTGATACTACTAGTAATCATTGTTTATATGTAGTGGGTGGGATTGATGGCAACCAAGTCATGATGAATCTTGTACAATAAGACCAAGACGGCAGCATTACGTCTCCATTCAAGTGATTTCCACTCGAGTTCTTGCATCAAGGAGGAACAGAGTATGTATTACATACTGGTAGGCTGTATAAAATTAGTGAGTTGATGATGTCATCTCCAGCCAATTCGTACATACATTTAACAAAAAATATCATATTTCTGATGTGCGAATGTAAGACGTGGCTAAAATCCTCATGGTTTTTGTACAAAATCATCATAAATGTAACCCATTGTAAAATATAGGAAAACATTTACATACAGGTGTGTCCCTAAAAAGAAAAACTTGAAATTTCATAATCAAATTATTCCGGGAATAGTGAGCCTGGGGATGACATCATCAACTCGATAGTTAGCGTACGTACAGCCTATGTAATACATATCACTGTTTCTTGAAATTATGCGAAACTTTAAAATTCCATAAATTTCCTATATCTTATTCAATTTTCATTAAATCTTCCGAGAGAAAAAACGAGAAATTAAATAAATTCAAATGTTTTTCTCTCTCTAAATGTTTTTTTCCATGATGTTTCTTTAAATGTGGCACAAGAAAGACTTTGGAAGATGTCTTCTGATAGAGCTCCATCAAAGTCAGGAGTAAGGTCAAAGGCACTCTCATCATCAAACAGGAGTCCAAGACAAGGTTCCTCATCTCTGTACCATGGTAACAAAGATTTGTCTCCCAGGATATTGTTGGACCTGCAGAATGGTAACCAAACACATCTCAATAGATCACCTTCACCTCAGATCAATGACAGGGTAACACCACTTTGTCTTGACAGAGGATCACCATCAGACCAGCTAGAAAGGGGTCCTACTGGTTTAGATGGCAAGAGTAACAAGCCCAGACTGCCACCGGTGTCTCCTTCCATCAAGAAGAAATCTTCAAAGCAGGTTTCCCCAAGACAGAAATCAGGGACGAGGGCTCTGGTGCCAAAGTCTACAGGAGCCATCGCCTCTCTCCAGGCAGCCAAAGAAGCTCTGCCCATAGTAAAGAAGGATGGCATGTATTTCCCTAAAGGTCAGTGCATACAAATGATTTACCGTAAGTATTAAATTGCCTCTGTGTGCCAGGGAGGTACTAGTGAAAGACAATGTTGGAGGAGGAAGCTCGTAATTTGACAATTAATCTCATTAAAACACAATTTCCTTGTATTGAACGTTAGACATAACATAATGTGTAGCTTTTCAGTAAATTTCTAGAGTTTAAAGGCATCGTTTAACAATTTTAAATCTGATATGCACGGCCCTACGTGTTATCAGTGTCTGTGATATGGTGTAATATTGAAGCCCTAAAAAATGTGCTTCAAAATGATCCAAGAAGTGCCTCAAAAAAGTAAAATTTTTGAGTGACCGGTTTTAACTATACTCATTTTCCCCCAATAGACTGTAGTGTTATGAAAACCGTTAGGAAAACACAAAATTTGATTTCGATTTCCAATCATAAATATCTTGATAATCAGACCGGCGATCAGCTTGTAAAAGTCATGGGGTTCCTGACTGACCTAAAGGTTTATAATTATCATTGCATCATGAGCTAAATCCAGGATTTTGTTTCAGAATCTGAGACAAAGTTACCCAATCCCTTTAATGTTGATAACTAGATCATTAGCTAATAGAAAGTTTATACTTTCTTGGATAATAGTTCCATATATTTTCAACCAATTTTTTTTATACCTGTAGTTATTCACCTGTATTATTAAAGTTTTGGTATGGGGTCATGAATTTGGTTCAAATGAACGAATTGGAAGCATATACGATTTTACAATATTCAATGATCGTTGTCGCGGTTGAAATCGAGTCTAAAGTGATAAAATTGTAAATAATAAACTCTTTATGTTGTATAGCGCCCTCTCAAGACTGATATTACTTTAGCTTTAAAACAATGTTTCTTGACTACAATCTACCGATTTGTTATTCCCGTTTGGAAATTATATATCAGAACTGCATATTCTGAGATTTTCATGGTCGCAGCTCCCATTGAATGGCCTTAGGCGCTATTTTGAAATATCTGAAATTTACCGGGAGCACCGGTAAATTTTTTATTATTCAATTTGCTCAAAAGCAGAAGTGTTTTAGGGGCTAAATTTTTTAGTGCTTATAATACATTCACAGGGGCATCCAAATATATCAAAAATTTAAAGAATTGCTATCCATCCAATTTCAAAATTTCCCAAAACTTTGCATTACCTTTAAGCTTGCTGCGATTGTTAACATAATCACTTAAAAAAAAAAGGGAATGCACTCATTAATTTAGTTTTTATTACAAGGCCCCATAAAGGATCAATTCACAAGTACAGTATGTTAAATTCGGCACTATGCATATGGAACGAATTATGACAATAAATGGTTATACCACATTAGAAACCAGTTGAGTTTTCAGCCATTTGTTCATTGTTTCTTTACATTACACAGGATACACCTTACGTCCCATCATTCCTGCTCAAAAAGCTGAGTTGATCGACGTAGCACGAGCAATGAACAGAGAGGAGTTTGGTCCAAGAGTAAAGAAACTGTTTGATCCTGAGACTGTAGCTGCTACTGAAGCTATTAAATCGGGTATGTATCAGCCCTGTTAAGGAGAAGGTTCATTGATTTCAAAAACTAACCTGTTTGTCATTATTGCAAAGGTGAAACTTTGATTGGACAAGGGTATCAAAATTCAATGCTTGGAAACATTCGAAGTAATGATTATTATCAATTACAAAACGCTTAACTACAGCCCCGGCATAGCACCTGAAAGCTCCGATCGCTGCTGAGATGTGTGACGTCACATGTTGAACATGATTTGCACAAGCAGGCGATGTCCCATGACATCTCACACATTTTCAGTGCCTGTTTTGTCATCTTCTCTTCAGTTATTATCCTCTCGCCGACAAATTCGGAGGGGATATAAAAACGCTGCTGTCCGTCCTTCCTTCCGTCCTTCCGTGCGTCCGTTCATGCGTCCGTTCGTAACAAATATGGTTTCCGATCGATAACTTCATAACTTCAGATATTATGCTTTCAAAATACAGGCTAAGTTCGATTTTGGAGTATGTAGGTCAAAGGTCATAGCTCATTAAATATGCGAATCTGGTTTCCGTTCGATAACTTCAATAATGTTTGACGGATTTTAATCAAATTTGATATGAAGGTACATGGTATCAAAACACAGCCTAAGTTCAATTTCCGAGTATGTAGGCAGGGCTGCCAAAACTCACGCATTGAGCGTGAGACTCACGCATTTCACTCAATTCTCACGCTCTCACGCTAACAATGAAATTCCTCATGCACAAATCTTAAATAACTAAATAATAATAAAAACAGATAAATTTGAATGAATTATGCGACCAAAATTAAAAATTTAGAAAGTTTTCCCTCCTTTTATCCCTAGCTTTTATCAAAGACGAAAGCCTCGATCTCACTTATCGCGCGCGTGCGTGTGTAAGATCGGCGACTAGATCTATATAGCTAGCTAGCCTGATGTACGTATCCTCGCACCATACTATACCCATATCCATATGCAGCTAGCCGGGTCGGCCCGAGCCTGCCCCGGACGCGCCCCGGATATGGATCGCACATACGAACCAGGAGCGAGCTCAATTACGTCATCAGTTGACAATTCAATTGATCGAGAACAGCAAAGATTTCACGGTTCTATGCTTTGTTTTTAAAGAAGGCCTAATATTACTTCATACAGTAGAATAGAATGAGAGGGATTATAAAAATATAAAGTGAGTTTTGAGAGTGAAAAATAACTTGTGATTATATGTAACAACTTAAAGTTGAACGAAAACTTGCCTGTGGCTTTGTCTCAGAGAGTGAGCGCGTGGGGCCCTCAGCACCTCACTCTACGCCTAGCGGCCACGTTCGTGGGGGAACAATCGGGTATTCCATGTTAATAATTTTCTTTATCTCTCTGTATGATTTTCTCTCTCTATTGCATTTAGCTATATGTTAAAATACTCTCTAAAGTATGCACCAGATCACACAATTTTACCTTGAAAAATAAAAAAGCTCTACACTGTGGGAGGGGGGGACGACCTCCTCCCACACCCACCCCCACTCCCTCGCTCCGCTCTGTCGGGCTTGGTCGCTTCGCTCCCTCGCGCTAACGCTTCTCGTATAATCTCAACTGTTTTCCAATGTTGGCAGCTCTGTGTAGGTCAAAGGTCATAGCTCATTAAATATGCGAATCTGGTTTCCGATCGATAATGTTAGTATTGAATGTTTGAGGGATTTTAATCAAATTTGATATGAAGGTACATGGTATCAAAACACAGCCTAAGTTCAATTTCGTAGTATGTAGGTCAAAGGTCATAGCTCATTAAATATGCAAATCTGGTTTTCATTCGATAACTTTAGTAATGTTTGATGAATTTTAATGAAAATTAATATGAAGGTACATGGTATCAAAATACAGCCTAAGTTCCATTTCCAAGTATGTAGGTCAAAGGTGAAAGGTCATAGCTCATTGAATATGCAAGAACACCTAATTATATATGTGAAAATGTGGTTAACTTCCTTGTCTAGTAATATAATAGTATAGTCTAATGGAGGTCACTTGTTCTGACGTATATAGGCCATTTGTACCCTGTGAGGGGATGCTACGCTTTGCGTTGACTTGTTTCTATTACTTCACTACCGTCAGGCTAAATGTTTAATCTATTGCCTCACTCTAAACCCCACGCTCGGTATTATTTTGATGAAAAATGCAACGATAAAAAAATAAAGGAATCCGTTGCTTGTAAACAAAATAAGACGCCATTGTATTTTCAGCTGCATACACCGCAGTATGTTCGGCGTTCAAGAGGGAACAAATGCCGTCCATGCTATCATTCCGGGGTTTTTTTTATGCCTCGGCTACAAAGTAGCCGGAGGCATTATGTTTTCTGGTTGTCCGTACGTCCCGTTCTCGTGATCGCGTTATCTGAAGAACCGTTTGATGGATTACCGCCAAACTTGGGTCTTGTATGTATCTTGCAGAGCTCATATGAGGTCAAAGGTCAAAGGTCACAGGGCTCATTATGTATGCAAATATAGCTTTGGATCGCGTTATCTCAAGAACCGATTGATGGATTACTGCCAAATTTATGTCATGTATGTATCTTGCAGAGCCAATGAACTGATTAGATTTTAGGGTCATGAGGTCAAAGGTCAAAGGTCATGGGGCTCATTGTGTATGCATATAAATAGCTTGTGAACGCATTATAATTAGAACCGACAGATGGATTACTATCAAACTCAGGAAATGTATCTTGCAGAGCCATGTATATGAAATATAGCTTGTAATCAGGATATTCTGAGAACCTGTTAATGGATTACAATCAAACTTGAATATTAAAAATCGCTTCCGTTTTGGTTTGTAAAATCGCTCTATGGCGGAGGCATCATTTTCGACTGCGCAGTCGAAGTTCCATCTAGTTTAATTTGAAAGTGTGGTTTCTTTGCTTGTTCATTAACTCATATCGATCCTGCCATAAGGCTGCATGCACGCTATCGTTATAGTGCTTTGTACGCGCGAGCGAGCCATTGCTTCGCTGCTTTGTGCATGCTTGCATGCATTCGTAATAGCAGTTATTGTTCATGCTCATTGTACTGTGCTGTGTGTTTCGCACGCGCTATTCATAATACCATCGCGTTAATCAGATTATCTCAAAATAAACTTGGCACGGGGGATTTGTGGCTTGGCACAATGGGGATTAGCCCTGTGGCATGATAAGAGTTAACCCCTATCCTGTGTATTTACAAACAAAAGAATTTAGTTATCAGAATCGGTTTCATATCCCTTTTTGACATTTATCACATTTATATACACTAAACTCATTATAATTTGAGAAATAATAGCATTGCAATTATGTTCATTCTTTATGGGATGTCGTCTGCTTGGGCAGGATTGGTTCATATATTGTGACGGCATTAAAACATCGCAAATTTTCTGGCGAGTCTCTCGCATATCCCAGATGCTATTGAGGTGATTTTATTTGCATTTTTATAAATCACCCGATATGTAGTTGACCTAAAACCATCTGTTAGCTTACCAGTTTCTAGTGATACGTTATTTGCCATATTTGTGATTTTCTTTGAACCGGCACTTTAACATTGTATTGTAGAGGTTTCAGATATCTATAAAGTTCTTCTCTCATTTTATCACAATGCTGTCTTATGGCTGTCGGAGGAGAATCATTGTCCGACTAATGAGAGATTCTGAAATTTGATAATTTGGTTAATGGATTTGCCACCATGACTGCGCATGGTCTGAAGTCATCCACAAAGACAGTTTACAGGCGATATGGGATAACTTCTATGACACTATTCATGAAAAAATAAACAAACACTTTCTTTTGAAGATGATAAAGCTACATCAAACTGATATGCCATGGATTACGCCTTACTTAAAATCTCTTATCCATCAACAGCAAGCTGCATTCCACAACAGCCACCAAATATGGAGAGATCTTTAAAACAAAGTGGCTCGTGAAATTTTAATCTCTGTAAGGCAAATTTTATGTTGACAGAGTTCAAAAGTTTAAATGCGTTCATCCTTCTAAGTGGTACAAAAACATCAAAATGATGACTGGGAAATCAAATGTCAGAAGTAGCGAGATACGGTATGTATTCCTGATATCAACAGTGATGATCCCTACTCTGTTAATGCCAACACCGTGAATGATTTCTTTGCTAATGTTAGTGCTGATATACCTGAACTTTGAGCAAATTGCCCTCTTATCTTCCCTCGCCAACACCACCTCCAATGATCCAACCATATGAAATCTACAAGGAGCTGAAAAAATCAATCCAGGAAACTCAAGCGGGCTTGATGGAAACCCTGTGCGTCTTGTTCGAGAATTTGCACTTGAGCTGTCCACTCCTTTGTGCAAAGTTTTGAACACGTCATATTCACTAGCTCTCGTACCATCCCAGTGGAAAAAGGCCATCATTGCTCCAATTGGCGTGGAAAGGAAACAGGAAATGATGTGAATTCAATGGTTCTCATTAATGTATTCTCTCCCATTGCCCAATGCTCAGTAGGAAAGAACAGGTGACCATACATGTATGACCCATTTGATCAGGTACTCCTGGATGAACTCTTTAAATTGAATTGCATGTAACTGTACCTGTAAAAGCCAATTGTCATGGACATTTGTTATGGGAAAAAAAAACATATTTCATGACTACCTCATACCTACTTCCACTTCAAAGAATTCAGAATACTGCTGCAAGACTTGTTACTCTCTTGAGAAAATTTGAGCACATAACCCCAATATTGCGTTCTCTTCATTGGCTTCCCATACACCAACGTATAACATTTAAAATTCTTCTTCTGACATACAAAATTCTCCACGGCCAAGCCCCTAAATATCTTTCAAATTTGATTTCCTTACGTTCTTCTAGTTCTTCAAGACCTCTTCGATCATCATCAACCTTGCAGTTAACCCCTGGACCTCGTACTATAACAAAATATGGCGATCAAGCTTTTTCAGTAAATGCCCCTACCCTTTGGAATAAATTACCCGCGCATATTCATAATACTCATTCCCTGGACCAGTTTAAGTCCTTGCTGAAAACGCACCTTTTTAATTCATGAATTATTCTACACCGGTGCAGTTGTGAGTCGGTCAAAGGAGGTGCACACCATCTTATTCCTTGTTTGTTTGATCTTATGTTTGACCTTATCTTTATTTTCATTTTTATTATTATATATGCATGATTTATTGAATAAAGAACAGATTTATAATTTGTGTGTTTATCATAAGTTTTGGTTGGTAATTTTAAATCAGACAATGGTGCGCTTAGAAACACCAATATTAAGCGCCTAATAAATGTTGTGTATTATTATTATTATTTCTATTTTGTGAAATTTTACAACCCCACAAGTTATGATGCTGACGATTGTAATACCGGTAATAGACAATTCCTGTCCTGAATACTACTTGAATATTACCAGGGTGTGTACACTCTACATGTTTATTTCAAGAATTCCAATTCAGTCCTACATTTATCATAAAGGATTTGTTGAAAGTTTAATTGAATTCTTAGAAAATAATTGAATGCTTAGAAAAATTACAACTGTATTTCCCACTGCCCATTTCCATTGCTTCAACATAGCCTGAAAGCCATAGCATGCCTATTTATCATTCAAGCATTTGTATGATCCCCTACCTAGCATTAAATCTCCCTTTTTCATTGTTTTAATGTCTCCGCTACAAAGTAGCCGGAGACATTATGTTTTTTGGACTGTGTGTCTGTCCGTCCGTACGTCTCGTTCTCGTGATCACATTATCTCAAGGACCAATTGATGGATTCCCACCAAACTTGGGTCATGTATGTATCTTACAGAGCCAATGAACTGATTAGATTTTGGGGGTCACGAGGTCAAGGGTCACAGGGCTCATTATGTATGCAAAAATAGCTCGTGATCACGTTATTTCAAGAACCCATTGATAGATTCCCACCAAACTTGGGTCATGTATGTATCTTGCAGAGCCAATGAACCGATTAGATTTTGGGGTCACGAGGTCAAAGGTCACAGGGCTAATTATGTATGCAAAAATAATTTGTGATCCTGTTATCTCAAGAACCGATTGATGGATTACCGCCAAACTTGGGTCATGTATGTACCTTAAAGAGCCAATGAACTGATTAGATTTTGAGGTCACAAGGTCAAAGGTCACAGGGCTTATTATGTAGGCAAAAATAGCTTGTGAACGTATTATCAATAGAACCGACGGATGGATTACTCTCAAACTCAAGACATGTGTATCTTGCAGAGCCAATGGACCCCAGGTCGAAATTCCAAATAGGATCCAATAGCCTATCGGACCATCAGAAACCATTAGAGCTATTGGTGTCTATTGGTTTCAATAGGGAAAGTGAAATATTGGACCCACAGAAACCAATAGAAAATATCTATTGGACCAACACACCCACCTAAAGAAAAATGCTGATGGACCAACAGAAAGCTTCTATTGGACCAACATCCACCCACATCTATGTGTTTCTGTTGGTCCATTAGATATTTTCTTCTATGATTGGTTTCTGTTGGTCCATTAGATATTTTCTATGGGTTTTTGTTGGTCCATTAGAGATTTTTCTACCGGTTTCTAATGGTCCCACATTCCATATTCCCTATTGTAGCCCATCGGCTTCTATTGGTACATGTGTAAATTGACCCGGGTAAAAGAACCATTGATAAACTGATAATTCATAATCGATGTTGGCAACTGTCCACCAATAGGTATATTCTAATCTCAATTGCATTAACTCCATCACAAAGATCATTTGAAGTGAATTCAAGAATAACATTTATAGAGATTTAGGCTCATAGTCTCATACACACCTATATAATAAATATACATGTTGTTTCTTGGTTACAAATCACAAAATTGTGCATGCATTGTCATAATTTGCTTAACAAATCATGATAAATGTAATTTCTGTGAAATTAATCATGAATATGCATGAGATGCATAGATCTGTTGGTTTCTATTCGACATTGGTCCTGATGGTTTCTATTTATTGGTTTCTTTTGGTCCCATTGGGTTCTGTTGGTCTTATTGGTTTCTATTGGTCCTATTGGTCCTATTGGTCCTATCGGTCCTATTGGTTTCTATTATAGTCCTATTGGTTTCTATATATTGGTCCCATTGGGTTCTATTGGTCTTATTGGTTTCTATTGGGCCGATCGGTCTTATTGGTTTCTATTGGTCCTATTGGTCCAATTGGTTTCTATTGAGTATTGGTCCTATTGGTTTCTATGGGTCCTATTGGTTTCTATTGGTTTCTATTGGTTTCTGATGGTTTGAATGGTCTCTATGGGATTCAATTCTATGGGTCCAACAGAAACCAATAGACTCCAACAGAAACCATTAGAGACCAATAGAATTTTTCTAATGGTCTCTATTGGTCTCTATGTGATTTTCGACCTGGGACTGATTAGATTTTAGGGTCATGAGGTCAAAGATCAAAGGGTCATACATGTATATGAACAATAGCTTGTACTCACGATATTCTGAGAACCTGTTAATGGATTACAATCAAACTTGGTTTTTAAAATTGCTTCTGTTTTGCTTTGTAAAATCGCTCCATGGCGCAGTCGAAGGTCCATCTAGTTTGTGTTTGATAATGATTCATCTCTCAATAATCTACTGGTAAACATTCTAAGGGTTTTCATTGTTAGAAAAATTGTTTTAGAATATTTTTCAGTATTTCCTGGTATTTCCCATTTTTGTCATATTTTGCTAGGCCGTATTTACTACTAAATACTGGTTCTTCCCGCCTGGTATTTACTGGCCAACACTGAATAATTGTTTTAACGTTGCTCTGTATTTCATGTGCTTTTATTGTAAAACTGAATATAAAATCAGTCCTTGGGGTGCCATTTTCAGTATTCTCAATAAACTATTCAATTCAATAAATAATCTAAGCCATTCAGATGATTTTCATAAAACACATTGTTCCATATTCTACTAATTCATTTAATCCTGACCTCTGACCTAAAATCAAATTTAACAAAGAAGGATTTACCGGTACACCTTTTGACTAACTTCCTTTGTTAAACCCAATTTTGAACAAAAGAAGCTTGAGCCAAGCGTTTAAATTTTAGTAGAATATGGGCCATAGTTATCTTTGGCCTAGTATTTAACAAGCAAATTAATTTGAGATGAAGGCCAACTCTGGATTTAAAACTGCTTAAATATTACTGACTATTATCTGCTTGGCTCCGTTTCAATTAAACAAATCATTTCTTGCTAAATGTATTACTCATTGCAGATGTAGTATCGAAAATAATATCGCTAGTGATATTCGTTTGTCTCGCAATGTATGGTCAATATGGAATCTAAAAAATCACGACGTTTCGTGCGCCGCTGCAACACTTCGTTAGGTGATAAAATCTAATGTAAGCAAGCGTGTTTTATACTCTACGGGAGGACCGGCAGTCAATTAATTCGATCAATAATTGGAACAATAACGCACAAGGCCTATTGGCCGACGCACACGGGTGCTCAACCAATCAGCAGACCACTGGCTCAGCTCGCCTGCTGGGTGGAATCAATAGCATGCTCAACCAATCAAGGGGCCGCTGGCTCGGCCCACCTGCTGATCGGAATCAACCGGTGCTGGCCGGCTGGACGGGGAGTGTCATGGCGGCGCATCGTACGCATCCAAAATTCTGGGATATCAATCCCGTTGTCTCTGTTGAAATCATTGGGATTGAGACGGATATTGATAGCTTCTTTTACCCTCCGTGTGTACCAATGCCATTCTTGGGAAAGGCACTGATCAAATTAATTGACCGCCGGTCCTCCCGTAGAGTATAAAACACGCTTGCTTACAATACATTAGATTTCATCACCTGACGAAGTGTTGCAGCGGCGCACGAAATGTCGTGATCTTTTAGATCCCTTATTGCCCATACATTGAGAGACAAACGAATATCACTAGCGATATTATTTTTGAAATCATTTCTTGTTTAGAAATTGTATTTTGGTTCACTTTCAAATTGCTATAGTAGTTCAAAATTTATTGAGATGTTTTATATTTGTCAGTGGATGACTTTCTTCACATGATAAAACTTATCATGATTCCTATAATACATGCTGTCATGTTTTTGACTTGTTAAGTCTTAAACTTTTCAGACTAAGTCTATCTTGATATTCAGTCTCTGGTTTCTTGGTAAGAATCCTGAAACTTATTTCAAAACTACATCTGTACTCCTTGTTTGAGTAGAATTTCCTTACTTCTCATCGAAAATTATTAAAAACATATTTACAATTTAATGAACAGTTGAATTGTGTAAACCTTGAAGAGGCAAGTGACAGTTTGATCGTATTGAGTTTGAAGGAGATTATCTTGCTTCGTTTGACAGGTGTGTACATTGGTTGGCGCTGTCCAGAGTTTACATGGGATTGCATCAGAATAGGTCGTCTATCAAGATGCTTCTGTGGTCATCTCCTTCAAGAACATACACCATACAATGGTAAGATAACCATTCTTATATTGATTCACAGGAATCACAGATTTGTACTATGTATGACATCCAGGGGCAGTAGTTAGATAATAGCGATGATCAGTACTGTAGATTGTGCTAATGCAAGGTCCAATGCTTATATATATTTAGTGACCATTGATTGACAGACAATTGTCAAAATCTATTTTCTTCTGTTGGTAATATTTTGAAGTTTTCAATGAAAAAAATTGCTGCAAATGGGAAATACTTATCCAAGAAGAAAAATAAAATCTTTGGGAAGGGCTACAGTGGCTATTTCAGTAGTTCTACACAAACTCATCCAATGCTCTCCATGTATTTTGAGCAGGGTTGATACTGAATATATAATGTATTAAAGGAGAGAGTGCTTGTTATTTGGTTAAAGAAAAATGAAACCCATCAAACTATAGCTGACAGCCTTATTAAAAATTGTGAACCAGTTAAAAATATCTTTAAATTACATGTACTCATATTTGATTACTTAGCAAGGAAAACAATCTTTTCAAATTTTGCAGTTTCCTTGCTACCCATTCTCCCTTGGGAGTCAACACTTTGATTAAAATATAATCCAGCCAGATTTGCTGGCTTTAGCATACAGCACAAGTGATGTTTTAATTAAAATAAGGATGTCAAAGTTGGATGTCTGCTGTGTTATGACTATGAAGAAAAAAAATATATTTTAACACATATAAATATGTCTCTGGATGCAATTCCCATTGTCCACTTTTGTTCCCCATTGTATTTTTTTTTCTTTCTAAATTATATAATTTATTTTTTTGATATATTCTGTGTTTAAGTGTAATGTCACGATTTGCATGTGTAGTATGTGAAAGGCAAAAATCTGATATAAATATACTTACATGTCATGTTTGTAAAGATCACTTAGTTTCCTTTCAGGCTCTGGAAGATGATTTTGGTCTAAATACATATTACTATACAACATCAGACTATAATAAGAAAATTCATGATTCAAATTCCAAAGAGAAATTTTTAACCGTTGCTCATTTTAATTGTAGAAGTTTAAAGAAAAATATTGACAGTCTTGAATGTGTTTTATCGGAAATCAAATGTCCATTTTCTATAATAGCAGTATCTGAAACTTGGTTCAAAAATGAGGAATGTGTAAACATAAATGGTTATCAGTTTGTTGGAAAAGGGAGAGCCCAAAAACGTGGAGGAGTAGGTTTTTATATAGAGACTGGCTTGAAATTTAGGAGACGTTCAGATCTTGATATTTTTATTGACTTCATTGAAGTTCTTTTTAGGGCAGGTCCAAGCTATTTGGATTGTGACGTACGGGACATTCAGAGACTTTAAACAAGAAATAACAACAGATGAAATTATTTATATGGCTATCTTTTGGTATGAGTCTGTGGCTATTATGGGCTAGTTCTTTTGTGGAAAGTTTTAGCTCTGACCAATTCCTTAATTAATTTTTGTCTCGCCTGCGTAGCAAAAAGCGAGACATAGGCGCCGCTTTTCCGGTGACGGCGGCGACGGCGTCAACATCAAAACTTAACCTAAGGTTAAGTTTTTGAATTGTTAATATAATTTTGAAAGTATAAGGTCCTATTAAATGAAACTTGGACTAAAGGGTTATCAAGTATCCCCAATCATGTGAGGAAAATTTCAGGTCACAAAGTCAAGGTCAAAGGTCATTTCAGGTCAACAAACTTAGACTATGTTGTGGCATCATCATCAAAAACTTAACCTGAGGTTAAGTTTTTGAATTTGTAATATAATTTTGAAAGTATAAGTTCTTATTCAATGAAACTTAGACTAAAGGGTTATCAAGTATCCCCAATCATGTGAGTAGAATTTCAGCCCACTAGGTCAAGGTCAAAGGTCATTTCAGGTCAACAAACTTAACTATGTTGTGGCATCAGGCTAAGATATTTTTAATTGTTATCATAATTTTGAAAGTATACATTCCTATTCCATGTAACTTGAACATAAGGGTTATCAAGTATCACCAATCATGTTATTAGTCTTTTAGGTGACAAAGTAAAGGTCAAATGTCATTTCAGGTCTGGAAACTTAGACTTTGTTGTGGCATCAACATCAAGATTTTGAAATTTTAGCATAATTTCAAAAGTGTTTGTTCAAATTCCATGAAACTTGTACCCAAGGGCTATCAAGTATCACTAGTCATGTGACACAAATTCCAGGTCACAAAGTCAAGGTCAAAGGTCATTTTAGGTCAGTAGACTTGGATTATGTTATCAAAATTTAATATGAGAATTAATAAATAAATTGTTGTTATTTTTCATATTTCATGAAAGTAAATATTCGAATCATTCGAGTACTTTCCCATGAATATTCTAATAGTAATTTTAGTATTCGATCCCAGGCCTAGTATGTACATGATCAGTTACAGCTAGGTGACAATATTGATGTTTGGATAATATATATTGGAGTATATCTCATAATAATGTTCTCATTATGCTAATGAGACGTGATGTGATGTAGATGGGTTCTACCTTCCAATTGTTTTTACACAAAGTGCTGAAAATCCTCTTTTCTTAAAAAGTTTATTAGATAACTTTATTTGTAAATTACTGACAAGCATTGAAACATTTGTAGTCTTACCCATACACTAAATCTCATTATATTGTATTCTTATGATACAGTAAATAATTATTCTGATGATTCGTAATCAATATTCACTTCAAAATGCTTATTATATTCAGAGGATTTCATTTTCGGGGGTCTGCAAATGGGCCACCCCGCCTATAAAAATAATGTCCCAACCTCAACTTTTCATCATATCGAATTGCGTAATGCCGAATTGCGTAATGCAGGCGAGACCGCCAAGAGCGTTTCACTTGTTAATGAATTAAATGTGCTGCGTGACGTACGGGACGCTGCAGTCCCGTACGTCACGCAGCACATTTAATTCATTAAAAATTAATTAAAGAATTGGTCAGAGCTAAAACTTTCCACAAATGAACTAGCCCATAACAGCCACAGACTCATACCAAAAGATAGCCATATAAATAATTTCATCTGTTGTTATTTCTTGTTTAAAGTCTCTAAATGTCCCGTACGTCACAATCCAAATAGCTTGGACCTGCCCTTTATTGAAATATATTGTAAATATTCAAATAAAATTCTTGTCATCTTCTATAGACCACCTGCTCAATCAGTTCCCTTTTTTTCTAAATGCATTAGAATTACCACTGCATCAAGTAACAAAAGAGGAGAAGAATGTATTTTAATTGGGGATTTTAATCTAGACTTATTAAAGGTTACTTCGTGCAACAATGTAAATAGTTTTATTGATATTTTAAAGTCTTATTCTTTTGCTCCCTTGATTCTTAAACCTACAAGAATAACTACACAATCTGTCACCCTCATAGATAATATATTTACAAATAGACCTGAAAATAATATAAATGCTGGGATACTCTTCACTGATGTGAGTGATCATCTCTCTATATTCTGTCAATTGCAATTTCTCATTGATCATGATGATCCTGATGCAATATTGATACAAGCGTGCAATAAATGACTCAAATATTTCTATATTCTGTGAAAGGCTATTTATGACAAACTGGGATGAGATTTTAAAATTTGATTATGTTAACAGTGTTTTTGATGTTTTTATGATATATTTACTTGAAACTTACAACAAATGCTTTCCATTTCAAAAAATGAAAATAAAACAGAGACAACAAAAGCCTTGGTTTGATGCTGAACTTAAAAAAATGTGCAAAAAGAAAAATGTTTTATTTCGGAAATACATCAAAAATCCATCTTCTAATCAGAAAAATGTATACTCGTGTTATAGAAATGTAGTAAACAGTGAGATACGAAAAATGTAAACGAGAATATTATTTTTCTAGATTTAAACGTGTCAAAAGTAATATTAAGGCAACTTGGAAAACCATAAATGATATTTTAATGAAAGCTCGGGAAAAAATGCGATGTGATTTTATTGAACTAAATGGTAGACAGATACAAGATAAACAGGCCATTGTCCAAGCATTTAATAATTTTTTTAGCACTATCGGTAGGGACACTGTAAATAGTATTCCTGATGCCTCCGTTGATTTCTTGCATTTTTTTTTACCTAAAAGGGACTTTTCAAAGTCTATATTTATGAAACCAGTTGAGATCTCTGAAATAATAGAAATTGTTAAAAAAATTGATTCATGTAAAACCCCAGGATATGATGAAGTAAATATTGCCGTTCTAAAGAAATCTAAATTGCTACATTTGTTATACCGCTTTGTAATTTATTCAATATGTCTTTACAAGTTGGTGTCTTTCCTACTGCTCTCAAGAAGGCTTAGGTGATTCCTGTGTACAAAAAAGGAGATAAACATATTTTAAATAATTATAGACCGATATCAATTTTATCTACTTTCTCAAAAGTCTTTGAAAAACTAGTTTATAGTCGTCTATTTTCCTTCTTGTGTAAAAGAGATATATTATACCATAAACAGTATAGGTTTAGACAAAATTACAGTACATATATGGCTCTTTTGGATTTTACGAACATTATTGCTAAATCATTTGAAGATAAAAAAGTTGTTATTGGTATATTTCTAGATCTTACCAAGGCATTTGATTGTATAAGTCATCAAATATTATTACAAAAATTGCAATTTTATGGTATTCGGGTACTGTACTTAAGTGGTTTTCCAGTTATTTAAATAATAGAGTGCAATATGTATGTGTAAATAATTTATCCTCCGAAATTGCAGAAAACCCATTTGGTGTCCCTCAGGGGTCAGTATTGGGTCCGTTATTGTTTTTGTTATATATTAATGATATTCAATTCGTAAGTGATATTTTACAGTCGATAATTTTTGCAGATGATACAAGTTTATTTTTGTCTGGTGAAAATATTGATACATTGTGTACTACTATTAATATGGAACTTAAAAAAATTGATACATGGTTTAAAGCAAATAAATTAAAATTGAATGCACAAAAAACATGCTGTATTTTATTTCAGCCAAAAAACAAAAATATTGATTTATCCTGTATGAAAATAAGTATCAACCAACAAATAATATCGATAGTAAATTCTACAACTTTGTTAGGAGTAAGAATTGACAACAAACTGACTTGGAAATAACATGTACACTATGTATCATGTCAAATATCTAAAGCTATTGGTGCAACGAACAGAATTAAAAAATTGTATTATTGTACCTTTTAATATTCTTCTTAATCTGTATAATACCATGATTCTACCTTATCTACTGTTATATAGTGTGGGGAGACTGTGCTAAAACTCATTTAAATCGAATTTTAATTCTTCAGAAACGTGCAATACGAATTATATTTAACTTACATCCTTTCTCCCACACTGCTCCTGTATTTAAAAAACATCGTGTATTAACAATTTATGATATACATAAGCAACAGATTGGTATCTTTATGTTTTCTTACTCTAAAAACATACTTCCAAAGTTTTTAGATGATTGTTTTATATGTAATAGAAATGTGAGTAATTATGAAACTCGTCAATCAAATCTATTTCACCTACCAATGTTTACTTACGATTTCTCAAGAACAACAATTATTTATGCCGGACCAAAATTATGGAACAAATTGCCTCAAGAACTTCAAATAAGCCCAACAGTGTCAATTTTCAAAAGAAAGCTTAAGAAATATCTTGTAAATGAATATGTATAACTAGGATTATTTTTACATACATGTAAATGCCTTTTTTGTTTTCGTTTTTTTGTAATGGATTTGTCTGGTTTAATTCTATATATTGATGTTTTGTGTTATTTTAATTTCTGTATTTTTATCTCGTTTTTAGTATATTTAAGAAATTTTTTATGTAAATATTATTATCTTTGGGAATGACCTCGATAGGCCATTGGCCTCTGTTTATCCCACCACATTATGATTTAAATTGAAGATGTTTCATTTTAACGTTTGTTATTGTATATATGCATATAAATTGTACTTGTGTTTTTTTAAATCAGATGTGGAAATAAAACTTGAACTTGAACTTGAAAGTAGTACAACTTGTGAGATACCCACTGACCTGTATTTCAGTTACAATGTAGGACACTCACCAGTGAAATGCATGAAAATAGTTCCTAGTAATAAATCTTTTTTATGCCTCTGCTACAAAGTAGCCGGAGGCATTATGTTTTCTGCTTGTCCGTCCGTACATACAGTACCTACGTCCGTACGTCTCGTTCTCGTGATCGCATTATCTCAAGAACCAATTGATGGATTACCGCCAAACTTGGGTCATGTATGTATCTTACAGAGCCAATGAAGTGATTAGATTTTGGGGTCACGAGGTCAAAGGTCACGGCTCATTTTATATGCAAAAACAGCTCGTGATCACACTATCATTAGAACCAGTAGACGGATTACCATCAAACTCAAGAAATGTATGTATCTTGCAGAGCCAATGAACTGATTAGATTTTAGGGTCATGAGGTCAAAGTTCAAAAGTTGTGCTTATTATGTATCAAAAAATAGGTTGTGATTGCATTATCTTGAGAACCTATAGACAGATTACCATCAAACTCAAGACATGTTTATGTACCTTGCAGAGCCAATGAACTGATTAGATTTTAGGGTCATGAGGTCAATGGTCATGGGGCTCATTATGTATGCATATAAATAGCTTGTGAACGCATTATAATTAGAACCGACAGATGGATTATTATCAAACTCAGGACATGTATCTTGCAGAGCCATGTATATGAAATATAGCTTGTAATCAGGATATTCTGAGAACCTGTTAATGGATTACAATCAAACTTGAATATTAAAAATCGCTTCCGTTTTGGTTTGTAAAATCGCTCTATGGCGAAGGCATCATTTTTTACTGCGCGCAGTCCAAGTTCCATCTAGTTTTGTAATGCATTCACATGAATCAATATTTTCTCATAATTCATGGTGGCAAGCTATTTGGTTCAGCTGTTTCAAACAGCTAAGCAGTAGGCAGTAAGCATAAGTTGTTGCTTAGTCAAACAAAACTCCACTGTTTATTGAAAATAAAGGCAGATACAAAAATAGATCTGTTAAAAAAAATACCTGGTTGAGATGCCGGTGTAACAAGATGGCTCCTGTTTGCATCGCGGATTCATGATGTACATTACCCAGTCATTATGCAACACCCTGTTCATTTAATGATTAAAATATAAATTGTGTTTTATGTTTTTAATTGCTAATCAAATTTGATTTTTGGGGGGTTATATTTCAGTGGATTTAAAATAACTGATTTGAATTGTAATTATAACCCTGACGAGAAATCTACTCTCCTTTATTTGTCTTTTAGGTCATAGCGTCCGTGTACCTTGCAAGCAGGATGGCTGTCGCTGTAAAGCTTTTGCGTTCATACCAGGCCGTCCAGAAGACATTGGAGAATTCTGGTTTCAACGCAGAAGGAACTTTGACCCCTCCACATGGAGAGCAAAATGCAAGTGTAAACACACCCATGAGCAACATGATGTGACTGGATTAAGAAGATGCAAAACTGGGGGTAGGTTAGGCTGCTGAGCAGTGTGTGGAGATTAGTTTTATTAAGTTCACTGTTTTTTCCAGCATTGCAGTATTTGATGTATCATACTGCTGCTTTGGTATTTGATTTATCAATGTTACCATTTATCAATTCAATGATTTTTTTAATAAAAACTATTTATATCAGATTGAAAATTTTGTGAAAAAATACATTAATTTTTTTAATATCCAACTGTTCTATCAAGATTACCAGAAGTTATATTTATTGTCTCCCTTACCAAGTCCCAAACTGTCATGTAATGCATCAGCTTTATTTGTTGAACAGTAACGAAAGCTTCATCATCATAAAAATGAAGCCGTTAATAATGAAAGAAAATGTAAGTGCTTAAATCACAAGATAAAGGTTCTTTGTGATTTTATTTGGAACAGGCTGTGGCTGTGGGGCTTTCCATTCTAACTTCCTATGTGCTGCATGTGATCGGCATTGGGAGGATCATGAAACAGTGTTTGAGACTGAGACAGAAAGAATGAAGAAAAACATTCCATGTGGTAAGAAATTTAGAGATGAGCTGAAAATAAATGAATGGAATGCAAATTTAATTTGATTTTTATCTTATCTATCTATATTATAAAAGTTATTAAAAGCATCAACTTCCATCAACTATATGTTTCACAATCTCTAATAAAGCCTTTTTGAGAGTAAACATGACAGGGACAGAAAATAGTGGTATATATCATGAATTTCGATGGACTCTTGGTCAGTCATAACTTAGGTCACATTTTCATGATAAGTTTTAGCCATTACTTTCACATCGCCATTTCTTAACTGGGGTCTACTGTGTTTGAAAGATTATACATTGTAATGAAAATGTATCAGGACAATAATCCCCACCCCCTGGACTATCACCTTCTGACCAACTTCCCCCTTAGACAATTACCCCCCATTTCCCCCATTTAGATCCACTTTGAGGGGCTGAGATAGTTTGCCAAGGAAAGTATTGTCCAGAGATAGTAAGCAAACTATCACTTCCGAGGCGATCTGAATGTAGCTATTCGCTTCGGAAAGATGGAAGTGATATGTCAGGATTATTCAGGGATACGACAAAATAGCCAAGAAGACTCTGATAAATGAGTTTTAAAGACTGTTTAATGAAAACTAAATCAGCATTTAAATTCAGCAGTAGGTTCTTTTGGTTACAGTTGAACGATTTAACTTTGAAATACAAAACACAAGTATATTCATAAGAATCTGTTATTACACATATATGTAAATATAAGTGCTGTCAATTAATTACTCAATTAACAACAAGTGGAGTCCCGTCTGAAGTTAACTTCCCGTTTCAAGTTCAGTAATTATCTGAAGTTATCCGAAGTGTCCGAAATTAGGACAATTGTCCGAATTACGCGAAAGGCCTTTTGTTTGGTGTTTGCTAATATTGGTTGCTATATCAGAAGATCAAATACCGACATGGTTTCTACGATGAATCGATGCCTGGAGACTTGTGTCGGAAGGATGATGCGTCGGAAGGATGATGCCCCGTAATCACTCATTACGGCAATCAGTCATGTGACGTCGTCTTCAAGATCCCGGATGAAGCGACTTGACGATTCTTGAATACTAATTAGACGAAGCTCAGCGTGCCACTAGTTTTGTCGTGAAGAACTTTCTTGTCCCTTGTGACACGGAGTTATATTGACAAGGTTTTGCCAATGGCAGGAAAATTAAGGTTCTGGGCTACATGGAGGATACCTCTCGTACCGGTGTCGCCTGAGGAAAAAGATTGCTGGCGCCGAATACAAAAATCAAGGCCCTGGTAGCAACTTCCACAACACACATAAGGGTACATGTACAAGACCTCTCACACGCCCAACTCCAACCTCGGTCTTCCAGTCAACTGCCCTGAGTCAAATCGACACGTACACACTTTAGCTTTCTCGGCACCACACCCTAATTTGCATATTCAGACAAGCGAAATATTTTCTATTACAGACGCCCTCTAATTTCCAGGTACCCTAGACATAAAAATAAAATAAAAATAAATTTCCCATTTTATTCTGACAATTTACCCCCTTTTTCAGAAAATATTTTGGGGCTCTAACATTAACCCAAACTAAATGTTTACTTCTACATTCCCTTTATATTCAGCAAAAACGACTCATATAATCTGCTCCTACGTTTTCTTTACCCTTTATGGCTTGAACGCGATATCTGTAAGACTGTAAGGCAAGCGCCCATCTGAGCACACGTCCGTTCGCGAACTTTCCTCGACGGACAGCGCGAAGAGGTTCGTGGTCAACCTCGAGTACGAATTCCCTACCGTAGAGATAGGCTTCAAATTTTTGTACTGCCCAGACTACAGCTAGACACTCTCGCTCGATTGTAGAGTACCTCATTTCTCGATCCAACAACTTTCTACTTGCAAACGCCACCGGAAACTTTTCATCGTCGAACTCCTGTAATAAGACTGCACCTATACCAGTCTCGGAGGCGTCAGTTCGAAGTATGAATGGGCGGTCGACATCAGGCAGATGCAAGATTGGAGCATTTGAGATCTTGCTCTTGAGACATCGAAAAGCTCTCTCTTTGGTCTCTCCCCACTCTAAGGTGTTTGATTTACCTTTCTTTGTCAGATTCGTCAGGGGTACGGCTATTTCTGCGAAGCAAGGTACGAACTTCCGATAGTAACTCGCTAGGCCGAGAAATGACCTCAGCTCGCGTTTTGTTTTAGGCCTTGGTGCTTCTTGTACAGCCTGGATCTTATTCGTCATCGGTTGGAGTTTTCCTCCTCCAACCCTATGTCCCAAGAAATCTAGAGTCTCTTGAGCAAGACTACACTTGCTCGGCTTTGCCTTCATATTGGCTGTGCGTAAGCGACTTAGAAGTTCTTTCAGAACCTCAAGATGTTTCTCCCAAGAAACTGTGTGCACTAAGATATCATCAATGAAGTTATGAACTCCATCAAGATCACGAAGTAAATTTCGCATAACTCTACTAAAGGTGGCTGGGGCATTAATCAGACCAAATGGCATGGTCTTAAACTGGAAAAGGCCATTAGGGGTGATGAAGGCTGTAAGGGGTTTGGCATTTTCAGTAAGGGGAATTTGCCAGTATCCTTTAGTGAGATCCAGTTTGCTGAAGTAGTGATCCTTCACTAACGCTGTGAAGATTTCCTCTTGGTCAGGTATGGGCTCTGCGTCTGATACCGTGTTCATATTCAGCTTACGGTAATCGCAACAGAATCTGTTAGACCCGTCCGGCTTCTTGACTAAAACGACCGGAGAGGCATCTGGGGATGATGATGGCTCAATCACCCCAAGCTCGAGCATCTCTTTGACTTCGTCATCAACCACTTGTCAGAGAGCGTGAGGAAGAGGATAGGACTTGGACTTTATCGGTCGAGGATCTGTCAACTTGATGTCGTGATGACCCAAATTGGTCACGCTAGGAACATCTGTAAAAACGTCTGAATAATTACCGATAAGTCGCCTTAGCTGATCACTCTGCTCCTCCGAGAGTGTGTCACCAACGCAGACATCAGCAACTGTCTGAGTCTGTCTCAGGCTGGGGACTTCGATGAGTTGCTCGTTCCTCATCGTCTTGGTTGTCGTCTGTGCATCTTCGTCATCATTGACCTCGTCAATTTCTTCAATGACAGATACACCTGCTATTGCTGGATATGTCATTCCAGCATCGGAATTATTATCGTCTCGACGATAATAAGCCTTGAGAAGATTTGCATGGAAGGTAGTTATCCTTGACCCAAGGTCAACTCTGTAGTCGAGTTTACCAACTCTACCTACTACCTTGAAAGGACCTTTCCAGTGCATCAATAACTTATTCCTGTCGGTAGGAAGTAGTAGTAACACCTCATCTCCAATCTTGAAAGACCTAGACTTGGCTTTCTTGCTCGATACGCAGACTGCGATTTCTTCAGTTGCTCTTTCACAAGCTGGACTGTATTTTCCAACTTCTCACGCAGATCCATCACATACTGGTATGTGGTTTTTGTCTCGGCATCCGTGCCTTCATCATTTGCCCAAAGTTCCCGCAGGATCATCAAGGGCCTCTCACCTCTCGTCCATATAGAAGCTCGAATGGAGAGAATCCTGTGCTGTCGTGAGGTGCTTCGCGATATGCGAAGAGGAGTGCATCTATATATCGATCCCAGTCAGTGGGTCTCTCCTCCGCCATCTTCTTAAGCATCTGTTTAAGCGTCCCGTTAAACTTCTCCACGAGACCATTACATGCCGGATGATAGGGAGTTGTAGTTAGGTGGCGTACTGACATTAGCCTATTCACTTCTTGCATCACATCTGATACGAACTGTGTCCCACGGTCGGTTAACATCTCACGGGGAAATCCAACTCTGGTGAAGATGTTGAAAAGAGCTTCCGCTACGGACACTGTATCTATGTTCTTAAGTGGAACAGCTTCAGGATACCTTCTCGCGTAGTCCATGAGCGTCAATATATACCGACATCCTCGTGACGTCATGGGAGCGATAGGGCCAACAATGTCAACAGCCACACGATGAAATGGCTCATCAATCAAGGGGGTAACGCCCAAGGGTACTTTCCTTACCGTACCTTTGTAAACTGAGCGCTGGCACACATCACACGACCTACAAAATCGAGATGTGTCCACTCGTACACCACCCCAGAAAAAATTCTGTAAGATTCTTTCTGCGGTTTTATGAGATCCTAGGTGCCCACCCAGTAAGGACTCATGTGCAAGCCGCAGAATCTGTCCCCTGAATTTATGAGGAACAACTAGCTGATGGGTGACCTCACCTGATGCGGATTGGAACTCGCGATATAACAATCCTTGTTTTCTTCGAAAGAGTGACTGGTTCCCATTTCTAGTCGTCTTGATTGCTCCTGATTCGGCTTGCTCGTATACGCCCCAACGTTGCGTCATTAGCTTGCTCTCGTCGAAATTCTTCGGCGGTAGCAATGTCAGTCTGCTTTGGTACCTTCAACTTTTGAATAGATTTGGTTTCTTACTTCCGCTGATTTCTTGTTTGTACAGCTAGACATGTATCCCCATTCCAGTCTTCGTCCGGGTCCTTCGGCTCTCGAGCACCTGGAATATTACCAAGAACTACATCATAGATAGGATTAGCAACACACAGTGCTTCCAACTCACCAATGAAGAAGGAGAGTCGAGCGTTAACTCAGCAACGGGAACGTCCTTGTAGTACGATCTATCATGAGGCACCTCCTATCTTCCCCAGTAAATTGGTCTGGCTTGATAAGTCCTGTCTTCACAAATGTTGTGGAACATCCGCTATCCCTCAAGACTTTGACTCGCGTGCCGTTGATGATCCCGTCTGTGACTGGCATAAGCTGGAGGGGTTTAGCTCCACAAGCAATACTAACTATCGGCAATGCCAACTCAGATTTTGTCTCATTGACTTCACTTTCTGCATCTGTACAAGAGAAACAAGAATCTATTACCAAACATGCATTAACTTCGTACATTTCTGACTCATGACGATTCATCCTTCTTTTATCCCGATCAGTCGACTCCGGGAGTCTTTCCTTCTCGTCCGGGCGACTAATATTCGGATGAAGTGAATCTGTATCTCTGTCATGGACCTGTCTCTGAGGTTGCCTCGGCATGCTCGACTTCCTGTCCGGCGATTCAGTCTGAATCTCAGCTCCGCAGCTGCAACCTCTTTCTTCTTCCGTAGTCTGCAATTCTTTGCCTGATGCCCGAGTTTCCCGCAGATAAAACAACCACCAGGACGGCTTTGCGACCTGTCTGTAGGTTTCGAGCCTGCATGCTGAGGAAGAGAATTGGGTTTATTGGTGTGTGACTTACCAGTCCAACCCTGCCATCCCGATCTTGCTTCTAGAAAGCAATCGGCACTCTCTATGACCTCCTTGAGTTCCTTCGGCTTTCGTTCCTTTACAAAAGTCTCCATCTCTTTCGAGCAGGTATTGTAAAACTGCTCTATGAGGAATAGCTCGACAACATCTGTGAACGTCTTCTGGCGTCCTGACATCTCAATCCATTTGTCAATATAGCTCCGGAGCCTGATGATGAATTGCTCGGCTGTCTCTCCCGAATCAGGTTTCGAACTCCGAAATTTCTTTCTGAAACCATCACTAGTAAGCGAGTACCGCTGTAATATCGCTGTCTTCACTACATTATAATCTTGAGCATCGTCTTCACTCAACCGGGAGTAAGTGTCCAAGGCTTTTAAACTGCTCAATGTTATACACCTTGCGGAGCCTTGGCTGCATTGTCAGTCCGGAAGTATAGTACCCTGCTATCTACATTTACATCCGCATATTAAATGCAAGAGTAACGCCATTATGTCAGTGCCTTCTCAAATCAGAGTAGCAGACTGACGAGATGAATTCACTGCAGCTTTAGCAGTACATCTGCATCCCCGGATACATTGATTACGGTGCAATATTACTCTTCCTCAGTTCCTCACTAATGAGATTTATGAGTCCCTGCTTATTGCAGTCTCTTTATAAAAACTCATCCTTCTTGTCTGAGAATACTGTGTCTGCATTGAATCTGACAACTGGATGGGCATTTTGCCCACGTCGCTGGTGTGTATTATCATTGATTGATGGCCCTCCACCATAGCCGTTAACAACTACATTTGCAGAACCACATAGTGGGAGGTTGTGAAATCAGCATATGGTCGTGCTATTCTGCCATAACTGTCTCCTGTCTTCCATGGAATCCGATGCACTAAGGAATCACCATCAAGGCCAAACTGTTCTGTGTTCTCTCACGGCTTCACTCGACACTTTACTTGCATGATCGGTTGTAGCATGAGCTAGCTGAGGCTTACCAGCCTTGCGAAAGACATTCCTAGCCTCAAAAAGTGCAGGTGGGAACGGATTGAGCTCATAGCTCATTATACCTCTGCTACTTCAAGTCCCCTTGTATTTTAAACTACCAGGAAGCGTTGAAACAGCAAAGCAGCATTTATGGTTTGTTCAGGTACATTTTTTACTTTCGAAATCTCTCCCAGAGTCGTAGCTCTGTCTTTCCTTTTGAACAAGACAGCATAATGGAAGGCCGCTATTAGCTATATAATTATCGATGTACCCCAGAATAGCACACTGAAAGGGATTGACTTGCGCTTAGGTTGCTTCCATACCTTCATGATTTTGCTGGAAGCCATCGGTATACCCTGATGAAAGGAACTGGACTTCGCAAAATCCTTGGAACAGATAGCAGAGACCTATACTTCCACTCTTACTATGCAGCCGAAGCTCGAATGTGTAGAACTGTAAGCAGTTGAAAGTGGACCTGGGTGCGGGATCTATGCTCACAACTACTTTTTCTGGATGCCTACACCAATTGCGATTCGACTTCACGGATATTCGAATAGGAAAGAAAGCAGTCTTCCAGAAGCTTGTGAAATGCAACCTCACTTTGGAATCCTGTGCTAGTACTTTCCTTCTACCAAGTCAGCCAAAGTAACTAGCTTAGAGGATCGAAGCAATGTCTGTCATATTCGGTGGCCGCTGCGTAATGACTCACTTGCATTATTACGATACAACTTGTTCGTCAAGAAAATTGCCAATGCAACTCCGCCTCGCCAGCCTCCACCAAATTCACTCCCTCAGAACATACTACCAAGCCCCGGGGGTATTCAGATTTGGTTTGGGCGGGGCTGTGCCGCTCAAATCTCGAAATCCTACCCATTTTAGGGGTCATTTTTCTTGAAGTAAAGCCCATTTTCACAATTTTAATATTTTGGAAATTTTGAAAACACGGACCGATGTTTAGGGACTTTTTGGTTAAAAATAGGACCCATGTTTAGGGATTTTTTGCGAAAAGGTGACCCATTAGACCGGCACACCCCATATGTCTTAATATGTGAGTACCCCCCCTGGGCTATCAAGTCATGACATGGATTGAGAGCGAAGAAGACATGACGTCACAGATTCGGGCTGGAAATAAGAGGACAATCACTAGGTTCCACTGATGTCAAATACGGAGGCTGCACCTAGTAATCTTCTTAAGTTGATTCATTGCAACTTCTGTACTGCTTGTAGCACAACTCGCTATACCTGCAGAGGTTACGGACTACATGTAACAGTGTGTGTGTGGACCTTGCCAATTTGATGTATGCCACAATCCATATAACGAGTCACTTGATAGTGAAGCAGAAGATGAATTTTCCTTACTAAAGTACATTCCTCATCAAAACGAAGGAACGTGAAGATCTGCATGTGTATTCGCTATAAGATGACATGAACAAAACAAGGTTTTAAACATTTTTAGTTGTATTATTGGTATTATGAATGTATGTCTAGATATTATTATTAAGTTCTTACGTTGTCTTTTTCGCTCCCACCCCCCTCCCCCAGTGTTGACAATGATCGACCTGTCAATAGTTGAATTGACTTTTTTTTTGGGGGTCGATGACATCATAATGGTGAGAGAGAAACATTTAAAGTTCATTTTCTGTTCATAAAGTGCGCCCTCTATTGAAAAATCTTAGTGGTTTTGTGGCCCTTTGGACGCCATATTGGATTTCGTGGTTTCCTGAACCACTGCTTAACGTTCTAACTTATCCTAATGGATTCTATGACCTCCAAAACCATAGCATAGACACCCCAATTATGTCTCTCGGATGGATAATAAGTGACTTATGGCTATTTTCATGTTATGGCGGCCATTTTGGACGCCATCTTGGATTTTGGGGTTTCCTGATCCACTGCTTAACGTTCTAACTTATCCTAATGGATTCTATGACCCCCAAAACCATGGGATAGACACAAAAATTATGTCTCTAGTATGGATAATAAGTGATTTATGGCCATTTATAGGTATCGGCGGCCATCTTGGCGGCCATCTTGAAAATAACACCTTTCTGAACCTCCGATTTAGGTATACTTTTAGTATGTTATTCCTGAGGTCAAATACTACTAGAAACCGTTGAAAAACCTTTTGTTGCAATTTTTTTGGGGTTGGGGTGTTTTTTACCGTATATTGACCTGACTAAGCAACAAGTCATCAATTAACAGCTAGCAAACGGTGTCAATACGTACAGTGCATGCAGTACTTACGTACGAACGTATACGCAACGTATACAATTAAAGTGCTGTGCAGTGAAACGCACTTTCACTGAAGATAGTACACAGTGTAACAAACTTTTCTCTTCCTATCAATGATGGGCGTGATTTACGTGGATTATAATTGTTCCTAAACTGAATTGTCCTAGGAGATAGTTTGCAAGGGGATGATAGTCTAGGGCAGGGGTCCTCAAACTTATTCCTTGGTGCTCCGGATGTGATTTCCATGAAAGCTAAAGTGTCCGAAACAGGCTTCTCAAACTTTTTCCTTGGCGGTCCGGATGTGATTTCCATGAAAGCTAAAGTGTCCTAAACGAGGTCCTCAAACTTTTTCCTTGACGGTCCGGATGTGATTTCCATGAAAGCTTAAGGTTCCTAGACGGGGTCCTCAAACTTTTTCCTTGGCTGTCCGGATGTGATTTCCATGAAAGCTAAAGGGTCCTAAACGGGGTCTTCAAACTTTTTCCTTGGCGGTCCGGATGTGATTTCCATGAAAGCTAAAGTGTCCTAAACGGGGTCCTCAAACTTTTTCCTTGGCGGTCCGGATGTAATTTCCATGAAAGCTAAAGGGTCCTAAACAGGGTCCTCAAACTTTTTCCTTGGCGGTCCGGATGTGATTTCCATGAAAGCTAAAGTGTCCGAAACAGGGTTCTCAAACTTTTTCCTTGGCGGTCCAGATGTGATTTTCATGAAAGCCTAAGTGTCCTAAACGGGGTCCTCAATTTTTTTCCTTGGTGGTCCGGATGTGATTTCCATGAAAGCTAAAGGGTCCTAAACAGGGTTCTCAAACTTTTTCCTTGGCGGTCCGGATGTGATTTCCATGAAAGCTAAAGAGTCCTAAACAGGGTCCTCAAACTTTTTCCTTGACGGTCCGGATGTGATTTCCATGAAAGCTAAAGGGTCTGAAACATGGGGTACCACTTTCGTGAAAATTCTGCCGGTCATTCATATACGTCAGATGAAGTAGAACAACTAACGTTGCTATTAATTGCTGGAAAGCCGGACACGACTTAAACATTGCTCAATCTCGATTCAGACCCGGAGAATCTCCACTTAAAATTTACATTAATGACACTTGTAAGTTGAATACTGTAGAAAATGAGGCTTGTTTAGGTCTTTAGGTATCTGATCTAAGAGGAATTGTTACAATAAAAAAATAATAATAAAAAAGCAGAGCCTCTCGAGCGGTTCGGACTGACATGCCCTGCGGTCCGGATGCATACCGCAGTCCGGACATTGAGATGCCCTTGTCTAGGGGTTGTTTTCTTATAGTAATGATTGAATAGAAGGAGCATAAGTCCTGAACAGTAATATGAAAGTGTGCAACTATGAAACTATGAAACAATATTAATCGTAACCATTTCTATTATGATCTTACATCTAATCGAAGCATGTTTTTCTTCACTTATAAAACAGTATTTTAGAATGTACATGTACTTTGTTTATCTTCATATGTTTGTGATGTATTAACTTTGTATACCCCCCCCCCCACCTGACCATTCATACAATTGAATCTACTTTTCTACAGGCCAAGACTATCTTCCATTTAGTGAGATGCCTAACATGCGTAACATGGCACTGACTGGAGTGGACAGTGATCCTGGCATCTACACTGCCCTGGTTGAGGGTGAGGGAGCCATTCCAAGGACTAACCGAGCCATCACCCAGGACACACCCTTCATGCCTCCATCAGGGTCAGGGTTCAATCCTGTTTGGGAGTAGGCACAGTTTTTTTGTGCTTGTTACCCTGGAAACATAAGTTTGGGACTTACTCGCTGTTTTTGGAAGGTTGAAGATTGGGACTACACAAGAACAAAGAGTAATTGAATCTCTTAAATCAGAATAAAGATATAACTGACATGAGTGTACAAACTTGGTGTAATGATTACAATGTAAAAAAAATTTCCTGCCAGAGAGTATATACCTAGGAGATAATGAAGAAAAGTATATTTTGAGTTGCAGAAAGAGAGCAGTCATCCACAACATTCTGTGAATATTCCATCCATAATGTCAACTAGGATGTACATTTGGAAAGGTTGCATTTATTGTAAAAATATAGGAACATTCTTTATATATATGTGAAAATGTCAGAGTGTAGACTCATTTAAATAGTGCAATAGTAAATACCAATGAAAGGGTATAGTATAGTAATAATGACTGCTATGAGAGGCATAGTTGTTTTTATTGCTCAAGGGGAGGTTACATCGTGCCATCACCCCGAGGCATGCCGAGGGGTGATAGCACAATCATCGATGTAACCTCCCCGAGAGCCAAAAAAACAACCATGCCTCGAATATTAAAGCAGTCATTATAACTTTTATATACTGAAAACAGGGTCATAGAATACAATTTTGGGCGACTTACTGGTCAATCATGATAATCAAGTTTGTTTTTACGCTATCGAGGTTTCATGTTGTCTTGTTGATAAACTTGCACTGGGTATGGTACGTAGCTTAGTTGGCTATTGAGATTGCACGCATATCCCTATGCAGTCTGTACGTACATTGCGCGATCATGCCAAATTGGTCAATGAAATAAATTTCCAAATCGAGATTCAAACCTTTATTGCTTGTGATCCTGAAGGTGATACTCAAAAAATGAGGTGTCGTATGAAAGAGCAGGTTTATCTCTATATTTCCAAAGGGGTGTCATCTTGTCATTACATGTAGATCTAGGCCTAGCTACAATCGAGATCGGCGGTCGTCTGCGCTGTGTTTTTAGCCACCAAATTAATCGCACAAAAAATGTATGGAATGCCGCGCTCCGCACAAACTAAGTTAATTAACACGTAAACCAATGGGGATCGTAGGAGGATGAGGATGAGGGTACAAATTTATAACTATTCCCTGTGAGTGGGGCATGCTTGAAATCACGACTCCAATTTCGACCAATCAGATTGCTAGATTTCTAAAGTGAGGTATATAAATACATTTTATATAGACTACATGCTGACACAAATGTATGTTCAGCCTTTTGATTTTGTTTGTAAACATGAAATTAGAAATATATATTTATGTTTTGTACATATTTTTTTAATGTTTTAAAGGGGACAGATCTTAATTTGAAAGCATCTTAACTTTAAAGAAATGATGCTCCTTTTTATCCCCTCGCCGATGAAGTTGGAGGCGATATAGTAATGCCGCCGTCCGTCCTTCTGTACGTCCGTCCTTCTGTACTTCCGTTCTTCCGTTAGTAACAAATCTGGTTTCCGTTCGATTACTTTAGTAATGTTTGACGGATTTCAATAAAATTTGATATGAAGGTACATGGTATCAAAACACAGCCTAAGTTCGATTTCAGAGTATGTAGGTTAAAGTTCAAAGGTCATAGCTCATTAAATATGCGAAAATGTGGTTTTCATTCAATAACGTAAGTAATGTTGTTGAGTATGTACTTCAAAGGTCAAAAGTCACAGCTCATTAAATATGCGAAAATGGCTAAATATAGGCTATTTGTACCCGGCGAGGGGATGCTACGCTCTGCATTGACTTGTTCAATTTTTTATTTGATAACCAGGAATTTTTCAGGCTATAAGGGGCTTCTAATCTCAGATATTGCCACATTTTCCATATGATTTCTTTTAAAGCAAGAGCAGAAAAAATAATCACAATTTCCACTCATTCAGTATGCACTAAATAAGCCATAAATATTTTTTATTCTATACCAATTCTGAGAAGTTCCTATATATAATAGTGGCATACATATACAGCCCATTTGACAGACAGCCTGGAGAACAGCATGTAGGTCTTCTGACAACACATAGACTTGGTAAATAACCACCTCAAAATATGATAGCAAAATAAAACCAAAAAAGTGTTGTACACTCCATATATCTGTATCTTAGACCCCGTTCTCACTCACTTTGAAAGTGGTCTTAGTTAGACCGCTCCAGAGGAACAGGTCTTGAGGAACGGTTTGCGAGCGTTCACACTCCGAGCAGTTTTTTTATGGCTCAAACCGCTCCACGAGTCAAAGTGGTCTTGTTGCTATGGCAGCTCAGGTCAGCGGGTCATTTTTCGCGCCCGAATACAAACCGTATGTACCGTACTACATGTTTCGCGCGGAACGTCACTAGCTCACTTCCGTTCAAAGTACGCTTCCGTTCACATTGCATGTTAGAGCGGTCCAAACCACTCTTAATAAGACCCGTTCCTCAAGACCACCTCCCGAGGTGGTCTTCTGGAGCGGTCCAGAAGTCCACTCCCTGGACCACTTTGACCGTTCTCACTCTCCTAAGAACCGCTCCTGAGAAACGGGTCTTAGTTAGACCGCTCCAACAAAGTGAATGAGAACAGGGTCTTATATCACACAGGTAAGTAATTTAACTTGGTGATGATTGCCATTAGTTTTTGTTTTGTTGCGATTAGTTCTTTTTTTATTGTTCACCTCCACTTGACAGTATTTTAGTACATTAACACAAAGCAAAGCAAAAAATTTCAGTGTATGATTTGAAACCCCAAGACAAATGCAAGGAATATTTTTCAGGTGTATGTACATACATATATGTACACTCAGCAAAAAAAAAATTTAAAAATGGACACTCTCTTCTGTTCAAAATTTCATATAAACTGTCAATGAAATATGATAAAATATACATATCAAATTTAAAAAAAAGTAATACTCTACCAACATCAGGTAAGATCAAGTTTTGAACATTCACGCTTGAGATGGGCACATTCTTTTTTAATTGTTAGAAGGTCTGATTAAGAAAATGGCAAAAATAGGTCAATTAGCCATTCAAATGTTAAAGAACATGTGCATCTGTAAGACATTCTTCAACAATGACTCTCCTTTCCACCCAAAATCATGGACAAGCTATAGGAAAGCTCCATTGCTCATCAACATTTCAATGGTCAGATGCCCCATTTTTGCAATTTTTTTGCAGGGACTCTTTTGTTAAATGGCTCTGCTCAATCGTGCAAGAATGGTATGCTTCCAGTCGCATATCATCTGTAGATATATGAAAGATAAGTTTATATTCAATATTTATTTGAAAATCTGAACTTTAAATAGTGTCCACATTCTTTTTTTGCTGAGTGTATATACCTGCCCTTTATGTATTATATTTATCTTTCTATATGCCCATCGTCTGCCTCTTTTGAGTGTATATTTGTTGTGAAAGGCAATTTCCGTCCGAATATGCATAACCTTTTAAATTATACATGTACTTTTAAAACAGAAGTCACTGGTGTGCTCTTATCATACCATTTCCTCACTTGATGTTTACATTGTACCATTGTGAAGTAACTGTGGTATATGGTATTTTAAATTCTGTTAGTGTGATACTGAAATAATAAATATTATATTCTCTTAGTCATAGATTATTATGATCATTGGTTATTACTATGACATTGTGTATAAATATATATATATATATATTTAAGTGCCTACTATTGATATAATGGACTGGCATGATTTTATTTGTAATGTGTGACTTTTATAGTAAATGTAGATGAACTTTTGAATTTGAAAATTTGTATATAATACTTTGTATATTTGTTCTTTTTTTTCCTTTTTTTTCAATAATTCTTTTTCAATAATTTTTTTTATTGATTCCAAAACAATACAAATCATTCTTAGAAATACAGTTGTTTTTCATCTTGACATGATTCAATATATTTTCAATACAAATGGTCGTACGTTTTGTGCTGCGCAAAGATTCAATCAGTAATTTGGCCATAATACAAGAAGTGGGTTATTGATGTAGACAAATGCTCATGTACCCTTTACAGCTAATTAGGTGGGCTGTATATAATACAGACCACCTTATGTTTTCGTTAAAATTGCCTTTATTAGGTGGGCTGTATATCATACAGACCACCTTATAATTTTGTTAAAATTGCCTTTATTATTATTTATTATTTATTTATTTTTCTTATTTCGACCCACTTTTTTGTTAGCAAGATAACTTGAAAATGGTTAAATCAAATACCTTGAAATTTGGCACACATATGTATAGGCATATGGAGAAAACACAATAAGGTTTTCAACCTTGACCTTGACTGATGACGTCATCTAGGCGCCATTTTGTGAAATTTTCTGAAAATCTACTCATGATCATATCTTCATAACGGAAAATCATTTCTCATTCATATTTATCATGATCAAGGTCAATATCCGTCCGGTCAATTTCAGGTCAAAAACGCGCGCGTACGTCCGTCAGCGCGCGCAAAATTTCAAAATGCTCAAAATCGTCTCAAATTCATTTTGCATACGTTTCAGGCCATTTTAAGCATTTTATAAAAAATCGCGCACGCACATGCGCGCGCGTTTTCGCGCGTAACACCATTACACAACATAGAATCGCCATTTTTTTTCTTTCATGATATTTCCCATATTTTTTGAACAATTTGATACCATGTTTATCTCTTTATGACCATTAATAACAAGATGAGCGTCCATTCAAGATAAATGTCCGTGCGCGCGAGCTCTTGTAATACATAGCATATATGGGCAAAAACATGCCTATACAAAATTCATTGTAACTCTTCAGAATGGATGGGAACTCCCAATTTTTTTCATATTTGGATAGATTATGAGTCGGAGATATGATTTCATGTCTCATTTGACCCTCAATTAACTCATGACGTCATCATAATGGCCTCCGAACTCAAAATTTCAATTTGCATATTATGACGTCAGCATATTTTTGGAAAATTGATTGTATCTCTGTAAATATTGATCGATTTTCTTCCAAATTTTGATATGTTCTAGCTGAGACAATTCTCTACAAATGCAGTTGCCACGATTTTCATTTTGACAAAGGCATCATGGCGTATTTTTGCGATTAAAGGAGGCATGTCAATTTTCACATTTTGCGTGTATTCTCTATGGGACATGACTTTTTTCAAAACTGGATTCTACATTCCCGTCTTTCGCGAGCAATATCTCCGTCGTTTTAGTTTTGTTTTCGCTGAGCTTTGAGTATGTTGTAGCTGAGACAATAAGCTCATAAGTGTGCCCTTTATTTTTCGATCAGATGCCGGGATCATGCTCATATTTCACTTGCAAAGTGGGATTTGAGAATTCCATTTTCCGTTCACGTGTAATGTCTATGTGGATTATTTTGGTATAGTGGTCATAGCACTTGCCTCCCATTCCGGCGACCCAAGTTCGATTCCTGGTGGGTCAATTTTTTTTTTTTTGCCGTCGTTTTGAATTTGATTTTATGATCTTCTTCGACTATTATAACATATTATCATATTCTATCACAAACAATGTAATAAAATGCCCAATTTTGCGTGTTATATCTATGGGAGAAATATGTCAATCGTTTGAGTACAACCTTTGGGAAATCTGAGTCCTTGTCGTGTATTAATTTTTTATTCATAGTTGGATAGAGTATGAGTCGGAGATATGATTTCTTATAAAAACAAAATCTAGAAAATGCATATTTCATTTTGATATTTAGATTTGAGGGTCAAAGGTCAAATACTGTACATGGTTTCTCTAAAACCATGCATTGTATAGACTTGAAATTTGGCACACTAATAGACCTGAATAAGAGGATTATTTCAAAAAATAAGGTCAAATCATGCCAATGTTATCTTAACTACTTAGTATGTCATTAAACATGTGTGGCATGCACTTGGAACAGCCCACCTATACTTGTTATTAACAAGTATTACATGTCTAGTTATTATTATTATTATTCTTTATTTTTCTTATTTCCAAGCACTTTTTTGTTAGCAAGATAATTTGAAAATGGCTCAATCATATGTCTTGAAATTTGGCACACATATGTATAGGCATATGGAGAAAACACAGTAAGGTTTTCAACCTTGACCTTGACTGATGACGTCATCTAGGCGCCATTTTGTGAAATTTTCTGAAAATCAACTCATGATCATATCCTCATAACAGAAAATCATTTCTCACTCATATTTATCATGATCAAGGTCAATATCCGTCCAGTCAATTTCAGGTCAAAAAACACGCGCGTACGTGTACGTCCGCGCGTCAATGCGCGCGCAAAATTTCCAAATGCTCCAAATCGTCTTAAATACATTTTGCATACGTTTCAGGCCATTTTAAGCATTTTATAAAAAATCGCGCACGCACATGCACGCGCGCTTTTGCGCGTAACACTATTACACAACATAGAATCGCCATTTTTTTTTCTTTCATGATAATTCCCATATTTTTTCGAACAATTTGATACCATGTTTATCTCTTTATGACCATTAATAACAAGATGAGCGTCCATTCAAGATAAATGTCCGTGCGCGCGAGCTCTTGTAATACATAGCATATATGGGCAAAAACATGCCTATACAAAATACATTGTAACTCTTCAGAATGGATGGGAACTCCCAATTTTTATTTCATATTTAGATAGATTATGAGTCGGAGATATGATTTCATGTCTCATTTGACCCTCAATTAACTCATGACGTCATCATAATGGCCTCTAAACTCAAAATTTTAATTTGCATATTATGACATCAGCATATTTTTGGAAAATTGATTGTATCTCTGTAAATACTGATCAATTTTCTTCCAAATTTTGATATGTTCTAGCTGAAACAATTCACTACAAATGCAGTTACCACAATTTTTCATTTGGACCAAGGCATCATGGCGTATTTTTGTGATTGAAGGAGGCATGACAATTTTTCACATTTTGCGTGTATTCTCTATGGGACATGACTTTTTTCAAAACTGGATTCTACATTCCCGTCTTTTGCGAGCAATATCTCCTTCGTTTTAGTTTGGTTTTCGCTTAGCTTTGAGTATGTTGTAGCTGAGGCAATAAGCTATCACAAGTGTGCACTTTTTTCGATCAGATGCCGGGATCATGCTCATATTTCACTTGCAAAGTGGGATTTGAGAATTCCATTTTCCGTTCACGTGTAATCGCTAAGGAAATGTTTTGGTATACCCGTAACGCACTTGTCAAAACCATGCTTATACAAAATCCTTTATAGTTTTTTGGGATGCACCTGGACCCCCAATTTTTTCATATTTTGATAGAGTATGTGTCGGTGATATGATTTCATGTCTCATTTGGCTATTACAAATATTCTGACTTCATCATAATGGCCTTGGTACTCAAAATACGAATTTGCATATATTATGACGTCAGCATATTGAAGGAAAATTGAGTGTATCTCTGTAAATACTGATCAATTTTCTTCCAAATTTCGATATGTTATAGCTAAGGCAATTCTCTACAAGCTCAATTGCCAACATTTTTCATTTTGATGACGTCATCAAAATGAAAAATGTTGGCAATTGAGCTTGTAGAGAATTGCCTTATACAACATATCGAAATTTGGAAGAAAATTGATCAGTATTTAGATACACTCAATTTTCCTTCAATATGCTGACGTCATAATTTTCGATTAAAAGCCACATGTCAGAAATTTCTTAATTTGCATGTTATGCCTCAGGAAGGTAAATTTCGTTCACATCATGAATCTACATGACATTGTTTTTTTAGCAGTATTTCGCTTATTTTTGCTCTATTTTGTCTCAAATTTTAGTTGGAACAGCCCACCTATACTTGTTCCAAACAAGTATTACATGTCTAGTTTTATGTATGTTATTACCAACGAAGAAGAAAAAAGGCCAGTCGGTCACTCGATAGTGTCTGACAGTGAAGTCTAGCAAGTAAACGGGTTTCCTTGCATAATTTGAATATTTAATAGGACACTGCTAACGTTTTAATTTCACATTTAGGACATACATGACGTATTCATAATTCCTGCAAAGTTCTACAGAATTTGATGTTGGCTGCAAAAGGGACATAATATCTTTAAGACACACTTCTGCAAAGATTTCCCCCAAGAAATGTGTTTGGAGACAAATATTGATAAAAGAATGAATAATTTAGGTTTTCTGTTGTACTCAGAAAACCTAAAATTTGTATTCTTTCATCAATATCGGTTTTGTTTCTGATTCTTGTTAATGATGATGTATGTGATTGGGAGGCTCGGTGGAAGTACGTTGACGATTTGACACTTGGAGAAATTGTCAAACGTAACGATAATTCCACACTTCAATCTTCACTAGATCGTCTTTCAATATGGTGTAGCAGTGGCGGATCCAGGTGGGCCCGGGCCCCCTCCCCTGGGGAAAAAAACAGGTTAAAACACCCTTTTTTGATAAAAAGAAAAAGAAGATGGGCCCCCTCCCCTGGCGATCAAGGGGGTGGATAATGCGTTAATAAAAAATAGCACTGTACACCCCCCCTTGAGCAAACAAAATATATATTGCTCACTACCCCCCCCCCCTGCGCACTTCTTCACCCAGCTGGCTGAGTCGCCGCTAAATATTTTCTCACGAATTGGGCAAAAAAAAAAATTGCGGTCAGATGAGCATATTTTGATACCCTATTTGTGACACTGGCATGCAGACCACTATTATTGTAGTGGGGTCCAGGTGGCGTAGCCCCCAAAAGCTCAGGGGTTTTAGGCATTAAATTACGATTATATGAGCATCCAGGGGCCGCCTTAGGGCCCTTGCTGGGGTCCAGGGGGCAGAGCCCCGAGAGCTCAGGGGTTTCAGGCATTTAATTACGGTCAGATGAGCAACCAGGGGCCTGCCTTAGGGCCCTTGGTGGGGTCCAGGGGGAGAGCCCCCGATAGCTCATGGAAAAATCGTGCCATTTCAGCAACATTTGTAAATCACTGGTATCGAATTAGAAATAAATCACGTTTGATTTTTACTGGCGGGGGAGTAACTGCCCTATCCCCCTCCCATCAGTACGCCAGTGCGAGCTAGCAAAGTGAACGAGAGGGGTGAAGGTGACGGAAGTGATTACCCCCTCACAGTTTTTGTTTCGCCTGCGTAGCAAAAAGCGAGACATAGGCGCCGCTTTTCCGGTGGCGGCGGCGACGGCGACGGCGGCGTCAACATCAAAAACTTAACCAAGGTTAAGTTTTTGAATTTTTAATATAATTTTGAAAGTATAGGTTCTTATTCAATGAAACTTGGACTAAAGGGTTATCAAGTATTCCCAATCGTGTGAGAGCAGAATTTCAGGTCACTAAGTCAAGGTCAAAGGTCATTTAAGGTCAACAAACTTAGGCTATGTTGTGGCATCATCATCAAAAACTTAACCTGAGGTTAAGTTTTTGAATTTTTAATATAATTTTGAAAGTATAAGTTATTATTCAATGAAACTTTGACTAAAGGGTTATCAAGTATCCCCAATCATGTGAGTAGAATTTCAGGTCATTAAGTCAAGGTCAAAGGTCATTTTCGGTCATCAAACTTAGACGATGTTGTGGCATCAGGTTAAGATTTTGAATTTTTATCGTAATTTTGAAAGTATACATTCCTATTCCATGAAACTTGAACATAAGGGTTATCAAGTATCACCAATCATGCGATTAGTCTTTTAGGTGACAAAGTCAAGGTCAAATGTCATTTCAGGTCTGCAAACTTAGACTATGTTGTGGCATCAACATCAAGATTTTGAATTTTTAGCATAATTTCAAAAGTGTTTGTTCAAATTCCATGAAACTTGTACCCAATGGTTATCAAGTATCACAAATCATATGACACAAATTCCAGGTCACAAAGTCAAGGTCAAAGGTCATTTTCGGTCAGTAGACTTGGATTATATTTTTCACAACTTAAAGAGAAGGTTGAGTTCTGGGAAGAGGTGAAAAATAATTTGTGAGCGTTATTCGTTGTTATTGTGCAAGTGTGGAAGAATATTTAATAGATAAAACATGTTCCCTGAAAAGCATGGCTCTTCAAATGCCTTCATATTCTAAATATGGCATGTAACAGCATGTATATATGCCACATGTTCGTGTAGGCCCATATACATCTTTCTGTGTACAGTGCTTGTAGCTTTACTAAGACTGGGCCAAATTTCTTATCTTTTTGATGATTCCAGATCCTTGCAGTACACACCAATACTTATATGCTAAATGATAAACCTTTTCTGATCGATTCCACAACGTTTCTTTCACAATGCAATCGCATGACCAGAACTCAACTTTATCTTTAATATGACAATTAATAAATCAATTTTTGTTATTTGTCATATTGAAAGTTATCATGAAAGTTATCAATCTTGTTACAAACAATAGTAAATAATACTTCTGATGATTCTTGGTCAATATTCAGTTCAAAATGCTGATTAGTTTCAGAGGATTTCCTTTTTTGGAGGCCTGCTAATGGGCCACCCTGCCTATAAATAATGTCCCTACCTCAATTTTTCATCATATCGAATTGCGTAATGCAGGCGAGACCGCCGAGAGCGTTTCACTTGTTTTAATTTTTGTTGTATTAAAAAATTACATTCCTCAGCAAAACTAGAGTATACAAACAAGCAATATATTTTTTCACGCTTCACTTTTCTACAATATTTACTTGTACATTTTGAAGGATATTATGCGAGGGAGCATAGCTCCCGAGCGAGAAGATTTTTGCATTTTTATTTTTCTAAATGCTGCACTCTTGGGCCCTCCAGAGCCTAAAAGTGTGTTGCAGTCTTTAGTCGGTATTTGCTATACATTTTTTTATTTGCACTTTTTCAAATTTTCCGGGGGGGGGGACGACTCCCCCCCTTAAAAAATTGAGGGAGGGACGTGTCCCCCGTCCCCCGGGATCGCCGCCCTTGACATGTATTTAATAAACCTTTCAAAATAACTGACATTTGATAGAAAACCAACTTTCTCACTATATGTGATGTTGATGTATGTATGTCATGGAACGGGAAATGAGTTGGACAGTAAGGAAAACAAATCTTGCAATCGTTTTCAGTTTTCAAATAAAAATGGGTTCTTCTTATAATTAGCCCCTATAACGATATTTTACGCCTACATAACAAAATTTGAGTGATATATTGCGTAATAAATAATGGATGACGAGATCCACTAATAAAGTTTGTGGAGTTTGTCTTGACTTTTCTGCAATCGACGTCTGAATTGAGGCAAGTGATAAAAAGTTACATTTTGAAATCGGTCTTTTAGCTAAGTAGATGCGGGTATTTTTCTGCATTAATTAAAGCAGCCAATATCACTAGAAAAATACTTTCTCAATACTTTTTCAGAGGCAGTAGCGTACGCAGGATTTTTTCAAAGGGGGTAACCCCAACCCCCATCAAAAAATAAGAGAGAAGGAAGGAAAGGGAACAAAAAAGGAAAAGAGGAGATAAAGGGAAGGAAAAAAAGAGGAAGAAGAAAAGAAAAGAAGGGGGATATCAGTTGCATTTTCCCGCCAACAAGTTGTGGATCGGGGGAAAAGGCCCTTGCTCCTCCTCCCACCCCCGCCCCCGCCAAAAAAAAAGAGAGAAGGAATGGAAGGGAAAGAGAAAGAAAAAAAGAGAAAGAAGAAATGTAGGGGAGATCAGTTGCGATTTTTCCCGCCAATAAGGTGTAGATCGGGGGCACTGGCGTACTGATGGGGAAGGGGGCAGTTGCCCCCAAATAAAATCCAAATGTGGTTTATTTCTAATTCGATACCAGTGATTTACAAATTTTTGCTGAAATGACATAATTTTCCGAGATTTTTCCTCATTTTTAACTTTTAAGTAAATTATACTTTTTTATGCGTTTGTTGGAAAATGACAAATTCCTAATTTTTCAGTCAGGCAATTAAGAGATATGCTTATTTAGCGGCCTACATGTCAGGGCCCGCGGAACGGCGGAGCTTGGTGGCCTCGAGCTACCTCCCCCACATTTTTTTTGAAAAAGTATGTTAAAGAGAAAGAAAGAAAGAATAGTGACCTGCCAGTGTCACAAAATAATGAGGTATCAAAATACATGTATGCTCATCTGACCGTGATTAAATGCCTAAAACTCCTGAGCTTCTAGAGGCTCCGCCCCCTGGACCCCACGCCAATTAGTGTCCTGCCAGTGTCACCAATAAGGTATCAACAAAATGCTCATCTGACCGAATTAAACGCCTAAATCTCCTAAGCTTCCGGGGGCTCTGCCCCCTAGACCCAGTCAAGGGCCCTAAGGCGGGCCCCTGGGTACTCATCTGACCTTAATTTAATGCCTAAAACCCTTGAGCTTCCGGGGGCTCCGCCCCCAGGACCCCGCGCTCATTAGTGACCTGCCAGTGTCACAAATAAGGTATCAAATTTTGCTCATCTGACCGTAATTAAATGCCTAAAACCTCTGAACTTACGTTGGCTCTGGCCCCCTAGATTCCACCTAGGGCCCTAAGGCCGGCCCCTGAATGCTCATCTGACGGTAATTTGATGCCTAAAACCCCTGAGCTTCTGGGAGCTCCGCCCCTGGACCCCACGCCAATTAGTGTCCTGCCAGTGTCACAAATAAGGTATCAAAATATGCTCATCTGACCGTTATTAAATGCCTTAAAACCCCTGAACTACCGTTGGCTCTGCCCCTGGATTCCACCTAGGGCCCTAAGGCGGCCCCCTGAATGCTTATCTGACCGTTATAAAATGCCTCAAATCCCTGAGTCGCCCCCTGGACCCCACGCCAATTTTATGACCTGCCAGTGTCATGAATAAGGTATCAAAATATGCTCATCTGACATTAATTAAATGCCCATAGCCCCTGAGCTTATCCCAATCCCAATATGGTTTTCGGTCTCGGGGGCAGGGGCGGCGATCCCGGGGGGACGTCCCCCCTCAACCTTTTTTAGGGGTCCCTAACCCTCGTTCCCCCGGAAAATTTGATAAAGTGCCCCCCCCCCAAAAAAAAAAATGTATAGCAAATACTGACTAAAGACTGCAACACACTTTTAGGCTCTGGACGGCCCAAGAATGCAGCGAGTGCAACGAAAATGCAAAAATCTTATCACTCGGGAGCTACGCTCCCTCGCATAATATCCTTCACAATGTACAAGTAAATATTGTAGAAAAGTGAAGTGTAAAAAAGTGTTTGCTTGTATTTATACTATAGTTTTGCTAAGGAATGTAATTTTTTTGATACAACACAACTTCAAAAACCTGTGAGGGTGTAGGTCAGTCACCTAGTCACTTCCGTCACCTTTACCCTTCTCGTTCACTATTCTCCCTCGCACTGGCGTACTGATGGGGGCAGTTTCTCCCAAAAAAAAATTCAAACGTGGATTTTTTTTTTCTAATTCGATACCAGTGATTCTAATGTTGCTGAAATGGCATGATTTTTCCCTGAGCTTCCGGGGGCTCTGCCTCCTGGACAACACCAAGGACCTTACGGCGGCCCCTGGTTGCTCATCTGATCGTAATTTAATGCCTAAAACCCCTGAGCTTCTGGGGGATCCGCCCCCTGGACCCCACGCCAATTTACGCTCCATTTGCTTCGCTCGCTTTGCTCCACCTAAGCGTAAATACTGTAGCCCCCCACTTTTAAAAACGTTCCGCGGGGCCTGTATGCATGTAACATGTAAGAGTTGTGGTGATGCGGATATTTTTTCTGCCCCCAAACGTTTTTGCTCATTTCACCACTGCTTCCTTGTCCCTCGCATTTTGCCCCGGTCATGAAAAGAAATCGCCGCCCCTGCTCGCGGGCCTTTGGTCTTGGGGACCTTCGATCAACTGGGCTGTCACCGTTTAATCAAATATGTCCAGGTGTAGCGATAACGATGTGCTTCCCAAACCATCCAAATGTAATCTCATGACTATATCATTTTTAAGGAACTCTTCACCCCGTACTGATTTCCACCTAAACTCAACCCGACTCAATAATATCCAAAATCTCAAATTACTTGGAGTCACAATTCAAAATGATATGAAATGGAATCTACACATTGCAGAAATTGTTGCTAAAGCATCGCGTAGATTGTACACGCTATGTATATACTAAGGAAATCAAGGGCAAGTTTGGCTGATATGGTGACTGTCTACACAACCTATATAAGACCCATTCTCTAATATGCTTCCCCTGTTTGGCACACTTCTATTACTATCAATGAGACTAATAAATTGGAATTTGTTCAAAAGCGGGCACTCAAAATAATTATAGGATATAATGTAGATAATACGAATGCCCTAGCCAACCTTACTTCCCTATCCTCGAGAAGGGACTCACTTTTGTTAAGTTGCGCAACATGACAGGTTTTCCGACGATTAAAAGTAATACTGAAAAGTATCGTAAATCCACCATCCCTTACCTTGCCAGAATCTTGAAGTAACTCTCATACACTTTCTTGCAGATATTCATCTTAATTTTGAGTCAATAAACCAATGTCACTATTTCAGCCTGCATGCCTTGATCCTATGGTGTATTTATATGGTTCTCTTTGTATTTCAGTTATTGTTATATTTACTTGTAGTTTTTCCCCTCTCTCTCCCTCTCTCCCCCTCCATCTCTCTCTCTCTCTCCATCTCCCCCTCTCTCTCTTTCTCTCTCTTTCTCTCTCTTCAAACTTCTCTCCTTCTTTTTTTTTCTTTTAACCTTCCCTTTTCTCTGTTCTTGCATGTACTTTGTATAATGATTATTGTTGTCTCTTAATTTTCATAACTGTATGACATGTAATTAGGAATAATTATGTTTATTTACTTATGTTCATTCCATTCCCTGCTCTCTCTCTCTTCATTCCTTTCTCTCATTGTACCTCCCCTTTTCTCTCATCCTACTACTCTCTCTCCCCCATTCGCTCTATATCACTCTCACTTTCAAGAGCCATATACCTTCCTCTGCTCATTTATATCTCCTGCTAGTACATCCTTTCATGTAATGTACATAAACGAACGCAATATAATTCTGTTGTATTGTCAATATGTTACTGATTTATTTACTATGTTTTGTAATACTATTAAATAAATAAAATACTATGTAAATTGACTCTTTCAGCCTTGTGCTGCTGGTCGATCATTATATACCAATAAATTAAAAAAAATAAAAAAAATATTCTACTTCAAACACATTTGTTTTGAAAATCCTCGCAGAATTGTGTCTTAAATGACATCCTCTTGCACATTATGATACAAATTTTGCCATAATAATAATTAATAATATGGATATTTTTATAGCGCCGGTATCCGCCAGGCTCTGACGCTCATGGCGCTGCACATAGTAGCCGAGCTGCCAAAGTAACTAGCGCTCAAGCATATCAGGTACCCGTTTACACCTGGACCGAGAGTGGCACATGTAGATTAACGTCTTGCCAAAGGACAATTAGTGCCGCGGCGGGACTCGAACCCCGTACCTTGTGATCTGCATTTTGGGGGCTCCCAACACTTTAGAGGGGCTTTAAAGAGAATTAATTTACCTTTATTTAAGTTTATAGCCCTACTCAATAGTTATTTGAAAATCTTGACCATGCATATAGTGTCCACTCACTCGATCCCCAACCAGTCTATGACTCTCTCTGTCTCTCTCCATTACCACCGGTGTCTCTCCTCAACCCGTCTCCCTCCTCAACCAGTCTGTGACTCTCTCTCTTCCTTACCACCAGTCTCCCTCCTCAACCCGTTTCCCTCGATCCCCAACTAGTCTATGACTCTATTTCCCTTACCACCTGTGTCTGTCTGTTCTCAACCCATCTCCCTCCCCAACCTTTCTATGACTCTCTCTCTCTCCCGTACCACCAGTGTCCCTCCTCGATCAACCCTGCTCACTTCCCGACCTTTCTCTGACTCTCTCTCTCTCTCCCCCTTACCATCAATGTCCCTCCTCAACCCTTCTCCCTCCCCAACCTTTCTCTGACTCTCCCTCTCTCTCTCTCTCTCCCTTACCACCAGTGTCCCTCCTCAACCCTTCTACCTCCCCAACCTTTCTCTTTTTTTCTCCAACCCTCTCTCCCTATCCACCAGTGTCCCCCAACCCTTCTCCTTCCCCAACCTTTCTCTGACTCTCTCCCTTGCCGCCAGTGTCCCTCCTCAATCCGTCTCCTTCGATCCCCAACCAGTCTTGACTCTCTCTCTCTCTTTCTCTCTCTCCAATACCACCAGTGTCCCTCCTCAACCCTTCCCGACCTTTCTCTGACTCTCTCTCTCTCTCTCCCTTACCACCAGTGTCCCTCCTCAGCCCTTCTTCCTCCACAACCTTTCTCTGACTCTCTCTGTCTCTCCCTTACCACTAATGTCCATCCTCGACCCTTCTCCCTCCCCGACCTTTCTCTATCTCTATCTCTCTCTCTTTCTCTCCATCTCTCCGTCTCTCTCTCTCCCTTACCACTAATGTCCATCCTCGACCCTTCTCCCTCCCCGACCTTTCTCTATCTCTATCTCTCTCTCTTTCTCTCCATCTCTCCGTCTCTCTCTCCCTTACCACACCTGTCCCTCCTCAACCCTTCTCCCTGTAAACCTTTATGTTCGTTTTTTTCTTTCTCTGTCTATTTCTCTCTGTCTTTGTTCATCTCTCTCCCTCTCTCTCTCTCTCCCTTACCACACCTGTCCCACCTCAACACCCTTCTCCCTGTAAACCTATATGTTCGTTTTTTCTTGCTCTGTCTGTTTCTCTCTGTCTATCTTCATCTCTCTCTCTCTCTCTCTCTCCCTTATCAACCCTTCTCCCTCCAAACCTTTCTGTTCTTTCTCTTTCTCTCTTTGTTTTTTCTCTGTCTCTGTCGCTGTCTCTCCCTTACCACACCTGTCCCTCATCAACCTTTCTCCCTCCTCAAACTTTTTCTTCTTTCTCTGACTCTCTCTTTCCCTTACCACCCTGTCCCTCCTCCACAAGCTTTCTCTTCTTTCTCTGCCTGTCTGTCTGTCTCTCTCTACCTAACCACCTCTCTCACTCCCCATATCTTTATCTTATTTGTCTCTCTGTCTCTCTCCATCTATCTGTCTCTCTATCCGTTACCACCCCTGTCCCTCATCAACCCTTCTCTCTCCAAACCTTTCTGTTCTTTCTCTTTCTCTGTCTTTTTCTCTCTCTCTCCCCCTGACTACCTCTGTCCCTCATCAACTTTTCTCTCTCCCCAACCTTTCTCTAACTCTCTCTCTCTCTCTCCCTTACCACCAGTGTCCCTCATCAACCCTTCTCCCTCCAAACCTTTCTGTTATTTCTCTTTCTCTGTCTGTTTCTCTCTCTCCCTTACCGCCCCTGTTCTTCATCAACCCTTCTCCCTCCAAACCCGTTTGTTCCTTCTCTGTCTTTTTTTTTCTCTCTCCCTTACCACCTCAGTCCCTCATCAACTTTTCTCCCTCCCCAACCTTTCTCTTCTTTCTCTGACTCTCTCTCTCTCTCCCTTACCACCAGTGTCCCTCCTCAACCCTTCTTCCTCCAAACCTTTTTCTTCTTTCTCTTACTCTGTCTTTTTTTTCTCTCTCATTCTTTCCCTTACCACCTCGATCTGTCCCTCATCAACTTTTCTCCCTCCCCAACCTTTCTTTTCTTTCTCTGACTCTCTCTCTCCCTTACCACCAGTGTCCCTCCTCAACCCTTCTTCCTCCACAAGCTTTCTCTTCTTTCTCTGCCTGTCTGCCTGTCTGTCTGTCTGTCTCTCTCTCTCCCTCCCCATATCTTTCTCCCATCTGTCACTCTGTCTGTGTCCATCTCTCTCCCTTATCAACCCTTCTCCCTCCAAACCTTTCGGTTCTTTCTCTATATATATATATATATATATATATATATATATATATATATATATATATCTCTCACTCTCTCTCCCTTAACACCCCTGTCCCTCCTCAACCCTTCATCCTCTACAACCTTTCTGTTCTTTCTTTATCTCTCTCTCTCTCTCCCTTACCACCCGTCTCCCTCCCGAAATATTTATCTTCTTTGTCTGTCTCTCTCTGTTCCTCCTCAATCAACCCTTCTCCATCTCCTACCTTTCACTCTCTTTCTCTCCCTCTCTCTCTCTCTCTCTCTCCCTCCCCACCCCCTCTCTCTCTCTCTCTCTCTCTCTCTCTCAATGATTTCTTCATATTATAGAAAAAAAGAGGATTTCGATGTCTTTTTTTCTTCTTTTGGATTGTCCAATATCAAATCTTGGTTTTAAAGTATATAAAATTGGTACATGTAAACATCTTGTATTTGTAATAATTTTGTCATCAATTCTGAGTAATATATATATATTTTTAGTTCATTAAAATGAAAAGTATATGTAGGCCTATTGTATCCTATTGACCATTTTGAATGTAGGAAAGCCGGACACAATTTGCCGACAAGTTAACCAAAATTTCATAATAACCATGGGGAAAAAAACTAATTAAATAATTATTAGCAAAAAAAAGTATTCTCAGATATTTAAATTGCCCGAAGTGGCAAAACCGGCCGTCAAATTAATTCAAATTAATTAATTTCTCATCAGTAGGTGAAAGAAGATTGTCATCGATTATAGTGTTTTGCCGATAATAAGGCCTCAAAAATGAAACTTTACTGACAGGAAATTCTCTCCACTCTTTAGCAGTTGCCCTGGATCAGCCTAGCTAAATTACATAACCATTTTCTCTGCCCTGTGTTTGTTTCAAAACCCGGTTCAATAACGAGTAACCAGGACGGCAGTAAGCACAGTACAAACTGCATCGTATCCAGCTTTGATCAAGTAGGCTGGAAGCCCCTCCCCTAAGAAAGGGGAATGGCATGCACTGTAAAGTGCGATGATGACTGACAGTGCAAGACCATTCCTACAGGCATCATGCACATTCGTCACGCCCATATGGTCCCTGATGAAAGAAAACGGGATGAAACATTAACGTAAAGGTTCGAAAAGAAACAAAATCCTAGCATTATATGAAAACAATGCTTCCCATGCCTCTACAAAAGAAAACACAACTCATCGGCCACCCAAGCCATAATATTATAGGCCTGACACTTTGACTTTTGGTGGCTCCACACTATATTTTATTATCAGTCGTTATTGTTTTATTAAATATTGGTCTACATACCATATTGTTTGTAAGGTGATTTCATACCGAAAATCATAACAATTCAAAAAGCCAGAGCAGGTTAAAATTAGAGAGGACTAAATTAAACATCTTCTGGCTGTACACCTAAAAAAAATCAATGCTTCATAGCATCAGCTTCTGTTTTGTGAAAAAAATCTTCTCTTGAGCCCTGAATACCTAACAGTATCTTTTCTTGCAATAATGTTAGAGTTTTCTGTAATATGTTTATTTCAAACGTAAAGAGCATACCGGTATTCAATTCTTGTTATTATGTGATAAAAAAATTAAAATGATTATTATCAATATAATAATATTAATGATAATACTACTAATGATAATAATAGTATTATTATCATTGTTATTATTATTATTATTATCACTATAACCCACGTACTTTAGCACATGTCCAATGATGATTGATGATCCTATTTTGGACAGAGCAGGAACAAGCATGATCCAATGACTGTTGCCATATCGTTCAATGTCCTCCTTTCTTCGGCCACAATTTCTGACCCATACCGAACCAAAGAGAGGCCCATACCAAGCAAAACCCAGCACCTGCAAGATGTAAATGGCGACCGATGAAGTATCATCATATTAAGGTACAAAAGAAAAGCAAGGGTTCTAAAAAGGTTCTAGGTTCTTACATTTTTCTGATATTTTCCAGTTAATAAAATAGGATCAGTAAGAAAGTAAGAGAGAAAAAATAAGGGGGTTTTGTATCGTAGGGGTGGGGTACAAGAACGAAATTTCTGGAGGGGCGCATGTTTTCTTGTTTGTAGGCCCGATGAGGGTTTGCTAAAAATTCGAGTTTCCCGCCTCCCCCAGATCCGACACTATGAATGATGTTAAAAGTGCAATAATAATTAAAGGGTGCAAGGAGGAGGTACATGGTCAACGTACATGTACTGCATATGATACTGTGTCTCTTACTCTTCATAGGTTCAAAGTTCACTTCGAAGGAGCATTAGTGGTCGAATTAATAACTGGAGTCTGGGCAAAAGAAGATGTGCGGCAATAAAATAAGTTGTTGATATTTCAATAATCGTCAAAATAATTGATCGATTCTGATAATGTAAATATTATAGACGCATATAGCATCTTTAGTACATAGAAATCAGTTGTGTTCTCTTCGAACATACCCCCCCCCCGACAGAAAATATTATTAATCATAAGCGTTCACCACCCGACCGATTTTGGGCCTAAAGTTGGGGGTAATGTATAGGACCCAGTGGCGGATCCAAGGGGGGGGGGGCCTGCGCCTCCCTAGAAAAAACAGGTAAAAACACCCTTTTTATTAAAAAAGAAGATGGGCCCTCCTGGCGCTCAAGGGGGGGCAGGTTGAAAAAATAGCATCCCCTCCCCTTTGAGGAAAAAAAAAAATGAGTGGTCAGTACCCGGCACGATTTTCAAATTTTCGGGTGTAAAACAAAAAAAAACTAGAAAAGTCAACGCAAAGCGTAGCATCCCCTCGCAGGGTACAAATGGCCTATATACGTCAGAACAAGTTACCTCCATTAGACTATACTATTATATTACTAGGCAAGGAAATTAACCACATTTTCACATATATAATTAGGTGTTTTTGCATATGACCTTTCACCTTTGACCTACATACTCCGAAATCAAACTTAGGCTGTGTTTTGATACCATGTACCTTCATATAAAATTTCATTAAAATCTGTCAAACATTATTAAAGTTATCGAACGGAAACCAGATTTGCATATTCAATGAGCTATGACCTTTGACCTACATACTCCGAGATCAAACTTAGGCTGTGTTTTGATACCATGTACCTTCATATAAAATTTCATTGAAATCCGTCAAACATTACTAAAGTTATCGATCGGAAACCAGATTCGCATATTTAATGAGCTATATGACCTTTGACCTATATACTCGGAAATTGAACTTGGGCTGTGTTTTGATACCATGTACCTTCATATCAAATTTGTTTAAAATCCGTCAAACATTATTAAAGTTATCGAATGGAAATCAGATTCGCATATTTAATGAGCTATGACCTTTGACCTACATACTCAGAAATTGAACTTAGGCTGTGTTTTGATACCATGTACCTTCATATCAAATTTGATTAAAATCCGTCAAACATTACTAAAGTTATCGATCGGAAACCAGATGTGTATTAGTCTTCGCATATTTAATGAGCTATGACCTTTGACCTTTGACCTACATACTCCGAAATCGAACTTAGCCTGTATTTTGATACCATGTATCTGCATATCAAATTTTATGAAAATCCGTCAAACATTACTGAAGTTATCGCTCGGAAACCAAATTTGTTACGGACGGACGGAAGGAAGGACGGAAGGACGGACAGCAGCGTTTCTATATCCTCTCCGACTTCGTCGGAGAGGGGATAAAAATGAGTGGTCACTACCCCCCACTGAGCGCAAAATCGGCCGGCACGATTTTCAAATTTTCGCCACGAAGTGGGGCCCCTTTTTGGGCCCCTCTCTTCCCGCTGGCTGGATCCGCCCCTGATAGGACCTATATATTTTGTGTTTGATACCGTCGGTCCGGTATCGGTATTTTGGGGTTGGCGATAGGGTATTCTTTTTATGTGGTTGGTGGTTATTTTACCTGACTGCTAAGAAAACATAAACGCTTGTTAGCAAGCAACCAGAGGACCGACGGCTTTAGGTCCTCACGGATCAATCAGTCTAGATTTAGACAATTATTCATGATGAAAACTCGATAATTAGGCCTTCACATTCTTCTTTCCATTGTATTGAAATGATTTTGTTGAATCCATTCCTAAAACTTATAAAACAGATGTTACTTTACCTGACAAGCAGCCGTTGACATGGCGATTCCTAAAACACCCATATCTTTATGCTTAGATGGTTCTTACGCGCCTCAATAAAATTTGGAAACGCTTTCTTGAGGCTGTTAGGTAGTCCTCAATCGTATATGAAGATGCTCTCTAAAATTACACAAAAGGTAAAGTTATTAACAAGATAAAACTTTATACAAGTTATCAACAAGATGAAAATGTCACATGTCAAACAGATAAAAGTTATATCCTCGAGATCAGTTGTTTCTTATATACATGAAGAGATTAATCTATGGAATCTGAATAATGAACCAATTCAGGAGTTCACGTCGTTCATTGATCGCTACAAAGCATCTTTATTCATCAAACTAAACTTATGCCATATATGTAGCGGTTCTAAATTTGTACGGCAAGCCTCTGGCAAACAAGAGAGTTGTCAAGAGAAACTTTTGTCCCATAAGTATATGCATAAAATTGGCAAATAGCTAGATCTATACTGATGAGTATAACTATATAGGCCTATATAATTATTATTACACAACTCACATGACGAGGTTTGTAAAGCCGAAAGCGCTACACTGTGCATTTTCGTGCTAGATCCGAAAGCGTTATTCCTCTCTTTTTTTCTTTTTTTAAATTGGGTATATACTCAAAAATAACATAAAGCCAACTGGCTATTTACAATCATGAACAGGAATGTGAAATGACAAAAACATCATATAGTCCAATACAACTCAAATATAATTTTTTTTAATGGAGTCTTTACTGCCATACTTGGCTACAATTACATATTCAGATTTAGACTTAATCTTTATCAAAGATATAAGACCATGGAAAACATATTTTCATGGGTAACAACAAACCGTCTAGTTCTTAATGCGGATAAGACAAATGTGATGCTTATTGGATCACGATCAGTTCTTAACGGAGTAAATGATTTTTCTGTCACACTAAACGGCAGCTGTTTGAAAAGAGTAAAAGTGGCAAAATGCCTGGGTGTCATGATTGACGAGGAGTTACGTTGGACGGAGCATGTGGAAAAAGTTATTAAAACTGATCAAAGAAATATAAGTGTAATTAAGCGAGCCAAAAGTTATGTTCCAACAAGATCTCTAAAACTTCTGTATAATGCCATCGTACTTCCTCATTTTGATTATTGTTCCTCGGTGTGGTCTCAGCGATTTCAAAGACAAACGATTAAATTACAAAAGGTTCAAAAACGAGCTGCACGTGTAGTGCTGGGAGAAGGATTTGAAGTATCTTCAAATGATTATGTTTAGTCGCTTAGGATGGATGCCTATTCAGACACGTTTCCAGTTTGGACGTGCAGTGATGATGTATAAATCAATGCATGACATGGCACCAACATACTTAAAACAAGATTTACATCATGTTAGTTCACTACATGATCACAACACAAGACATGCTGTAAGGGATGCATTGTGTGTACCAAAATTTAGGACGGACACTTATAAAAATAGTCCTCTAATTTCTGGAATTAGAGTATGGAACCAACTTAAAAGTTCTGTCAAAATGTCACCTACTTTGAACAGTTTTAAACACGCTCTAAAAGCCCTGTTATCTGTAGAAGACGTGTAAGTGAACTTTTGGGGGATTCGTGCGAAGCTAACCATTTTTTTCCTATTTGCAAAATTATGAAATTTGGTTGACATGGTTATCGTTATATCATGTATTCATACATGTAATGTATCCATTTTCAGCTATCTTGTAAACAACCTAAGTGTATTAGTTAAAGAGCAATTGAATGTAAATATGTATATAACAATTTTGGTATCCCGTGCGTTAAGCTATATCAGATTATTAAATGAACGTTTGTAAATTTTTTATTTAATTTGAAAATTCCATTCACCTATTTCTTGTAAATGATCAAGGATGATTCTTGAATGATCAGTTATTTCATGGGGATACCAATTAATGTGTATTTTACCTGTTTATATGCTTGTGTATTTATCTATTTTGTTTTTGATGCTGTTATTTGTTTTATTATTACCAAACAGGGCCTCATGGAAGACCACCAAATTGGTGATATGTGCCACCCTGTATAAATATCAGAAATAAATAAATAAATAAATAAATAAATGAACATTTGGTTTCTCTTTCTTAATTTGCAGCAGTGAATGTAGGACCTGGTACACAAAAGGAAGAAATTTATACATATTGCATTTTGATATTCCTTGGGACAGCCAAACATTCTTTCAAAATCCAAGAAAATAACTTCTTTTTTAAGTTTTAAAGATAGATAATTTTCTAGGGAAGCGTTATTCCTCTTCATTTTAAAAGGCCTATACACGGAATTTATTGCCAATTTGTCTTTATTAATCCAAAGTGTTTGAACACGATTCGGCGATCTATATATAATTTAAATGAATACTCACCTGCTATGACAAAACTGTTCTGTCGCACGCATGTGGACATGGAGAATTCCCGCCACAAAAGCCTGCCACTCAAACCAGATGAAAAATGTCAAAGAATCTGCGTTATCGTGGTATTGTACTCGAGATATTTATATAAACGGAATTCTACTCTGTTAACACTATTCAAGATTTTTGTTAATCGATGTGAGGAGTTCAATCTTCTCAAGGACTTTGGATAGAGCACAAAAGAAATACCATTAGGGGGGGGGGGTGTAGGATCGAGAGATCGTTGCACAGTGTATAATAGTTTTTGTGGGTTTTCCATTCCATATAAATGATATGACCCTGTATTCAATGCAGCCATCATAGGACAAACACTAGGCTCTCAAGCCAGAGGTCAAGCATAGTATAGCATAAACATGCTTTAGCAGTCACGCAAAAAAAAAACTCGTAAATTATTATTCAATAAAATCTGAGAATGTATACTATTATCTAGATCTACTAGGAATAAATAATTTTCAAAATCATTCCATAAATTGGGGTAAAAAAATTATTCCACCTTTATGACCAACAGTGCTTATATATATATATATATATATATACATGCCTGTATTCTCTGTTTTTATCACACCCACTCCTACGAAAGTGGCATTGCAGCAAAATTATTGGCATGTAAACACGCATTGCTTCTGGCATTAAATACTATAGAATCATATATTCCATTAACATTACTAGATCGTGACCTCATAAAAACTGTAGGATTTAAGGCATGAAATGTATCTTCTTCATTATTTGTGCGTGGAGCAAGTAGAGTGGATGAGTATGCTGAGTACTACAGAGCTTTGAGAGTTGTAGAGGAAAGGCAAATTACACTTTGCAAGGATGGGTTACATGGAATGAGAGAGAGAGAGAGAGAGTGAAAGAGAATGAGAGAAAGCAAGAGAGAACAGGGGCGGGGAGAAATAATTGTTATACTGTTAATATTGTAGTGCCTCATAGTGACACATTTTTAATGACAAAATTGTATTAATTCGATACTGTAGTGATCTGCTGTTTCTGATCAACATCGTACAATATATTTATTTCTATTAATGTAATATTTTTATTTTTCATTCTTTCTTGTCATCATATAATATCAAACAACAGTTTACAGAAAATTAATTGTCATTGGTTGGAGTAAAAATACTGAAACACCGTCACTAACACACTATTTATCAATGATTTCATAAGATTTTATATGTAATCATTACATGTCATATTGCACAAAACGAATGCCACTGTTATCAGTTATGGAATGAAAAGGGGAAAAAAGGAAAAGGTTGTTGGCAAAATTTTACAAAGATTATTATTCATCTAGCTGCAAACAAGCCTTGTGTATCTGACAATAATAAATAATGCGCAATGGGAGTAAGCAACATACCTGGTTTATTCGTCCAAATTTATATGTATTATGTTGGTCCAATGAATAACTGTGGTATATTCATTCAGTAAGAGCAAAATAGATGTAGTCGCTGATTATATTGCCCAAGCATGCAAACAAATATTTGAAATTTTATGATATTGGCAATGCTGTTTTTGGGGGAAAATGCACATTTCAGATAAACTATACTCTTCAGATGGCAATGTCAAAACCTATATCACTTTCAACAAAGGGAAGACTCAAATACTGCATTTCATAGGTACAAGGCATCTGAACACAGTAACCAACTTTCTTGAAGTCATGACCTTCTGTTGACATTGTTGAGACATCGTCAGTCAATGTTTTTAAGTCCAAACTCAATGACCACTGGAAACAGAAGTGTAATAAGTTTGAACCTTACTGTTTGAACTAAATTTTGACCTTGTATGACGATTGATTTGATAAGCTTTATATGATCAGGAACCGACCTGTTGAATGGCCCTCTACAAGTCTTTAGACTTACTGGGTGCCATCATAGGTAATTCAGGTAATGAGTTATCTGAGTTAAGGTCTTTTTTTTAAAGTAATAGAGGTGAGGCAATTTCCTTAGCAAAGTACACCTGTTGATAGTTACTGTCAGACTGTAGGTGCATTACCTGATTTTTTGATTAAGCAATCAACATTTTTGGGTCATTCAAAAATCCATTTTAGAGCGGGTGTGCAGAAAAGTGAATACATTTGAGACCTGGTTTGAGACAGGGGTTTGAGAACATTTGAGAACTGTGCAAGTGAAGATGTTTTATCATGGAAACTGAAGGTAATTCAGCCTGCATGCTGCCCGATTCAACCATACGATTAAATTCAATGGTTCATTGGGTTAACATAAAACATTAATTCTGTTTAAAGATGTTTTAAGCATTAGTTTCATTCAATATACAGGATTCTTACACCTTTAAATATGTTAATACATAATGTAACTCAATACCACCAGGAGCAGTGGAGCATCTTTCAAAGTGGGAGTGGGAGTGCACCAGCAAAAAAGGGCACTTTCTTGAAAAAAGGCAGCACCTACAAAGGGTAGCCTCAAAGCAAAAACTTACAATGTTTAGACATTGTACATATCCCTACATTATAATGAATACATATCAGGGATGATCATCAAGACTCCTGTATATGTGGTCCAAGAAACTGCTTCAGCAGCATAATAATAATAATAATAATAGGCATTTATAATTATAGCGCCGTCTATCTAGAAATTCTATTCCGAGGTGCACCATTTAATTATTACCCCAGCTTTAGCCTAGCTGCCATTACAGCGCTCTAGCATTTCAAGGAATAAATTCCTGCCAGGTACCCATTTACCTCACCTGGGTCGAGTGTGGCAAATGTAGACTACTTTGCATACTTTGCTCTTGTGTTTTGTCTGAACATCCAGTAGCAAGCAAGACAAATTTAAATATTTTTGAAGTCACATTGCGACCAATTAGTTCTCATTATTACACGAAATAACCAATCCTGGTGGGGTTTTAAGCACAATCTCATAATGAATGAATAAATATAAATGCGAGGGAGCGTAGCGAGCCAGTTCGGGGGAAATTTAAAGAAAAAGTGCCCTCAGTCGCTTTATATTAGGGGGAACATAATTATTAGGGAGGCTACGAGAATCCATTGTTTCTTGGGAGATGAGGGGTGATAACAACATCTTATCATAGCATGTAGGGCAATTATGTCTGTCTTTTTAACATGAATGTAGTGTAAATTATGTAGATATCTTGAGTTTGAAAATTCCAACGTTGTGTAAATCTTTATGATCTTAAAGGTAGTATGTCCCATTTGCAGGCAAAAAAAAAATGAAAAGGTTAATTTCCAACGGCATATGAAAGATAATACTAAATTAGAACTTTCCTCAAAACGAAAGGGCCTAAAAATAGCTTTTAGTAGGTAAATAACCACCATTAGTCGTCGAATCGACTTAAGTGATTGCAATCACCTAATAGTCTTTTTCAGAACCTTTTACCGAATGGTCGTACGTTTTGTGCTGCACAAAGATTCAATCAGTTTAATTTTGGCCACTACAAGTACTGGGTTATTGATGTAGACAAATGCTCATGTACCCGTTACAGCTCATTTTATGTATGTTATTACCAAAGAAACTAGATGGAACTTCAACTGCGCGCAGTTGAAAATGATGCCTCCGCCATAGAGCAATTTTACAAACCAAAATGGAAGCAATTTTAAAATTCAAGTTTGATTGTAATCCATCTGTTGGTTCTAATGATAACGCAATCACAAGCTATTTTGAGATACATAATGAGCCCTGTGACCTTTGACCTCGTGACCCCCAAATCTAATCAGTTCATTGACTCTGCAAGATACATACATGACCCAAGTTTGGCGGTAATCCATCAATCGGTTCTTGAGATAACATGATCACAAGCTATTTTGCATACATAATGAGCCCTGTGACCTTAGACCTTTGACCTCGTGACCCCAAAATCTAATCAGTTCATTGACTCTGCAAGATACATACATGGCCCAAGTTTGGCGGTAATCCATCAATCGGTTCTTGAGATAAAGTGATCACGAGCTATTTTTGCATACATAATGAGCCCTGTGACCTTTGACCTCGTGACCCCAAAATCTAATCAGTTCATTAGCTCTGCAAGATACATACATGACCCAAGTTTGGCGGTAATCCATCAATCGGTTCTTGAGATAACGTGATCACGAGCTATTTTTGCATACATAATGAGCCCTGTGACCTTTGACCTCGTGACCCCAAAATCTAATCACTTCATTACCTCTGCAAGATACATGACCCAAGTTTGGCGGTAATTCATCAATCGGTTCTTGAGATAACGTAATCACGAGCTATTTTTGCAAACATAATGAGCCCTGTGACCTTTGACCTCGTGACCCCAAAATCTAATCAGTTCATTAGCTCTGCAAGATACATACATGACCCAAGTTTGGCGGTAATCCATCAATTGGTTCTTGAGATAACGCGATCACGAGCTATTTTTGCATACATAATGAGCCGTGACCTTTGACCTCGTGACCCCAAAATCTAATCAGTTCATTAGCTCTGCAAGATACATACATGACCCAATTTTGGCGGTAATCCATCAATCGGTTCTTGAGATAACGCGATCACGAGCTATTTTTGCATACATAATGGGCTCTGTGACCTTTGACCTTGGACCTTGTGACCCCAAAATCTAGTCACTTCATTAGCTCTGCAAGATACATACATGACCCGAGTTTGGCGGTAATCCATCAATTGGTTCTTGAGATAACGCGATCACGAGAACGGGACGTACGTACGTACGGACGGACGGACAACCAGAAAACATAATTAAAAAGATAACAGTCAGTCACTCAATAGTGTCCGACAGTGAAGTCTACAAGGTAAACGGGTTTCCTTGCATAATTTGAATATTAGGACACTGCTAATGTTTAAATTTCAGATAGGACATACATGACATATTCATAATTCCTGCAAAGTTCTACAGAATTTGATGTTGGCTGCAAAAGGGACATAGTTTCTTTAAACATAGGGCATTCCATGAAGTTCAAAGGGGCATGGGGTTTAAAACTGTGATTGGTTGGAAGATACCTCTTTCGGCCATTGAGTAGAATAATGTCCTTGTAGTTTGAAGGGGCAAACGTTAAAGTGTAAAAAGGGGCACACTTCTTATATATGAAGAGTTTAATTCCAAAAGGAGCTAAATCCACTTTTGATGAAAATTGAGTTATTGATATCAGAACATTGTTCACTTAAGTACCCGTCTTTCTACAAAAGTATTTATATAATTTTTTTGAGCAATTATGAAAAAATGCACCTTCTAATATCACTTTTCAGTAGACGCATGTACAAAATCTGGTAAACAAATCCTTTGTTCTCCGAAGTTACAAAAGTGGATTTAGCTCCTTTTGGAATTAAACTCTTCATATCTAGAGATGGACATTTGATAGCTTTAACAAGTGAAACCCTCTCGGCGGTCTCGCCTGCATTACGCAATTCGGCATTACGCAATTCGATATGATGAAAAATTGAGGTTGGGAAATTATTTTTATAGGCAGGGTGGCCCATTTGCAGACCCCGAAAATGAAATCCTCTGAATATAATAAGCATTTTGAAGTGAATATTGATTATGAATCATCAGAATAATTATTTACTGTATCATAAGAGTACAATATAATGAGATTTAGTGTATGGGTAAGACTATAAATGTTTCAATGCTTGTCAGTAATTTACAATAAAGTTATCTAATAAAATTTTTAAAAAAAGAGGATTTTTCAGCATTTTGTGTAAAAACAATTGGAAGGTAGAGCCCATCTACATCACATCACGTCTCATTAGCATAATGAGAACATTATTATGAGATGTACTCCAATATATATTATCGAAACATCAATATTGTCACCTAGCTGTAACTGATCATGGACATACTAGGCCTGGGATCGAATACTAAAATTACTATTAGAATATTCATGGGAAAGTACTCGAATGATTCGAATATTTACTTTCATGAAATATGAACAAATAACAATTTATTTATTAATTCTCATATTAAATTTTGAGAACATAATCCAAGTCTACTGACCTAAAATGACCTTTGATCTTGACTTTGTGACCTGGAATTTGTGTCACATGATTTGTGATACTTGATAGCCTTGGGTACAAGTTTCATGGAATTTGAACAAACACTTTTGAAATTATGCTAAAATTTCAAAATCTTGATGTTGATGCCACAACAAAGTCTAAGTTTCCAGACCTGAAATGACATTTGACCTTTACTTTGTCACCTAACAGACTAATAACATGATTGGTGATACTTGATAACCCTTATGTTCAAGTTTCATGGAATAGGAATGTATACTTTCAAAATTATGATAACAATTAAAAAAATCTTAGCCTGATGCCACAAACATAGTTAAGTTTGTTAACCTGAAATGACCTTTGACCTTGACCTAGTGGGCTGAAATTCTACTCACATGATTGGGGATACTTGATAACCCTTTAGTCTAAGTTTCATTGAATAAGAACTTATACTTTCAAAATTATATTACAAATTCAAAAACTTAACCTCAGGTTAAGTTTTTGATGATGATGCCACAACATAGTCTAAGTTTGTTGACCTGAAATGACCTTTGACCTTGACTTTGTGACCTGAAATTTTCCTCACATGATTGGGGATACTTGATAACCCTTTAGTCCAAGTTTCATTTAATAGGACCTTATACTTTCAAAATTATATTAACAATTCAAAAACTTAACCTGAGGTTAAGTTTTGATGTTGACGCCGCCGCCGCCGTCGCCGCCGCCGCCACCGGAAAAGCGGCGCCTATGTCTCGCTTTTTGCTACGCAGGCGGACAAAAACGAGCATGATTCAATTTCTTAAAGGGACACATTTCGTTCTTATGAAATTTGGGACATTGTGCCCTATGCCCCTGCCCCTAGCTCCAATGCCTTTTATTGCGGTGGTAGAAAAAAGGTTTTTGGTTACTACACTAACTGCTCCGATTCTTTAAAACTTGATATGGATCTTTAGATCACCGACAAAGGGCACTGGGAAATAGAGGTAAAAGGGGGCACTTATCAAAGGGAATTACATCATATTAAGTAACAGGGGAACTTATCAGAGGTGAAAAGGGCCATTCATTAGAAGGGGAAAGGGCACTTATTATAAAGGAAAATAAGCACTTATCAGAGCTGAAAAGGGGTTATTTCTCATATCCCAAAAGGGGCACTTCTTAGAAAGGAAAAGGGACACTTGTCAGATTTGGATAGGGGCAATTATCGGAGGTGAATAAGGACATTTATAAGAAAGGAGAAGGGCACTTATTACAAGGAGAAAAGGCACTTATCAGAAGGAAAAAGGGCGCTTGTTAGAAAGGAAAAGGGGGACTTATCAGACGTAAACAGGGGTACTTCTCGAACCTGAAATGGGGCACTTATAAGAAGGAATAGGGGCAGTTATTACAAAGGAAAAGGTCACTTGTCAAAGTAAAAGGGGCACCTATCAGATTAGAATAGGACTTTTCAGAGGATAAAATGGGCAAAGTTATGAGAAGGGGAAAGGGGCACTTATCTGAAGTAAAAAGGGGCACTTTTAGAGTACTCAAAAAAGTGTGTGGGGGGCACTGTGCCCCCTCCCCTCGGGAGATTCCACGTATACATGTAAATCATTCCATCACCCAACAAATATGACTAAGAACAATCTGTAAAGCAAAGAAAGTGTAGAAACATTGAGATACACTTTGAACCCATTAGTAATTTCAAATTAATTTACTTGGCCTTACACCTATGCATATTCTTCTGAGACTCTGCTGCCCTGTTACGCGATTCTATGTGCTGGAACATAATTCCATTTTTCACAATACTTTTGCATGGCATGGATTAGTAGGCCTATTGTGAATTTCTCAATTTTAGCCTGTGACATTACTGAAATCAAATGTTTTGATATTTGTGATAAATATAGTGTGGCATCACCTCATGAGGTATTAAGCACATTTTCTATTGCATTACCCTAATATAAGGCTAGTTTGGAGTGGGTACTTGTCCCAAATGACCCCAATTTAACATCAATCTGTTACACATGGAAAAGTCTAATTCAGATCAATCACTTCCACAGTGACTGAGGTGCTTAATGAATAGCTTTTGTATTACCTTAAAATACTTCTACCTGTACATCCATATATAAATAATGACAAACATTGATTTCATGAGCATATATCCAGTATTCTGTGGATTTCACAATTTAATGAAAATTACCTTTCTCCACATATGCACAGACTGTAACTACAAACTGGCATAACTGATCATCTTCATATCATGTACTTATAAAAATACACAAAGAGAGGTGTTACACTGTGATTCATCTGTATTGAAGGAACCAATCTCCTACTTCCATTGGCACACACCTTTGTGTATTTCTATAGCTGTACTACAGACACTCATCTGCAAATGATTCTCTCTTGGGTTTCAAAAAATGATACAACTGCAAATACAAGGGCACTTTGTCATCTGAGTTTCTGTGAAGATGAAATAATCTGATATCATATTTTCTAAATATTCAATGTGAGATGTACAATATTTCTATATAGTATATACCGTAGTATAAAGATACTATATACCTCATACATAGATTCTTATTCACTGATTGGTCAAAACTATATCATATGACAAGGAGCATCTCGATCTATCATTGTGATAGTCCTCCAAAACCCTCTGATAGTACTCCAAAACCCTCTGATAGGACGCCTAACCCCTCCGCGACTTTTGCACACACAAATGCCTCCAGCGCGCAACTCTCGCGGTGTCAGCTACATGTAGCTAGGCGCACGTCACGCATTGCAATTTACGAAGCCGCAGTAACTGCAGTACCTGTATAGCGCCAGGTAAACATATTACATCCTTCTGTTTCATTTGGTCTACTTGTTGTAAAATTCCCCACACAGGTATTAAAATTAAACTGTTATGGATGAATGAAACATTGAATGATGTAAATATGACCTACAGCTAGACCTATTCATGAATCAATGAAAAGGATGAGGTATTTAAAACAAATATGGACTGCTCTGTAATCGGATGGTGGTTGAAATTATCACTCCCTCGGTGGTGATACGGCCCTTCTATCACCCTGGCTTTGCCTCAGGGGGTGATAGAAGGGCCGGTATGAACACCACTTTGGGAGTGATAATTTCCACCATCATCCTCATGAGCAGTCAATATTTGTATACTATGTTTTGCAGCCAACATCAAATTCTGTAGAACTTTGCAGGAATTATGAATATGTCATGTATGTCCTATCTGTGAAATTTAAACATTAGCAGTGTCCTAGTATTCAAATTATGCAAGGAAACCCGTTTACTTGCTAGACTTCACTGTCAGACACTATTGAGTGACTGACTGGCTTTTTTTTTTTCTTTGGTAATAACATACATAAAATAAGCTGTAAAGGGTACATGAGTATTTGTCTACATCAATAACCCACTTCTTGTAATGGCCAAATTTAAACTGATTGAATCTTTGCGCAGCACAAAACGTACGACCATTCGGTACAATGGTCTGAAAATTAGACTATTACTTACTGACTTGGTAGCACCTAAGTCGATTCGACAACTAATAGTTATTTTCCCACTTAAAGACATTTTCAAGACCCCTTCTTTAAGGGAAGTTCTTAATTAGTATTATCTTTTAAATGCCGTCGGAATTTAACCTGTTCATTTTTGGGGCCTGCAAATGGGACATAGTACCTTTAAGAGTACAATTTTATTGTCATGTGTTTCAATTCGATAATTATTACAGTATGTACATTGTATGAGATGTAGTACAAAATAAACTCGTTTTTTTAAAGCTATACATGTACACGTATTTCATTGAAGTGCATATACACATCTAGGCATAAATCATTCAATTTTAATGGTTCAATGGTACGATCTTATGCAAGCCAAAAATACTTGTGGATATCTTTACTCTCAAATCTTCTTTATCTTTCCTGGATTCTTTCTCTAATCCTTCTCTTGTGTCCTGTTTTGTAACTTTGACTGATCTTTGATACATGATTTCAAAACCACTGTCACTTTCATCCTCTTCCTCATCCTCATCATCATTTACAGAAAACTCCTCCAATGATTCCTCTCCTTCATGTTTGCTATCAGTCTTGTTGAGTTCTTTCTCTTGTTCATCATATTCATCTGAGTCAATCATTTCATCTGAATTTGTACTGCTACACTCCTGCTTCTGACTAACATTATCACCCATAACCTCCTGGAGCTCATTGTCTTCGAGTGGCATGTACATTTTAGGAGAACTCATCTTCCTTGCTTTACGTAAGTGATAGAGAGTGTTTTCATGAATTCTGTATGAAGGTGACTCTCAGTTCCTTCTTCCTCAACCTCTGTCTCTCTCGCTCATTCTCTCTGTACACAGGGTCTTGCCTCTGAAGTCGTATATTTCTCTGTTTCTCGATGTACACTGTTCTCTCCTCTGGGGTCTGCATGAGGCGGCGCAATCGTTGACGTTCTCGGTTATGTTCTCTCCAGCTCCCTTTGTTCTCCTGTCATATTGGATCTGGCTCTCTGAGTGCATTCTCTGTTTCGCTTCCGTAACTGATCCATGAATCGCTTAGTGAACCAAGGGACTGTTTGGTCTGTGAGTAATTCTGACTGAGGACTTGCATCCGAATTTGATCAGCAGAGGGATATGAAATGTTCGGGTTTCAGTGACTTGTCCTTGAGAAGAGTCTGTTTCAGTCTTAATATTGACAGCTTTCCAATGATCATATCCCATGCTTCCCTGATGGCCTGTGTCACTTGCCGGGTTAGAAAGTGAGTCCTTAGTTTGTGACCTTTCTCTGGCAACAACCTTCTCTATCTCGGCAAGCCTCTTCCTTCTCATTCTACTCCGCTCACGGTTTTTCCTTCTTTCTTCCTCTCTCTCCTCCTCTGTCTGCCTTGCCCTCCTTCTACGCTGCCTGATTTTATTTTTAAGCTTCTCTTGCTCCAGCTTACTGTAAGTACTCTCTTCTTCCAGCAGATCCCTAGATTCAGTTGGCATATTCACAGTCTCACAGCTAATAGATCCCTCCACGGACCTGGCTGTAAGTCCAGGATCTGGCATTGGATTGGCCTGTTCATCCACTTGGGCATCATCCACCACTGATAGTCCAGGATCCTGTACTGGAGTGGCTTCTTCATTCACACGAGCTGTACCATCCATGATCAGGAGTTCTGGATGTGGCATTAGTTGTATTCTTCCATTCACATCAGTATTAGTAATACCTACTGAACTAGGACCCCATTCATACAGACTTTGAGTCCTCTGATGTCGCCGTTGGTAATCCCTGCTGTAGCTTCTCTCTCTGTCCCTCTGCTCTGATGAGAAACAAGCTCTCCTCTTCCTCATATCATCTCTTTGCTTTGCTTTCCTCAGCTCAATTAGCTCCTCCACCAAGTTCTCTCTCTGTTCACGATTTAAATCTTTACTCAACAGCTCATAGTGTCTCTCTGTAATCACTGACCTGAATGCCCGCAAGGGGTTGCTGAGCTCTTCTCTTGTACTCTCTGCTTTTCCTCCTCTCCTCTGCCTTTCGCTCTTCTGTCATTTGAGCTCTCCTTTCCTTTTTTGTTCCCTATTAATCCACTTTCTAATAGCAACGAACTCTGTCATGATAGTATCTCTCGTAGTAGGAGCAAGGTCAGGCTGTAACAGTAGCTTTCTCTGCTCTTCAGTCATGATGTGACGAAACTCAATGAAAGGATCCTGCCTTGATCTACGTTTTCTCTCACGATTCCTCCGTCTCTCTTCCTCCAACTGCTCATGGCTTAAGCGTGCCCTCCGAAGTCTCTTTGAATCACGATGCTTAGCTCTAAGCAACTCTTGCAGTTCTACGTACAGTTCTATCATATCTGATTCTGGCAAGCCTTTTGATATCAAGCTTCTGTGTTCAGGTGTCATTACAGAATGGAATGGTTTAAATGAATCACTTTCGAGGGTAGGTTCATTTTGCTTTTTCCCTGTATGGAATGCTTGGTTTCAATGTCTGTTGATTATTCCCTTCGCTAACCTGCCTGTGTGATTTTTGAGGTAATGCTCTTAAACCTTCTGACCTTGTTCTTCTTGCCCATTGTGTGATACCTGAAAGGCAAAAAAAAGTAAAAAACATTTAAAAAAATCATTATCCACAGTATCATTTGAAAAAAATGAAATAATACAATTCTGTATTGATATATGCAATTTCATATCGCTATTTGGAACTAATTTCGGGTGCTAGTTCAGAATCCTATCCAGACTTTGACCCCTAACTCCCGTGTGGAGATACCCTACTAAAACATACCAAAAATCAACTAAATCTTCATCAATTGTTCAAATAATGATCATGATTTAAAATTTGTTATGTTTCTTACCTGTTTCGTGAATTTTCTTATCTTTTTGAATTATTTTTCCTAAAACGAAGACATTATAATATACACTTTCTCACAGGTTTACGCAAACCGCTGCACAATACAATTGCATACCGTATAGTGTACCGACGGTGGGGTGCGGGCGCCCATGTGGGAAGTTAGCAACTGTAATCTCAGATCCTCATTAAATTCATGTGAGTAATTCATCATTACGGTCGATAACTTAACGCACGCGCGCGCCCGCACCCCACCATCAGTCCTCTATACGGTATGCAATTGTATTGTGCAGCGGTTTGCCGTGAAACCTGTGAGAAAGTGCATATTATAATGTCTTCGTTTTTAGGAAAAATACTAAAAAGATAAGAAAATTGACACGAAACAGGTAACAAACATAACGACTTTTAAATCATGATCATTATTAATTTCAACTAGATTCAACCAGTATTCATTTGTATTCGACAATACTTCACAGAATTTGATGACCATGTTTTCTGAGAACATCTTAAACTTAGGGGTCATTTTAAATTTCTGCGACAGTTCATATACATGTATTACAACTTCTGTATGAATAGTCAACACAAGGATTATAACATCAGTATAGTCATCACTTATAGACATCAATCTAGAAGGCATTAGGCAAACCACTCGAGCAGGTGAACGATTCAAATACCTAGGAGTAACACTGACACCCTCAAATGACTCTACAAGTGAAATTAAAAACAGGCTGGCCTCTGTTGCTCTAGGGAAGCTGCAGAAGGTCTGGAATGATAAGGACATTTCACTACAGTCAAACCTGCTTTAGTGACCACCTGTCTACAAAGACCACCTGTCTACAAAGACCACATTTTTTGTTTCCCTTGAAAATGGTTTCTCATTGAAACATGTACTAAAGGAACCTGTCTACAAAGACCACCTGTCTATAAAGACCACTTTTGTGTTTCCTTGGGCGGTCGCTAGAGACAGGTTTGACTGTATAACCACTAAACTAGGTCTGTCAATGCTCCTATCTACCCGGTACTCCTGTAGTACCGGTACTGTAGGGCTCAGAGGCATGGACCATCAAAAGAATGACCAAAAGAAACTGGAAGCCTTTGAGATGCCCTGCTTTTGGAAGATTTTCAACATCACTTGGAAGGATAAAATTAGATATGAAGTCTTATGAAGAAGTCCTGGCCAGAATCTCCAATTGCAAATTTCCACTGAAGCGAATCCTTGCCCGCATTGCTAAAGCAAACCCAACTGACAGCGTACGCTTCGCTAAACGCTTACTCATGGAGACTATTGTTGGAACAAATAGGCAAGTAAGACCAAGGAAGAGATGGGAAAGTGACATCCTAGTAGGCAGCACCTTCCAGAAGGCATATAGAATGAATTGCTGAAGATAGGAAATAATGGTTTGAATATGTTTGTGGAGCCAAAATCCTTAGGGACATGGTGACAGCTTAGCTTAGCTTATAGTCATCAACAATAATATTCACCTATGGTTGAGGCATGTGAGTTTCCCTTAGAACTTGATGGGGCCATCTCAGGGGTTTCTGGATTTTGAAATGCTATATTCGCTGTATCTGGATTGGTTGGAGAATTCAGAAAAGAAATTATAAAAGCTTGTAAAAGAAGATGATTTAAAGCCCTCTATAGTGTTGGGAGCCCCAAAAATTTGATGGCAAAATTTCACTTAAATTGTATCATAATGTTAAAGAGGCTGTCATTTCAGACACATTTCTGTAAACAAATGTGTCTGAAGTCAAATATTGATGAAAGAATACAAAATTTAGGTTTTCTGCATACAACAGAAAACCCAAATTATGTATTCTTTCATCAATATTTATCTCGAAACACATTTTTTGGGGAAATCTTTAACTTAAATGACATCCTCTTTCACATTATGATACAATTTAAGTGAAATTATGCTATCAAAATTTTGGAGAATTAGGGGCTACCAACACTTAAGAGGGGCTTTAACACTATATTGTATATCAAATTTATCAATGCCAATCAATACTAAATGTTCAAGTTTTTAAAACATCCACTGGTTAATGCTGTGATATCATAATTCAATCTAACATTCAGTCTGACAAACATGATGAAGATACAGTGTATTATTTCAAACAGTATGGAGTACAATAGCTGCAATATTATTCTATTTTTATACATGTAAACTTCTATCTTTTGCTTTATGGTAATGATAGATAATGAAAAGACCAATTTAGTGGATGGAACATACCTGGGTCACTGTTAGTTTGCACATTTGTGTCTGGAGAGGGCCAGTCTAAGACATAGAAAATAAGAAGGAAAACAAAAAAGGACTATTACATTTAATACTGAATGGTGCTCAAACATTTGTAGTAGAACTATAAGTCTATATGTACATGTAGGCCTTCATATGGATATGATTACGGTAGACTTTGGTACAACACACATTTTTCAAAGAATTACCAGTATATTGAGCTCAGTATAAAACAGGGTAAGAAACACATACATGTATATTGAAACAGACACCACACACACACAAAAAAAATCAACAAGCCAAGAAAAACATATGGTCATTTGTATTCAAATTAATTTGTCGGATCGAAAATAGAGTCCAAAACTCTCCCTTACTAATCAATTGAAGTAGAAACAGAAAACATTGCTAAAAACAGATTCAAGAGACTTAGCTCAAAGGATATAATATGATCAACTAAAAATGTATCAACCCCAAACTAACTAGAAATATCGCAATATGTATTGCAGCGCAATGCGAATGTATCCCCCGGCAGTGGCAGCGATTTTGTGTCGTCCTAATGTTCAAGGAGGGACAAAGATCCCCTCTCCCCTCCCTGAAACAAAAGGATGATGTAGAGATCACCACTAGTGGCTCGGGACTATTGTCCAGACTAGGATAGGAGCAGCATCACCAAACCAATATGTGTGTAGATTAGAGTATAATGCATCTCTGTAGAAAATTTGAAAGAAATTTTTAAAGAAATGTAGCAGTTAGAGCGCACAAAAGACAGCCACCAAAAAACGACCTTTGACCCTATAACAGACAGAACACAGGTGGCAGCATCACCAAACACTAAAGATGTGTACATTGTACTGAGACACACCTCCATATAACATTTGAAAGAAATCCGTCAAGAAATGCGGCAGTTAGAGCGCATAAAAGACATATGACCTTTGACCATATAAAAGACAGAACAATGAGGGCAGCATCGCCCAAAAGTGTAGATGTGTAGATTGTACCAAGATACATCTCTTTCCAAATTTAAAAGAAATCCGTCATGAAATATGACCTGCAGAGCGCACAAAAGACAGCCACCAAAATATGACCTTTGACCCTATAACAGACGGAACACAGGTGGCAGAATCACCAAACACTAAAGATGTGTACATTGTACTAAGACACACCTCCATACAACATTTGAAAGAAATCCGTCAAGAAATGTGGCAGTTAGAGCGCATAACAGACACATGACCTTTGACCATATAAAAGACGGAACAATGAGGGCAGCATCGCCCAAAAGTGTAGATGTGTAGATTGTACCAAGATACATCTCCTTTCAAAATTTGAAAGAAATCCGTCATGAAATATGACCGGAAGAGCGCACAAAAGACAGCCACCAAAATATGACCTTTGACCCTATAACAGACGGAACACAGGTGGCAGCATCACCAAACACTAAAAATGTGTACATTGTACTAAGACACACCTCCATACAACATTTGAAAGAAATCCGTCAAGAAATGTGGCAGTTAGAGCGCATAAAAGACATATGACCTTTGACCATATAAAAGACGGAACAATGAGGGCAGCATCGCCCAAAAGTGTAGATGTGCAGATTGTACCAAGATACATCTCCTTTCAAAATTTGAAAGAAATCTGTCATGAAATATGACCTGCAGAGCGCACACTAGACATCCACCAAAATATGACCTTTGACCCTATAACAGACGGAACACAGGTGGCAGCATCACCAAACACTAAAGATGTGTACATTGTACTAAGACACACCTCCATACAACATTTGAAAGAAATCCGTCAAGAAATGTGGCAGTTAGAGCGCATAAAAGACATATGACCTTTGACCCTATAAAACACAGGACACTCGTGGCAGCATCACCAAAAACTATAGGTGCGTAGATTTTACCAAATAACATACACTTCCATACTCAATTTGAAAGAAATCTGTTAAGAAATGATGTAATTAGACCACACACTAGAGTGCACACAATATATCTATCAAAATAAGACCTTTGACCCTATAAAAGACGGAACACTGGAGGCAGCATCAGCAAAATCTATAAGCTTGTAGATCGTACCAAGATACACCTTCGTTCAAAATTTGAACAAAATCCCTTGAGAAATGTGGCCTATAGAGCGCACACAAACCATCCACAAAAATATGGCCTTTACCCTATAGAAGACGGAACACTGAGGGCAGCATCACCAAAAGTTATAGGTGTGTAGATTATACCAAGATACACCTTCATACAAAATTTGAAAAAAATCCGTCAAGGAATGTGGCAGTTAGAGCGCACACAAGAATATGACGCAGCGGTGGCGGCGTAACGCTGCTGAATCCAAAGTACCCCACTGGCATACTGCCGGGGGATACAATTACTACTGAAAGACATAGCACTATTAATTATTTTACATCAAACAAAGCTCTGAGCAAAAACAAATTTCTAAATTGAAGGAAAAGTAAAGCACATTGGGCAAAATGCCTGCTAAGATGCTAAAGGCATTAACTCACAATTCTTTAGCATAGAGTTAATGAATTTATGGCTCTCAACAGTACAATTCTTAACATAGTATACATCAATCTCCTAATGAAGTTACCTTCTTTGAGTAGACAAGCACTGGTTGAGAGTGTTCCTGAAGCTGGTCAAACTCTATGGCTGCTTCATGCTGATGACGGAACTCCATCGATGTCTTCATGCCATGTGCAATAGATGACACTGGATCACAAAAATGGGTAGCTTGCTTGAAATCTGTGGCAGGTAGTCCAGAGAAATCTTGCCCAAGGGATTGGGATGATGATGATGATGGGCCTCTAAATGCAGTATTCAGCTTGATCTCTAGAGACCGTCTATCAGATTGTTGACCTGTAAAATGGGAACGCTGCTTGACATATGTGCCTAGTCTACCGGTAGGTTGGTCAATGGATGCAGGCGATACCATAGATGCAATAGACGCAAGGAGAGTGGAGGCATTGACATCCATGTTGGGGATCGCAGTTTCCAAGACTGGAAGGGATGGGGCTGGAACTACACTCTCTGGTGCTGAAGGGGCTGGAGAGGCTGGTGGATGACACTGACGGGGCAAATCTCCAGCATCTGGTATATTAAAGGCAGCCATTATATCACTCAGTTGAAGACCACCAACTATTCCAGATGTCATCTTGTCAACAGCCTTTATAAAGAAGAAAAGGTATTAATACCAATTTAAAACTGAATCATATTATCACTTAATCCATTCACAATCACTTATTTTATATTGCTATGAATATGAAGCACTATAAGTTTAAAAATCAGTATACAAATTGGCAGTGTGATTATGAGTACAGTGTACTGAGTAGTCAGTGTCATTCCCTAATTTCCCTTAGAATCTATCAATTACTTCTGTATTCTTTCATAACACATGTACATGTATATTTTCTTTTTTATCTACTAAGAAAATGATCTTTTTTCTCATGGCTTTGTGCAGGATATATTGATTTACATAATTACAAGCATGCATTTTCACAAATCTTTCATGAACATACGTACTATGTTCATCAGGTGGGCTGTATATAATACAGACCACCTTATGTTTTCGTTAGAATTGCCTTAATTATTTATTCTTTATCAGGTGGGCTGTATATAATACAGACCACCTTATGTTTTCGTTAGAATTGCCTTTATTATTTATTCTTTATTTATTTTTCTTATTTCCAAGCATTTGTTTGTGAACAAGTTAATTTGAAAATGGCACAATCATATGTCTTGAAATTTGGCATATATATGTATAGGCATACAGGCCCAGCGGAGCACCCCAATTAGCATATCATTAACGGCCCGTTCTATTTGAATAACCAACGGACATCTACGTGAATCCGAACATGTGTTTGCTAGAATGTAAAATCTTAAAATTCGCGTTGCGCCTTTATTACTGCCAATATCGCTATGAAACTTTCCATACTAACTACAATTATTATGAACTTGATATCAGTGAAATAAATATGAAATTCCATGGAATAAAACTCGAGATATGAGCTTCACCCTCGATAAACACGCCGTCTATTTTTTTCTGACTCTCCCCTATCCAGCAATGCAGGAAGTAGAGACTTAGTATGAATGTTCATGAGGGTTGAATCCATACATGGGCGAAATTTTCGCTTGGCCGATGGAGTATTTTTATAGTTATAAGTTCTGTTTCATGGGGCTTCAGGGACTTTTAGATTTGCACGATGAGAATGGACTGCTGCGTGACATCTTTTAAGGCATGTGACGGCCTTTTAAGGCACTGTCGAGCACTGGCAGTCTGCCCGGCAGTGCCTTAAAAGGACGTAACATTGCCTTAAAAGGATGTCCACGCAGCAGGTGCACGCTCGTCGTGCAAATCTAAGAGTCCCTATTCTCTGCGCATGCGTCTTCGGGCGCAGTGCATTCGGCCGGCAACACATGTATAACCCAGGCACACGCGAGGTTTCCCTGACATAACATACATTTGAATGAATAGGACTGGTCATAACATATTGCGCACACGAAGGCTTGTTTTTGTTCCATGAGATTCGAAGTTGGGGTATGTTTTCTCTGACTCTACCCTATCCAGCAACTATAAAAAGAGATATTTCAGAAGGATTGAGATTATTAAATTTCTTTTCTGTTCATATGAGGCAATTCTTGGCGGTCTCGAAAAATGGTGAATTTTACGGTGATTTCAGATCTCATTTTTTCGTTTTTTTTCTTCAAAATTATCCCTTAAATTTCACATTTTCGGTGCATCAATAACTTTTGTTATACACATGAGTGTCTTGCACATTTTTTAAATAATCGATTTAGTAGCTTTGATTGCTGATATTCATCAAATTAATGAAGAATTTGCCTTCGAAATTTGTTTACTTTTTTTCGCATCAATCGGTACACAATTGTTTATTTTATGCAAATGATGTTTACTGGACGAGAGTCGATCGCTCGGTAATTGGAGTGCTCCGCTGCGCCTGCATATGGACAAAGCAAAATAACGTTTTCAACCTTAACCTTGACTGATGACGTCATCTAGGCGCCATTTTGTGAAATTTTCTGGAAAATCTACTCATGATCATATCTTCATAACAAAAAGTCTTTTCTCATTCATATTTATCATGATCAAGGTCAATATCCGTCCGGTCAACTTCAGGTCAAAAAACGCGCGCGTATACGTACGTCCGTGCGTCAGCGCGCAAAATTAAAAAATGCTCCAAATCGTCTCAAATTCATTTTTTAAAAAGTTTCAGGCCATTTTAAGCATTTCGCAAAAAAACGCGCATACGCGCCCGTTTTTGCACGTACTAGCATCTTGCAACATAGAATCGCCGAATTTTCTTAGTCATCATATTTGGCACATTTTCCCAAGCATTCTGATACCTTGTTCACCATTTTCTGACCAGTATTAACGCAATGAGCGTCCGTTCAAGAAACATGTCCGTGCGCGCGAGCTCTGGTAAACATGCCTATACAAAATTCATTGTAACTCTTCAGAATGGATTGGAACTCCCAATTTTTTTTCATATTTGGATAGATTATGAGTCGGAAATATGATTTCATGTCTCATTTGACCCTCAATTAACTCATGACGTCATCATAATGGCCTCCGAACTCAAAATTTCAATTTGCATATTATGACGTCAGCATATTTTTGGAAAATTGATTGTATCTCTGTAAATATTGATTGATTTTCTTCTAAATTTTGATATGTTCTAGCTGAGACAATTCTCTACAAATGCAGTTACCACGATTTTTCATTTTGACAAAGGCATCATGGCGTATTTTTGCGATTAAAGGAGGCATGTCAATTTTTCACATTTTGCGTGTATTCTCTATGGGACATGACTTTTTCAAAACTGGATTCTACATTCCCGTCTTTCGCGAGCAATATCTCCGTCGTTTTAGTTTTTTTTCGCTGAGCTTCGAGTATGTTGTAGCTGAGACAATAAGCTATCACAAGTGTGCCCTTTTTTTTAATCAGATGCCGGGGTCATGCTCATATTTCACTTGCAAAGTGGGATTTGAGAATTCCATTTTCCGTTCACGTGTAATGTCTATGTGGATTATTCTGGTATAGTGGTCATAGCACTTGCCTCCCATTTCGGCGACCCACGTTCGATTCCTGGTTGGTCAATTTTGTTTTTGCCGTCGTTTTAAATGTGATTTTATGATCTTCTTTGACTATTATAACATATTATCATATACAATCACAAACAATGTAATAGAATGCTCAATTTTGCGTGTTATATCTATGGGAGAAGAATGTCAATAGTTTTTAGTACAACCCTATGGGAAATCTGAGTCCTTGTCGTGTATTAATTTTTTTATTCATACACTGTAGTTGGATAGAGTATGAGTCGGAGATATGATTTCTTATAAAAAAACAAAATCTAGAAAATGCATATTTCATTTTGATATTTAGATTTGAGGGTCAAAGGTCAAATATACTGTACATGGTTTCTCTAAAACCATGCATTGTATAGACTTGAAATTTGGCACACTAATAGACCTAATTAAGAGGATTATTTCAAAAATAAGGTCAAATCATGCCAATGTTATCTTAAAGTGAGTGGATCGTCAGTTTCCATGTGCAGAAGGCCATAATTCGCTGACACCAGACTTGGTGGAAATAACATTAATGGGAGTACAAATCTGCACACAGCAAACCCGTAGGCCAGTCAAGAATTACCTCCTAATATCTCGGAGAGTCTAGCTTCGGATCCCGCTTCGGATCGGGTGAGGGAAAAGCAAAGCATTACATAAGGTCGAATGGTCATAAACTGAAGGCTAACCCTGGTGATTGACAACACCTGTTATTGGGTAAACACCCGAACGGTGTCGAATTCCCCATGAGAGCTGACTTCTATGTGTCTTTAACTACTTAGTGTGTCACTAAACATGTGTGGCATGCACTTGGAACAGCCCACCTATACTTGTTATTAACAAGTATTACATGTCTAGTTGTGTTATATTATTCATTCATAAATCATAATCTTTCATATTTCATCAAACATGTCACAAACTCACATGTTTCAATGAAAAAAAATGCAGGGCAACACATAAAAGATTTGTGCAATAATAATTTAACTTATTTAAGTGTTGGAATCAGTGCCCTTTGGTAAGGCATTGATCCTCATTACCAAGTCCCTCAGAGAGGACGTAAAGCAGTTGGTCCCCTGGTTGCTTACTCATAAGCATACATGTACACATGCTTTCTTAGCAGTCAGGTAAACAAACCAACCAACCTTCAACAATATCATATTACATTGTGTATATTATATTATGTACTTATATTACCTATATGATTTGTATCATATTATATTATATCATATTACATTACCAGTATACTATATTATATTTTATATACCTCTCTTTAGTATGTTGAATAAATCTAGCTTGGTCGAAATTGGAGTCGTGATTAGCCATGCCCGTAAAGAAACGAACAATTGTCCGTTGCCTGGGTAACGGTCAATAGTTCAGGAGAAAGATGCCCGTTGCCCCGGGTAATGGTCAATAGCTCATGAGAAAGATGCCCGTTTGCTAAGATCCTCATTGCATTGGTTTACGTGTAAAAAGTTTCTTTGTGCGAGCGTGGATACCGTACAGTAGTGTGGTCGCTTAGTGTGTGCAATTCCCGAATGATCTTAACATTCAGGCAACTTTTCAGCGCAGATTAACAGACAGTGTCTCAGATTTTCTGTGATGTTTAAACCAATCTTTACTCAAGAAAAGGATAAGGCAAGAATCCTTTGACTTTGTAGATTTTTTGTGAATTCGGTATATAAAAGATATATGAACTGCTTTAATATTCGAGGCATAGCTGTTTCTACACTGGCTCTCGGGGACGTTGCATCGTGCCATGACCCCAAGGCGCGCCTTGGGGTCATGGCAGGATGCAACATCTTGAGCCTATAGAAACAGCTATGCCTCCCATAGCAGTCAATATATCTATAAAATAATATTTCATTATAATATTGGCTGCCCTTGAGTGGTATATCTGATATACATGTACATGTACACTGTACCTCGAAATAAAAAGCCAATGTTATTATTATGTAAACAAAATCGAACTACACCTGTACAGTGAAATTTTCAGGATTGAAAAGATCGATATATCAATCCATGGCAATTTTCCCATCCAACGGTGTCTTGACTAGTCTTAAAGCAAAATTTGGCAAGTCAAAATGAAAGATGATTCAAGTTTTAATATAAATTGGTGTTTAAACGCAATACTAGCAATGCATTTTACGTGATATACTGGGGCCGTAGTCAATCCAGTACGTAGATTAAGTTAGTATTTTGAGTAGAATTTTACTTGGCTAAGTTACAATGTACACTGTATGTATATATGTCTTAACTTGTATTCAGTCTTCAGATCATATCTTAGCATTTTACTTAAGCAAGTTGACTTTAAGGCAAAATACTAACTGATAAGCATTGTGACGTCACATGGTCAATCAAAAGTTATGCGCATTAAAGGTGCGCTATTATAATTGTGCGCAGCTTAGGTAATCATGCTCAGCATGCAATATTATAAGGATATTGCACGCTGATTCTTCATCGGTGGAGTGACGAATTATACGGAGGAAAAGCAATATATGCTAACAACATTGAACCCGATCAAAGAAAGGGACTCAAATACATATTATTCTCTGGGAAAAGAGGAGGCTCGTACCAGTCGTATGTATAATGTATAATATTACATTACATTACAATTGACATATATTGCATCATATTACATTGATTTGCACAATATTAGGCCCAAATTCTGTTAATAAAAAATCATACTGAAATCATTTATTTGATGTAGATCTAGGCCCTATTTTTTTTTTATCTTGATATTTTTGTAAAGGTACAGGTGTATAAAATACTAAAAGTTTGATCTGATCTTAATTGGCATCAGGCGCGTACATGTACGCAGGGGGGTGGTTTTGGGGGTTAACCCCCCCTCAAATTTTTTTATGTGTGTGTTTCGGAGGAAAATCCTTTTTTTTCAAGTGTAAACAAAATTAAAAACTAAAACAAGAAATTTAATTCGTCATTGAGAACGAATTAGGTGGTCTGTTATGTAATCTGAATAACTGATCTGGTAGAGAATTGTCTCAGCTACAACATATCGAAATTTAGAAGAAAATCAATCAATATTTACAAAGATACAATCAATTTTCCATAAATATGCGGACGTCATAATGTGCCAATTCGTACTTTGAGTAGGCCCTTATGATGACGCTCGATATACTTAACGGCCAAATGAGACATGAAATCATATTTCCGACTCATACTCTATCTAGATACATAAAAAAAATTGTTGGGTCAACAGGCATTCTAAAGAACTATAATGGATTTTGTATAGGCATGTATTTGCCCATATATGCTATGTATTACAAGAGCTCGCGCGCACGGACATTTATCTTGAACGGACGCTCATTCCGGTTATTAAGGGTCATAAAAAGATCAGCATGGTATCAAATTGTTTGGAAAAAAATGGAAAAAATCATGAAAGAAAAAAACATGGCGATTCTAGGTTGCGTATGACCATGAAGGATGAAAACGCGCGCACATGCGCAATTTTTTTGGAAATGCTCTAAATGGCCTAAAAGTCGTATGCAAAATAATTTTGAGATGATTTGGAGCATTTTAAAATTTTGCGCGCGCACTGACGCATGGACGTACGCGTACACGCGCGTTTTTTGACCTAAAATTGACCGGACGGATATCGACCTTGATCATGATAAATTTGAATGAGAAATGAAGTTCCGTTATGAAGATATGATCATGAGTTGATTTTCACAAAATGGCGGTTGGATGACCTCAAAATGATTTGATGAACTTGAAAATGTTCCTGCCACGTCTCATGACGTTGACCTATGACTGTGTCAAAATTGAAAGAAATTGGGTGTTTCGATTTTGAGTAATCGCTTGCACAAAAAAGTGGAGAAATAAAAATGAATAATAATAAATAATAAATAATAATAAAGAAACTTCTGACGAAATCAATAAGTGGTCTGTCGATGACAGACCACCTAAAAAGACTTTTTTTGTGCTTAAGGGTAAAAAAAAACTGACCCTACCCTCCCCTGTAATGAGATACCCACAGTCAAACGGATATATTGAACGTCAGGTACAAACCATCAAGATGACGATGACGAAAGCGAAGCGAGCCAGACAAGACGTCAACAAGGGTTTGCAGTATGTGAGGGCAACACCCATCGACTCTCATCTATACCGTCACCAGCAGAACTACTACTAGGAAGAAAGATCCAGACGAACCTTCCAGTAAGAGTAAGGATCCATAACCGTGATCCTAATAGGGAAGCAGTGAAAGAATGCCTGCAAGAAAGACAAGATCAGCAGAAGTTCTACTACGACAGGAACACGCGTCCCCTCCCACCACTTCACCAAGTACAGCAGGTTTGCATACAAAACCAGGAAAATGGACACTGGGACAAAGGAACAGTCCTAAAGAAGAGACCTGAACCAAAGTCCTATGAGGTGCAAACACCAAGTGGCCAAACTCTACGACGCACCCGTAGACACATTCGTGAAACAGGGGAAGAACCTGAAATCCAACATGACATAGAACAGGTCATTGAACAGAATGCATGATCAAGACAATGTGCCAACAGATGGAAACACACACCGATCACAAAACAGTGCTAAACAAACTCAGAACACTTATGTCACTAGGTCAGGTCGACATGTTCGCAGACCTGTATGTTTTGATCCTTAAACGTCGTTATAATGTCATTATAGACACTGTGATAGAGTTAGAAATTGTTTAATGAGTTTAAAGTTGTTGAACGAGTTCAAAAACATTGTTATGTTTTAAGATGAATGTATATAACCTATTCAGATGAAAGCTAGATTTAAACCAGAACGTCAATGACGTAGCGCTCATCCGCATCTCGCAACAACAAATATCGTAAATTTTATGTGGTACACTTTTGAACTGGTCAAAAATAAAAATTTGATGCCCTGGAAGGGACATAATTTCACAAATCGACCACCATTTCTATAAATTTATATTCGCTAGTACATTTATCATTTCTTGATATTTCATATCATTTATAAAATTGTTATATTTTTGCCAGATTGGGCCACCAGCATAAACAATAACTGTGAGCATTGTTCTACCATGGACCCTACTCCCATAGTTCTACTTATCCAAAGTGTGTGTGCAAGGGGGTATGCAGTGTGATTGCCATGCCTAGGCCTATCCTGGCCTTGCGCTAGTAGCGCCTGGGAGTAGCTTTGCTGAAAACAAAATGCATTCTGAACATTTAATTTTCAACCTCTCTTTTCTCCTCTTTTTAATCCACAAATCAAGTGTTTTCTGTGAGGGATCAAATTTGCAAATAAGCATCCTAATATTTTGCACAAAACTTTAAAAAGGAAATGAAGCATTTTTTGTTATTTTTGGAATAAATTTGAATAAATTACCATAATTTATCATGGAGCAAAATCTCAAAATTCTGTGTAGAATTTTAGTAAAACAAATTTAGCTCTACCAGATAAGGCAAACCAAATCAAAATCGGTCAAGAAATGAGGGAGAAGAAGCAATTTTTGTTATTTCTTGAATAAATTTGCATAAATTACCATAATTAATTAATGGAGAACAATTTTAAAATTCTGTGTAGAAATTTAGTGTACCAAAGTTAGCTCTACCAGATAAAGCAAACCAAATCAAAATCGGTCGAGAAATGAAGGAGAAGAAGCATTTTTTTGTGATTTTGAATAAATTTGCATAAATTAGCATAGATAATGAATTTCACACTTCTGTGTAGAAGTTTAAAATCCCCCTCCTACCACTATCATATGAAACAATCAGAATCAAAATCGGTCAAGAAATGAGGGAGAAGAAGCAATTTTTGTTATTTTTGGAATAAATTTGCATAACTTACCATAATTAATTAATGGAGAACAATTTTAAAATTCTGTGTAGAAGTTTAGTGTAACAAAGTTAGCTCTACCAGATAAAGCAAACCAAATCAAAATCGGTCGAGAAATGAAGGAGAAGAAGCATTTTTTGTGATTTTGAATAAATTTGCATAAATTAGCATAGATAATGAATTTCACGATTCTGTGTAGAAGTTTTAAATCCCCCTCCTAGCCCTATCATATGAAACAATCAGAATCAAAATCGGTTGAAAATAACGAAGAAGAAGCATTTTGAAAACTGTGGACGGACGGACGGACGGACAGATGGACGCCGGACGCCACGCCATGGCATAAGCTCATCGGGCCCTTCGGGCCGGATGAGCTAAAAAGGGAGAAAATACTTTACTAAATGAATATACTGTGAAAGATATAAATGGTGATATCTAAAGCGGTATTACTGACATGAAAATAGTGATTGAGGAAGATATTGAGCTCTAATATCTCTTTGCTTCAAAGACATTTTCAAACAATTCTTCAAATGTGGATTTACGATTCGCAATCGAAATCAGACTTTGTAAATATGAACGGAATAATAAGCAGAAGAAATATGTAAATTACCATCATTTGTTTGTTAAAAGAAGGGGGATGTAACAGGGTTGGCTTATTTCCCGGGCGCCGGGAAATAAGCAGTATTTACCAGTATTTACCGCTTTTTACCGGTATTTTCCTTTTACCAGGAAATATATTTTCCACTCACTTGTTCATAGGGATTGTCCAATTTTGAACAAAATAACAATGGTGGTGAGTATGGTTGCTCTGTGTGTGTACTATTTGTGTGTGTGTGTGCGTATGTAAATCCTTCTTTGTGGGGACATTTGTCCACTCCACACCACGCTGTGGGGATATGGTCCAAAGTGGGGATATCCCCACAATGAAAACCGTCTAAATAATTTGTTAAAAGCGCCTCTAGTGACCTATTGGGTATTTTTGTTTTTTGCCCATATCAATGTGTAGGGTCATAACGAAGTGTATACGTGTGTATGAAATCCCCATTTTGGACCATATCCCCACACTGTGGGTGTGGAACGGACAAAGAAGGATGTACATGTACGAAAATTCCCTCATTGTGGGGACATTTGTCGTTACACATCCATATCCCCACTTTGGACCTTTTACCTGTATGGGTGTTTGGGCGTGTATACATGTAAATGTATGCAGTGTGGATTTTATAAATCTGTTTTTGTGTTTCTACTATGAGTGTTGTGCTGCTAATTATTTCAGAACAATATTTTCAGTTGTTGAGTCTAAAAACAAGTAAAATTATTAATAAATAGAGAATTAAAATCATACTAGCAGGACCCGTGGAAAATCCACGGGATTCTAGGGAGGGTGGGGGGTTGAAAATAGATATGTGCTAACGATTATTATTATCAATATTATTTTTTTTTTTTTGATTTTTTTTTTTTAAATAATATTTTTTAAAGATAATTTCTTTTATCATTTTATAATTTTTCTTCTTCTTTTCATTAATATTGTACTCGTTAGAATATCAACCTTTTGTTTGCTGTCCCATGTATCAAATTTGAATTTTTTTTTTTATAAATATGTATCATGTAATAAAACTTGAAAATTGGAAGAAAACAGTGAAATCAATAAGTTGTAATTAAAATTGATGCATATATTTTAGACTAATACTTTCTTTTTACTTTCGTTAATTACGATTATTGTCGTCACTTAAAGTCGTTCCTACTTTTTTCACTATCCCTTTCCGGATCCTCACTCTCGTTATCTATACGAATATTGTTGTCATGCATGCACTGAAAATAATATACAAATATACAAATATAAAATGACACTGAGGATCTAGCTAAAACTATTCGCATCGAAGGAACATCAAATCGTATTATATTCTCCCGAGGGCCATCGCGGCCCGAGGGAGAACAGTACTATTGATGTTCCTGAGTGCGAATAGTTTTAGCTTGTTCCGAGAATGAGTCATTGTATATTTGTTTTATATCCCTTCCACCCAGGCGCGGATCCAGGATTCCTTAGGGGGGGGGCCCAAATTTGAAGTTATGCGAGCCAAATATTGGTACGTAATGAGCAAAAACGTTTTTTTTTTTTTTTTTTTGGGGGGGGGGGCAGACAAAACATCCGCATCACCCCACTCTTACATGTATTCCCGCTCAACGTTTTCATAGTGATTCGGGGTCAAGGGCGGAGCCCCAGAAGCTCAGGGTTTTAGGCATTAAATTACCGTCAGATAAGCATCCAGGGGTCCGCCTTAGGGCCATTGAGTGGGTCCAGGGGGCAGAGCCACCGGAAGTTCAGGGTTTTTAGGCATATAATTACGGTCAGATGAGTATAATTTGATACCTTATTTGTGGCACTGGCAGGTCACTCATTGGCGTGGGGTCCAGGGGGCGGAGCCTCCAGAAGCTCAGGGATTTTAGGCATTTAATCACGGTCAGATGAGCATATTTTGATACCTCATTATTTTGTGACACTGGCAGGTCACTATTTCTTTCTTTCTCTCTTTCTATTTCTCTTTAATATACTTTTTCCACAAAAAGTGGGGAGGGGGTGGAGCTCGAGCCCCCCGAGCCCTGCCGTTCCGCGGACCCTGACATGTAGGCCTCTAAATAAGTATATTTTTTGCCCGACTGTAAATTTGGGAATTTATGTCATTTTAGCAACATTTGTAAATCACCGGTATCGAATTAGAAATAAACCACGTTTAAATTTCATTTGGGGGCAGGCCCCCAAGCACCCAAGCCCCCGTCAGTACAAGCGCCCGATCTACACCTTGTTGGCGGGAAAATCGCAACTGATCTCCCTACCTTTCTTCTTTCTCTTTTTTTTCTTTCCTTCCCTTCTTTCTCTCTTTTAGGTGTGCTGGGGAAGGGAGGCAAGGGCCGATTCACACGTTTTGGCGGGATTAATCGCAACTGACCTCCCTTCTTTTCACCCTTTTCTTTTCTTCTTACTCTTTTTTGTTCCATTTTAGCTCTCTTTTGTTGGCGGGGCGGGGGAGAGGCAAGGTTTTTGGCCCTCGATCACAACTTGTTGGCGAGAAAATTGCAACTGATATCCCCCTTCTTTTCCTTTCTTCCTCTTTTTTTCTTTCTCTTTTTTTCTTTCTCTTTATCTCCTCTTTTCCTTTTTTCTTTCCCTTTCCTTCCTTCTCTCTTATTTTGTTAATGAGGGAGGGGGGGGAGGCAAGCAGCCCGGGAGGCAAGGCCCTTTCGCCCCATCTCCTTCTTATTTACACCTTTTCTTTTCTTCTTCCTCTTCTTTCTTTCCCTTTCTCTCCTCTTTCCCTTCTTTTCTTCTCTCTCTCTCTTTTTTTTCTTTGCTGGGGGGGGACCAAGGCCCCTGCCCCCTGGATCCGCGCCTGCTTCCACCTGTAGGCCTATCATTCCTTGCACACTTCTGCAATAGCATGTACGTACCGTACTCACATCACATTCAAAAAAGAAATAAAAGAAAACAATTGCACGGCTCAAACATGAAACATTGAATGATCTAAATACACGCTATATACAGGTACTACAGTATAGCTAGAGTGCTGCAGTTAGGTTAAATTGCATTGTGTGAGCGCCGTGACTGGCCTGACACCGCGGGAGTTGCCCGTGCGGAGGCATGTGATATTACCTAAGCTCGCTGAATTTTTCTTCTCTTCAGTTATATGGTCTCGACATTTACAATCTATTTGCGTTATTATTGTTGTGATTTCAATGTAGTTTTCATGAAAAGACCAATAAAGCAGAAGCTTGGACTATGATTATGTTGGCATGGTCCACAGAATTTGTACAAATATATTCAAAGTAAAGATTTTACGCGAAAAATCGGACTGTTTGTGCCAATATATTGTAACCGTCGCACGAATTAACTCGACTGTGAGCGTAGAACCACGTATTACGTTGACGTCAGTTTGGCTGCTGCGTATATATAGCAAGATGCCTCACACGGGATAGGCCCAACCCGTCGCATCATGCATGTGCTACGCTACATGACGTGAGTGGAGTGTCTCTTGATAAAGTATCTCTTTGATTAGACTGCATATAGCAAGATGCCTAACACGGATAGGCCCTACCCTTTGCGACGTGCATATTTGCTACAACACATCATTGACTGGACTGTCTCTTGATAGTGTGATCTCTTTGATTAGACGTGCAGAGGGCGGGTGCACGCCTCGCCGACTCACTCGCTGGTTCGTCGCCTCCTTGCACGGACGACGCCGGCCGTGCTCGCCCGCCCGTCCTCCCGAGACCCCGAAACCACCTCTATAACGACATGGACGGCGACCACGGGTCGACGTGGCACGCGACATGCCCGATCCCATCCGCCGAATTGTCTCGCTGCTCCGCGCCACGGCAGAGGCGGGCAGGGTCAAGGAAAGACGGGTTTGATGTCAAAAAATTCACATTGGCAGACCGTTACGCACCCCCCGCGGCGATTTTGCGTATTAATATATAGATTTCCCGTTTTTTACATATTTACCGGACGCCCATCCTATTTACCTGACGGTATTTACCAGTATTTACCGCCGGTAATTACCGCCGGTAATTACCGCCACCGGCTTTTACCGCCCAACCCTAGGATGTAATGAGATGAGTTATGCTATAACTACATTCCCTCGCGAAATTTTCTGCGCGATTTTCAAAATCTAAAACCCCCCGTTGAAAAAAATCATTTTAAACCCCCGTTGAAAAAATCCTGCGTACGCTGATTGGCATATTATCCAAATATCATGGAGCCTAGCTAGATGTACTTTCTGTGGATACCATGAAGGAAAAATTAAAGGCTTAACCCTGGAACCAGAAAGGCCGATTTACCCGCCACGCTGAGAAAGTAAAATAACCCGAAAGGCCGCTTTACCGGCCTGAAATAATGTGACTTCGGCTTGAAAGTTTGGGTGACCCCGTTTTTTATCAGGTGACTATAGGTACGTCATTGTCCGGGTCTTTTGATATTTGTAGGCGTTATTTTCTTGGGTAGGCCTATTGTTTTTTTTTAAAGTGCTCACTGCTTCCGTAAAATGTGTTGTGTATGAGTTATACAGCACATTTTACGGAAACAGCACACTTTACGGAAGTCAGAGGTCAACCTAGTTGTAACGCAAAACGTAAAGTCACACGGTACACTGTATCGCTCTGGTAAGATATTTGCTAATATTTGATATTTTTACCTCCGATTTTTAATTGCCAGGCATCAGGAGTAGGAACAGCATAGCATTAGCAAACATATTAAGGCCACTGTCCAATATTCGTCGGGTGTGGGAAGGGGTGATTTCCGATGCATTTTAGGGTTTGTTGAACCTGCCTCTCCGCGCAGGTCTATGGCAGTATGGGAGTGGTGCACATTTAGTTTACAACTTTACATTATCACCACTCCAGCAAAGCATAGAGAGTCAATACTGCGTATGGACCTCTAGCGCTGTACCATGTGCTAATAGGCAGCAATTTCACACGTGAATAGTCAATAGACTTACAACACACCAATGCACACAATCATGCCGATAAAACTGTAAGCAAGTTTGACAGTGGACTTACAATTTTAATTTTTAAATTATTCTGACATCGGTGAGTTAAAAAAATTGTATTTTACTGCTATTTAGGTGTCATCAATTGTCACTAAAGTAGGCCTACCAATTTTGAGTGAAATCAGTTTAATTTTGTACAGTGGTGTTTGAAATGTTGAGATCAATAAAACGGGTTTTAATACACAGCCAGGATAGCGATGCAGCTATGTGTGCATTATCACGAAGCCCTAGGCTTAAGGCTAGAATCGACAACTAGACTCTAGAGATCTAGCCTAATGTACATGTAGACAAATTAATGGTTGTTATTTTCCCACTAAAACTAAAAGCCATTTTCAAGCCCTTCCGTTTTGAGGCAAGTTCAAAATTAGTATTAGTAATACTAATAGTAGGCCTAGTCCTAGATCTACAGGGCTGTCAACCCTCCCGCATTTGGAGGGAGTCTCACGCCACCACGCTCATTCTCCCGCCGTCCCGCAAGCTCATAGCGGGAGACTCCCGCCACCACGCACTTCCTCCCGCAATCTCCCGGTTTATGAAAAAACCTCCCGCCAAATGTGTAAAATGAACCAGCGTACCGTATCGTATTAGGGTGTCTGAACGATTTTTCAATTTTCCCTTTTGGATAGTTTTTCACCATTTTGGTTGGATAATTGAAAAAATTATCCACTCAGAATAATACATTTCAAATTTCAAGACTCACCGATGTTTCTATCAAAAGTTACAGCCCCTTCAATTCCAAACAATATTCATCCATTTTTTGTAAGAATCGACGAAAAAGACGTACACGCAGAGTTATGTTGTTTTGCTAAATTTAGCACAACAGCTAAATTGCGCAATATGCAAGCGTCACATACGCGTGCAAGCGTTCACGTGTTGCTTAAATGATGCGCGATTGGCAATCCATTGTCTTCAATGGGCACCCACTTCCGGGTTTGTAGACACGCGGCCCGATGCATATTCATGTGCAGATTTTACGAGCTATCACCATGGGTTCGGCCGGCGCGGAGCTCACGCCTCTCACTCCAGCAAAGCATAGAGAGTCAATACTGCGTATGGACCTCTAGCGCTGTACCATGTGCTAATAGGCAGCAATTTCACACGTGAATAGTCAATAGACTTATAATACACAAATGCACACAATCATGCCGATAAAACTGTAAGCAAGTTTGACAGTGGACTCACGATTTTTATTTTTAAATTATTCTTGCTAACATCGGTGAGTTGAAAAAATTGTATTTTACTGCTATTTAGGTGTCATCAATTTAGGGTGTCTGATCGCGCACCCGATGTTGTGTGCTAAAATCCTTCCCATAGAGATTGCACGCAGCCCTATGCAGTCTATGTGCATTACGCGATCATGCAAAATTGGTCAAAGTTTTTATTATTAAGTCGAGATTCAAACCTTTATTCTTTGTGATCCTGAAGGTGATACTCAATAAATGAGGTGTCATATGAAAGAGCAAATTAATTCCAATACTTCCAGAGGGGCGTCATCTCGAAATTCTAAAAATATCTTGGTCAAAACAGCTATTTAAACATTGTTTCCTGGCTAACTCCGAAATTTGCCACTTATGAGATATGACGCCCCTGGCGATAAGTAGTCCCAGTCGTAAGGAAAATATCCCTACGCTTATTTTTCGCTAGCCCCCAGGGATCACAAACAATTACAGTTTGAAAATACCCTTCCCCACATTTTTCGGATCAGCTAAGTAGGGAGGCGTGAGCTCTGCGCCGGCCGAACCCATGGTGATAGCTCGTAAAATCTGCACATGAATATGCATCGGGCCGCGTGTCTACAAACCCGGAAGTGGGTGCCCATTGAAGACAATGGATTGCCGATCGCGCATCATTTAAGCAACATGCGTACGCTTGCATATTGCGCAATTCAGCTGTTGTGCTAAATTTAGCAAAACAACATAACTCTGCGTGTACGTCTTTTTCGTCGATTCTTACAAAAAATGGATGAATATTGTAGGGAATTGAAGGGGCTGTAACTTTGATAGAAACATCGGTGAGTCTTGAAATTTGAAATGTATTATTCTGAGTGAATAATTTTTTCAATTATCCAACCAAAATGGTGAAAAACGATCCAAAAGGGAAAATTGAAAAATCGTTCAGACACCCTAATCAATTGTCACTAAAGTACCGATTTTTAGTGAAATCAGTTTAATTTTGTACAGTGGTGTTTGAAATGTTGAGGTCAATAAAACAGGTTTTAATACACAGCCAGGATAGCGATGCAGCTATGTGTGACGCCTCCCTACTTAGCTGATCCGAAAAATGTGGGGAAGGGTATTTTCAAACTGTAATTGTTTGTGATCCCTGGGGGCTAGCGAAAAAATAAGCGTAGGGATAGGGGGTAGTGAGCACGCACTTCAAATACAAAATACAAAATTGTACCCCCCGGTTGAGCCAGAAAAAAAATTGCATACGATCTCCCTCCAAGTTCCCAAAAGTTGACAGCCCTGGATCTATACTTAATAGACTCCTAGACCTAGATCTAGTCTATTTTGTATTTATTGTCTTTCAAATGCCGTTGGAATTAACAATTTAACCTTTTCATTTTTTTGGCCTGCAAATAGGACGTAGGGTATACAACCAGCCGATTTCCATTTCGGTGTTCAGGGCTGGTGTTAGTGTTTATTAAACACTAACACTAGCCCTAAACTCCCAACTTGAAATCACTATCCTATGCAGGAAAATCTGGAGCTGCATTGCATTGTTATTTGTGTACGTGTATCTCAATTTGGGTTTTCGCGCGCAAAGAGTCACGTCACACTTCAATATAGTATAGTATCTATACACGTATGCAATGCTGAACTCTTGGAAACACACAAACTCGTACACACATGCTGTACATACAGTACATGCATGGAGCTATATAGCTCCATGGTACATGAATACACGTACCCGTAGTCCGGTTGATATCACAAGTTTTCAGCTGAAATGAAATTACAGATGATGTTACTCCGAAACTGAGCATTAACGAACAAACAGTGTTCATGAATATCTCGACAACAAACTCATATATAGATCAATGGTGTTGTCCAAGTTCACAAACAAGGGAATCCTGTCTGACAACCGGACATACTTCAAAAATTTGAGAAGCAAAATAACAGACACACGTCTACACACAAACAGACGCCATTGAGAAAATACACTGTGTACACATCATATAGAGCATGGAGCTAGCTCCATGTATAGAGATATAGCTCTATGCACATGTACTGTATACACATATTGTAAAGTTGTTCGGAAACATGGACGGACGTACGGAAGACCCCCGATCCATATATCCCTATGGTGGCTTCTTCTTCTTCTTCTTCTGTTTTGACTCAATGGCAATTAGTCAGTTGTGACTATTGTCGCCAAATTACTTTAAGTCACGTGATTATATCTCTCATTTTTTATTTTATTTGTTTTTAAATTTAATTTTGTATATATCTATCTTTAGGATAATATCGAAAAAGTAACTCACCAAATTGACCACACTCCCCCACTCAGTTTCACAGCGCTTGCCCTGCCCTTGTCTATTTTACGATGCCATCTTACCATTTTCGGCGGACCTAGGCATCCATGGGTGTCGATCACCGGGGGGGATGGCCTGTATAATCATCCCCCAATAATTCACCATAAAAAAAAAAAAAAGGAAGAGAAAAATTAATGAGAGCCCGATGACTAATCGGAGAGTAGTTAATGGTATTACTCGCAAGATGCATGACCATCAATATACACATTTTGCTATCTCATTTTCATAATACATACAAATAGAAAACGAAGTAAATGAGACAACCGTATATATGAGACAATAATAAATTGAATTCTCGCTCATACGGCTTCATCAGGAATTGATGAATTTATTCAATTTATTCAATCAACAGCATCATAGAAATGCAGTGCGCCAAATACAAAGCCGCAGCGTTAAAAGTGCAAAAAAGAATAGTAGAGAGTGGGATAGAGAGATAATGAGAGACAGAGAGGATGTGACCTGTTGTAATATGTTATATGACTCGGTGAAATAATACGAGTCTGGCAGACGATGTAGTTACTGATTAGTAGCCATATTGTAATTAAGAACCTTTATTAATGTATCCTTCCGCCTAGCTCGGCGTGGTATTTACATATCATATCTCATGTTAATGTAGTTCCAAGTGGATATACAACATCTCCCTCACAATAGATTTTTTAAAAAATGAATAACCAAGAAAAGTTATAACAGTTAATCATAAAACCTCTTGAAACTCCAAACACCTGCAAGCAAACATTTTGCAAATATCAATACCTTAAAAAACTTTAACATTTGCCCGACTAATTACCAAGTAACAATCATCAAGGAATATGTCTATGATTCACAAGAACCCAAATTCGCAACCTTACTTTAGTTCCGTAGAGTAGTCCTTTTTTTGAAAAATTAATACGTGGAATACCTAAAACCAGATGATAGAGACAAAACTATGTGGTTACATATACATCAGCAAATACATGCCTATACAGTTTTTTTTCTATGTTGATATTTCCAACTTCTTATTCACTAATCCAAACTTGGCCATTTAGAAGTAAATTGTACTTACATATATTTACAACCAAAATACTGTAATACTAGTTTGTAAGCATAACATTGTTTCAAATTTGCTCATACAAAAAACTTTACTGGACAGGGCTACTGGATAACTCTATGGAAACTTTAGAACATATATTCAACTTTGTTCTCATATTCTTAAAACATTTATAAAAACTCAACACAAAACACTGTATTCAAGAAAGTTATGTTGCTTGATTATTCAACATAAAGATACCCTTGGGCACATTTCTTTACATTAGCATCATTGCATGCCATTTTATTTATTGTATGCTATTTCTCTCTTCTTCTTTTCTTTTTTGTTGTTGCTATGAATTTGTTTTAAAAAACTTTTAAAAATCTCGGTTATTATCCAATATACATGAAGTGTCTTTATGTGAGATTCTAACTATAAACTGGAACCTTTGTTCAATCTATATAGTCTGTCACTTCTTGCGTTTTAATGTTTCTTTCAAATTGTCTTTGGTAGTGTTTAACGATAACGGACAGGTTTTTTTTACTAATGCGTCCAGAACGTGTTTTGTAAAGGTCTGTCTCGGATCCTGTCTGGTGGTCTAGCGACTGGTCATGGTCAAGTCCGTCTGCAATTATTTTGTTCATTGGGGTAGGTGTGTTAGCTAGGCGTGCATCTTCAGTTAGCTCTGCCAGACGAGGCATCTGTGGGACATCTCTCAAGTGTACCCTATTCCTTCTGAGTCGCGTGCCATTTGGGGTTGTGACTATATGTACGACCTGGCCTGTAGATCATTACATAAGTTTGTCACCTCAGCTGGAATCCGAGTGTGGGATTCTTTGTCCAGAAAGCGGACTTTCTGTCCTACTCTGAGTGGCTGGAGCTCTTGCTTGCTTCCAACCGCATCATAGTCTGTCTTCATGCGTCCCCTGCGCTGCTCCAAACGTTCCTGGTTCTTTTGTCCTTGATATGTTGTATTCGAATCAAGGTTAGCAGGAAGCAGTGTTCGGACTTGGCGGCCAAATATCATTTCGGCTGGGGATGGAAGATGGGCATCCACTGGAGTACATCGTAGGTTTAGTAGAGCTGCTGCTGTACTTTCTCCAGTTGCCTGTGTTTTCCGTATGATCTCTTTCACTGTTCGGACCGTACGCTCTATTTGTCCGTTTGACTGGGGTACCTTGGTGAGGAGGTCTGATGCGTAATTCCCAGTCCTTGCACATTTGCTGAAAAGCTGCACCGATGAATTGTGGGCCATTGTCTGACATAATCTCTGTAGGAGATCCCAGAAGGCCAAATATGCCAGTTACAGCATTCGCCACACTTGCACTCGTTGTGGAAGTCAACCGATGTACGACTGGGAATTTCGAGTGATAATCAACTATAAGAAGATACTGAACCATATTTAACTCAAACAGGTCCATGCCAACTTTGGTCCAAGGTGTGATAGGGATTTCATGAGGAAGGAGTGGTTCCCTTCTCTGCTCAGGCATCCTTTCCTGGCATTGGTTGCACAGTCTGACACTTTCGTCAATCTGGCGATTTATGTTTGGCCAGTAAACCGACTGGCGTGCTAGGAGTCTCATCTTCTTGATGCCCGGATGGCCTTTGTGCAGTTGCTGAAGGATATCTTGTCTCATAGATTGGGGAATGATCACCTGCCTGCCTTTGAAGAGGACACCTCCAGACATGCCTAGTTCATCACGAAATGGCCAGAATGGGCGCAAATCGTTTGGAAGTTCCTGAATAGTTGCAGGCCAACCAGCATGAGTGAATTCTTTCACTTGCTGTAGAATAGGATCCCTGGTAGTCTCCTTCTGTAGTGCTTCTTGCTTGAGGCTCCCGAAATGGAGCAGATCGATACCCAATGGGTCCTCAACCTTGTCCAGTAGTATGCTTTCTACGTGGACATCCAGCGGAATGTCTTCTGCCTTCATCGGATTTGGCAGTCTACTGAGCGTGTCAGGAATAATCATCTCTGTTCCTGGTCTGTGTTCAATTGTGAAGTTGTATCCTTGAATCTTCACTAAAAGCCTTTGTAGCCTGGGCGGGGCACTTGTGGGTGGCTTGCTGCATATCGTCACAAGCGGTTTGTGGTCAGTCAGTATCTTGAAGTCTCTCCCAAAGAGGTAAGTGTGAAATCGGGTAATCCGAAGACAAGTGCCAGTGTCTCCCTCTCAATATTTGAGTACTGGGCTTGGCAGGGAGAGAGACTTTTCGAGGCATATGCCACAGGCCTTCCATGCTGTGAGAGGCATGCTCCCAATCCTTTGGATGACGCGTCTACTTCAAGGGTGACAGGTAGCCCTGGATCATAGTACTTCAGCAAGCTGTCTTGCTGGATAGCTTTCTTCAGCTGGCAGTATGCCTCCTGGTGATCCTCTTGCCACATGAATGGGACATTTTTCTTCAATGAGATCACGCAAAATAGCGACTTGGTCTGCATAGTTTGGGATGTAGGGTGACAGGAAGTTCATCATGCCTAGAAACCTCTGAAGGTCCTCCTTATCCTGTGGGGTAGGCATTGTGTGGATATCTTCCACCTTGCAGGGATCGGGACTGATTCCTTCATCTGAGTAAATCGTCCCGAAGAAGTTGATCGAGCTCGCTTTCACTACACATTTGCTGCTGTTGAAGACGAGTCCCTCCTTTGAGGCCACCTCAAGCAGCTTTGTGAGGTTTAGGTCGTGCTCTTCTTCCGTCCTGCCCATGACGACTATATCGTCTGCTATGCAAACACATCCTTGGGTCTGCCCTATTATGTCATCCATTCGCTGTTGGAATAGATCTTGGCTTGTGGAAAGCCCAAACGGAAGACGAAGAAAACAATACCTCCCAAAGGGAGTACGGAATGTAGTCAGCTCTTGCGAATCTTCACTCAGATGCACTGACCAATAGCCAGATTTCGCATCTAATTTAGTGAAGAACTTCCCATTCGCAAATGATGGATTGATCTCTTCAAGTGTTATTTTGTGAGGGCACCTCTTGAGACTTTCATTCAGGCGCTTCGGGTCTAAGCACACCCGGATTGATCCATCCTTCTTTACTGATGTAGTGATAGAGCTGCACCAATCAGTGTGATGCGTTACCTTACGAATTACACACTGTTTTTCCATCTTGTCAAGCTCGGCTTTTAACTTATCCTTGATATGAATGCTACACTTCCGTGGGGCATCTATGTGCGGATTGGCATCTTCCTTTAACAGAAGGGTAGCTGGGTCCTTGAAGTTACCTATGCGGTCGAATTGGCCCGGCCATCGTGAAATAAGGTCGTCTACTGTCCGTATGCATGGTGCTTGACCTGAAACATTTATAGGTGCTTCAACACATTGTTTCACCGTGTGGAGAGTGACCAGCTTAAGGGCCTTGCTGCTTGAAAGGCCTAATATTGAAGGTCCTGGTACATCAACCACGAAAAACTCCTGTTTAGTCCAACCTGAATCCTCATATTGACACATGAGATCAAGAGAACCGATACAAGGGATAGCCGTTTCACCATAGGCCATGAGCTGGACGCGCCGTGGCCTTACAATAGAGCGCCACTGGCCATCGGGGTACATTTTGTTTACAATACGAAGAGGGAGTGTGTTGCCGCCTGCTCCAGTATCTATCTTCACCTTCAGGTGATGTTGCCCGGCCTTGTACGGACAAGTGATATCTAATACTGCGAAAGCTTCCTTGCTCTCTTCTTCGTCCTTGGTGTCCATGCTCGAAATCACTATCGAGCTGAAATGCTGAGGGACACAATCCTCTTCATGGGTAGAAGGTATCTGTTCATTCACTTCTAGAGGCGAAGTGTCAACCTTCTCATGGCTCGGTCCACGTCTTCTATCTGACTTGGACCTGCAGCATTTGGCCCAATGCCCCTTCTTCCCACAGTACTTGCAGTTATCATGATATGCTGGGCATTTCCTGGGAGGATGATGCAGTCCACAATTACCGCATTGTTTGCGCTCACTCATTCTGGGTCTGCCATCTTTGCTAGGTCTCTGTGGTTTCCTATTGAATGCGTCAATGTTTGACACTGGGGCCAGGTCTGCCAGACACTGCCTGCCAGCAGCAATAGCCTCATATTGCCTTCCTAGTGTGACCACATCCGTAAGGGGGTGGCCTGCTGGTTTCTGTAACAAATCACGCTGCAGACCATCAAAATGCGTAGATGCAATTACCAGTTCAATTATTCGTTCGTTGAGTTCTGCATCTGTGAAATTGCATTGGCGGCTTTTGTCCCTACAGCGGGTCACAAAATCGTCGATGGATTCTTCGGGTTTCTGCCTATACCTCATAAGTTCAAGACGGTGGATACGAAAGTTAATACTGACTTTCAACTGCTTCTCGAAAAATCCCATACTTTTTCTGGTTTATCCTGATCTGCAGTACTAAGACCTGAAGCATTGAGGCGTCGCAAACCTTCTACACCTAAAGCAATCTTTATCTTTGTTGCTACCTTCACTTCATCCGTAATATCTAAATCTTTCAAGCATAGTTCCATGCGCTGCTTAAAGAGAGAATCCACTTGCCAAGTCTGGCATCTGCCAATTCATTTCAGGGAGACGCGCCATATTTAATGCGTAGCAACTCGATAAGTCTAACAAAACCAGTCCGTCTTAATCGATACCTAGGCTATGAGTGCTCACAGTACGTGATCAAAATAAGTTCTCACACAAGACACGCATCAATAATTGTCAATGGGCCGAAAGTTATTTGCATAAATAGAAATATGCCCAGGTATTAGCAGTAATTCACCTATTGGTCGAACTACTTGAATGCTGCTCACATCAAATTTCAGGCAAAATCAATTACGAGCATACACTTTAAACACGTGTAGATCCATACCCTGTGCTAGTACATGCTTATGGGTGGTCCTATAGCTGCTGCTACAAAATTTTGGAGCTAAATCTGATCCATTTGGGCCACTCAATTTGGTCCTACTCAGTCTGGGGTCAGATCTCAATTATTATTATCGTCTAACAATAAGTACACAAATTGTCACAATATACCTGAATACTTGGACTATTTATTAACTTTTCTGAACCTGAAACCCAACTCATCAACTGATCTTTCTTTTGGTCCGGGATTTTCGTATAGCTAGGCTAAAATATAGTAGCCTACACTCTGCACTCTATACCTCTATAATCTACGTCTACTGTAGATGTGTACTTACTAAGTCTACCAAAAAAACTACAAGAACAGAGTTAGGTCTATTTAAAGCATTGATATCAGCACCAGCAGACTTCGATTTTGATCTAGACTCTAGGTCTAGTTACAGATTGAGAATGATGGTCCAGGTCTAGAGCTAAAGTCAGACCTGGATCCCTAACTGGTACTCAGTCCCAGATTTAGACTCTCAGTCTCACACAGTAGAGATCTCCTCGACACAGGTGCTGAACTGAAATGCAAACACAACTGCTAGTGTTAGACCAGGTTTAGATGAAGCCATTATAAAAATCTAGACCGTTATAGAGCACCGGTCTACGTCTGAGTCACACATGTATTAGTGGTAGAGTGCCTGGCTTGGGCCAGATGATATCCTTGAGTCTACTTTAATTAGACTCCTAATTATCATGGACTTTACAAGGTCAAGGATTTTTAGACTAGACCTACTTGTAGAGTCTAACAAAGTTAGATCTAAGTTTGGCCATCTTTATAAAACTGCTGAATTAATAGGAATTAGATAGACTAGATAGATCTAGTCTAACACTCATGTGTTACTGTTAGACTCCTAGGCCAGATACACCTAAGTGACCTAGACTAAGTTACATGAAACTGATATCGATCTAGATCTAGACCTAAGGCTAAGACTAAAGCTATGCAATGCATGACAGCAATATTCGCTCGAAATTGCTACCGCGCATGCGTACTTT